>VYXD01013155.1:458744-546923 GCA_013397195.1 Hylia prasina | reverse complement strand
GGGCGCCGGCCATGGCAGCCCCCGCTTCTTGAATGCTGCCGGCCGCCCCTCCGCCGCCGATGGCCGAAGCCTGGAGGCTGGAGGAGGACGAGGAGGAGCTGCGGGAGCTCGGCAGGAGGCACCGGAGGGTCGCGCTGAGCTCGGCGGCAGGTGAGCGGCGAGGGCGCGGCGGGCCGTGGCGTCGCTTCCTTTGGGCCGGCCCTGGCCCGCTCCCCGTGTCTGGATTCCTGTCGGGGGCAGGGCGGCCTTGGCGGTGCCGCCCCGAGGTGTGCCGGCCCCGGCGGCCTCGCCCGGGGCAGCTCGGTTCAGCTCAGGTGCATCCGAGCCGCAGGCGTGTGCCCGCGGGCCGTCCCCGGAGCCTGCTCCTGCTCCGAGCTGATCATAGTCATGCAGTGGTTTAGGTTAGAAGGGGACTTAAAGATCACCTGGTTCCAACTCCCGTGCCGCAAGGACGCCTTCAACAAGACCGGGTTGCTCAGAGTCCCATCCAACCTGTCCTTGAGCACGTCCAGGCATAGGGCATCCACAACTTCTGTGGGCAACCCGTTCCAGCGTTTCACCGCCCTGAAGCTGACATGGGCACGTGCTGACCAGCACAGACGTGTCCAGGTGCATAGGGTGCCCTATCAGGAAATAAAATGCCCATTTTTTTCAAAGTGCCAAGGTAGAGGAATATCTAGATAGCAAAGTTGTTCACATTTAGCCATTTCTATGTAGGTGTGGGCAGCAGGCCTTGGTGAACAGGCATGTGAGAAGGAATGGAGCTAGCGAGTGAACAGACTGATGTGTCTTTGTAGAGAGACCTGGACAACAACAAGCTTTTTGTTTGAAATTCTGAAATCAAGTGGACCCTGGCAGCAGCTGAAATTATTTAAATCAGACATCAGTGTTAATTGAGGGTCAACATGCATGTCACTGTCCTGTAGTCATTGAGGTGTGAATGCAGCATTTCTTTTTCTGTCAGTGTAAAAACCCCTTCCAGAAAGAATCATTTTCATAAGGTCTGTTTGCAGGTAAAATTTCAGCCATGCTACATAGTTGAAGTTGAATGTCAAACATTATGTTTTTTCATAATTATGTAACTGTAACAATAACTGTAACAATGTAGTACCTTTTGCAATTCATGTGAGTTTCCATCCACTTGAGCAACAAGAAATTGAGTGTCCCTTTGTAATTGACAAAAAACACAGCAACATGAGGGATCCTAGAGGAGAATTTTCAACAGGCAGGCCCTGTGGCTTTCAGTGGCCCAAGTTATGTCAATGCCTCTCTGTGCAGGTGCACTGGAAACCAATGTGGTTTGGCACATCTGCAGGGTCTCGCCTGGTCTGGGTGCAAAAAACCAGTGTTGGTTCCTGTATGATTCCCTCAACAGCAAAATGTTTGTGCTGCTGGTTATGATGTCTGTTTTCTAAACGTGTTTCTTCTAAAGGTTTTTATTAGCGGAAAACATAGAATTGGTTCTAAAGTTTATATATATGTATAACCTTTGCCACCTTCTTGTGGAACAAAACTTGTTCCCAGAATTTGTCTTTGGCATAATGCTATTAACCAGTAATGAAAGGTGGTTTTTTCCATTTTTACCTTTTTTTTTTTTTCCTGACAGCCACCCTTTGAAATGGGGCCGGTACTGTTTGTTTACCTTACTGGTGTAAAGCTTGTGTGAATGAACAGCATTCTGCTTGAGCTGTCTCACCTCCTTTCCATCTGTTTGCACCTCTCTACCCTGGAAAACACCACTAAGACTCCCAGCGGAGTATTTTTAAGGCATCAGTGAAGAATCCAAAGCAGATGAGTTTGCTGCTCTTCCCTTACTTGACCTTTACTTACATACTTTTATTTACAAACCTATTGAAAGTTAGTGGGGCTTTTTTGCATGTAATGCACGGTTACACTGCCCAAATGGTAATGTAAATAGGTGTTAAATAAGCCTTCGAGATATTTTGTTGTAGGGTTTAAAATATGTAGTGGCACCTTAGCAGACTGTGAATTTAAGTATTTCAGTCTGTTAGACTAATTGTGAATGCAAGCAGCTTAAATTTCTGCTATGTTCAGCCTGTGCATGGAAGGGTGTAAGGGCAGTTGATCACCTTTGTCCTGCTGGTGCAAGGGATGTATGCAACGTGGGAGCTGAAAGGTGAAAGTTCACAAGTGCTTCTGGCTTACTGAATGCACAGACTTAGTTAGCAGTGGTTTATTGGAGAAGCAGAGCACAGCAGGCCCTGGAATGAAGAAGTAGTATTTTCCCTTGAAGCCAGTCGCAGTTGTGCTGCACCACGTACTGTAGGACGAAGCCAGCTAGACTAAACTAACAGCTTGCTGCTGCTCTTGAGGTGTGATCACCTTTGGGGATGTGCACTTTTGCCCTCTCTTGTGTCAGCTCTGCTGCTTGTCCAACCTGTTGGTGAGTGAAGTCATTGGAGTTGTGGTTTGGTGGTAGCCTGGGCCGATGTACTGGGTGGCTGCCTCGCTTGGAGCCCTTGTGCTTGCTAGAACCTGCACCAGCCTGTTCTGGTGCATTGTCCGAGCAGAGGGATATTTTTCTAATTCTCTTCAGTGGCTGGGAGTCTTCTGATTCAGCTCACTGAAATTGTTTTGGGTGAATGTGGAAGTTGGCACAAGGGAAGGATTAGGAACATGCAGACAGAGGGAGGTAAGTGCCTATGCCAGTCAGAAGCTAGTTTGGCTTAGATTGCTGTGAAACTGCAGCCTGAGAGAGCTGTTAGGGACCTACTTATAATTTGTTTGTTTGTTTTAAATTTGATTCACTGGAGGGTTGATTTATTTTTTTGCTGTATTGGGTTAGGGGCTTTTTTCTGGTTTAATGAACTGAAGATGCTTACTTAAGCACTAGACTGCCAGAGCAGATGTTGAAGCTGAGAAACTTGGAGCAATGAGATAGGCAGAACCATTTGTGTCCATGGGGTAGTTGTAGGTAGCTTAGGTGACTTGTCAGGCTGCCTGTGTCTACCACACTGCCTGTCATGATCCCATGTCATGGCATTATTTTCTCTGAATTCAAGAAAGTTTTTATTTGGCATGTTCTGGAAAACCTGTGAGAAGATATTAAATAGAGCAATTTGAAACTCTTCTAAAGAAATCATTTTCCCTTTGAGAAAATGCTGATTGAATTATATATATACATGTGTATATTATATAGGGGTTTTAGGTTGTAGGGAGGAGAACTACAACACATTCTTTAAAAATTGAGAACAATGAAAGTAGCTGCATAGGTTCATTAAAACTGAATCATCTGGTCACCTGCTCTGGGAAAGGAAGCCACTTTTGTTGGAAATTTTAAAGGTTTTTTATTGCAGTATAAATAATGTGATCGATTTCTACCTCCCGTGTTGCTTATTTCTGTTACATGCATTATTGTTCTGGAAAGTTATAGAGACCACAGGACCTTTACTGGATTTTTTTTTGTTTAGAATGTTAGTATTTTTACTTAGTTTGTTTTCAATAAAGTAGAAACAAGAAAATTCCAAACAAACCAGAACAATCTCACTAAAAAGCTGTTTCTCCATAGACTTATAGTTTCTCTCCAGCCTTAACTCTGGACCTTAATCTGGTGTACTTCCTATTTTCACCACCTTTTTATTCTGTGACTGCTGACTAAAGTGGACTTGCAGGAAAGTTTATAGTGAATGTAGTAAATTTTAGTTATGAAGTGCACTGGTTGATTATCTTTTCTTGCTGTCCCATTAGTGCTGAGTACCACAGTATTCTGATATTATCTAAAGCACACAAGAAATTTTTAACATATTCAGTATCTGCATTATTTCACTTTGAATTCTGGCCAGTGTTCCCTGAGAAAGAATAGCCCATGATAGATGTGGCAGAAATTTCCTTACTTAAAAGTAAAATGAAATTACCAAATGTGGAGGCCAATAATGAAATTTATTTGAGTTGTTTGTGATTTTTACTTTAATGTGTGGTTAAAAGTACAGGAGATCAAAGCCTTGGTTTAATTTAATATTACTCTGTTTTACTTATCACAAATGCATGTCTATGGTTTGTTCTCATACAATGGCTATAAATTTTGCACACGAGTTTTGCTGTGCTGATTGAAGCATCTCTGTGTTGAGTTTTGTTGGGGTTTTTTTTCCCCTTCCCCTATTTCTGTTTCTCCATAGTAGTTCAGATGTTTCCTGGAACTTTTTCAACTCTGGTGAGCAGTTTTAGATTATGGGTGAAATCATCTATTTTTGGTTGGTTGATTGACTGAGTGCTTTGGGGTTTTTATGCCAAAACAAGATTTAGTTCAGAGTTGGATCAATTCATTACACTCCCACAACTCCCACATCAAACTTGCACTGACTTGTTTTTGAAGCTGAGAACAATGAGTTGTATCCAGTATAACAAATTAAGGTTGACTATTTCACTGCTCAACATGCTGAGAGGTTATGGGGGTACATTTCTGTAGTGTGTCTGACAAAGTTCAGTGAACATTAATTTGCAGGCATCATGGACTTTTTACAGATAAATGAAGAATTTAATACAACAATGCTCAGCAGTTTTTCCCATGTTAATGCAAAACTACATATTTGGCCTTAAGAAGTAAAGAATAAAATGGTCTGAAATTCTTCATTAAATTCTTGGGTCTTAGACTGTTTGGGTGGTGATGTCCTTTAAGGTTCACTGGATCATAACAAGAACAGCTCAAGCTTAGTCCTTCCCAAGAGGTGCCAGCGACTCTGGAGGTGGGCGGAAGCATGGTGAGGAAAAGGGTAATTCAAAGACTTAGTTGCTTAACCAGCTCTTACATTTAAGAAGTGGAAAAATTGGCATCTTGCAGAGGACAAGTCAGCATTGTTCAGCTGGAAACTTCTTTGCATGCCTATGTCCTTCAGTGCTGATCTGGAAATTGTTCTGCTTGTCCATACCAAGTGTAACCGTTTATCCTCTTTTATTAACAGAGGAGGAAAAAAAATCCCCATCAAGTATATCCCTTGTAAATAAATTCATAAATCTAGCTGTGATCTGCTAGCCTGCCTGTGTGTACCCAGGAAGCCCTTAAAAAGAGGATAGAGAGGAGCATTCAGGATAGGGAAGTAGATGCCACTATTTTATTTATTTATTTGTTAAATCAGTTAGCTCACAAATTCAGGAAGTGGTGGAGCTGATGGCCAGCTGAACATTGCTTTCCTCTTTTCCTTGAGATTCAGTCTGTTTTGTTTTGGTAGTCCCCATGAAGATTTAGGAGCTTCAGCTTTAATAACTGCTTCAGACACCACCACAGTAAAACACTTAAGATCCAAAGGGTACAAATAATGTAATTCTCCTGTAATGATCTCTCACTGATGCTGGTATGTTGTATCTTGTAAGTATTAAGAAGACTACATGATTAGGCATTTTTCATAGCCCATTGAAGTTACTGCAAACATTTCTGCTGAATTTCATAGTCTTTCACTGTAGCTTGCTTGAGGTAGATATAAAAACTAACGAAAGCTTTTCTGGATGTTAAATAATATAGCCTATACATGGAAATTCTCCAACATATCTTGAAATTCAGGTTAGTGGCAAGAAAAAAAAAATGCTTGCAGTTACTTGGCCAGGAGTGTAGACTGGACCCCAAAGAATGTTGTGCCTTCTGAAGAAACAATGCTTCTGAAAATGAAGGCTGGTCTTAGGAAAATAATTAAATAACTTCTGGTAGTCAGTGGGGTGATTTCCTAGCCAAGGAAATTGTAGAAGGACAGATAGTAAGTATCATTATTAAGTGATTAAATGGACCTTCTTCATTTAGGTCAGAGCCAAAGCAAGGCACAGAAGCATATAATTGCTTAAGGAGAGGTGAGTGTAGCCAGAGAATGACCCATAGAACTATGATTGCCCAAAGACCTTGCTGTTACCTGTGTTGTAAGCAATCATTTCCTGTCAGGGCAACAAATGATAAGTCTGGGTTGTTGCATAAAGAATGGGGATAGACAGCAAGTGTAAAATGAGTCATAACCTCATTGCAAGAAGCTTTTACCAAGGTGGTTGTTGTTTACAGATGGAAAAAAATGTAATATTTGTAAATAAATTTGTTAATATTTGCTTTTGAGGGTATAGCCTTCGTTGTCCCAAAATGGGTTCCTTCACCCAGTGTGCATGAGGCCATTCCGCACAGAGTCGAGGTATTTGATTTATTTAGTTCAGCTCAGAAAGGCTAGCTGGCAAATTCACAAAGCCAGTACACCAATTAGCAAAACTTTTTATTATTTATACATTTTTACCAGCAAAGGCATTAATGTTTATTTGCTGTAATTTATACAGTTATTAATTAGTATTTTATTTCTGTTAGTTAAATTACTATCTCGCTGCTTCTGCTGATCAGCCCACATGCTCAGTCTTCTTTTGAGTATGTGGATTTCTTGAGTTGGTGGCTGTGAGCCAGTGGTTGTGGTCTTCCCCTGCCAGAGTTGCCTTTTGCCTAGTTAGAACATTGGTTTGATGAGTTGGCTTTGTTTATTCCTCCTAATCTGGTTCCTGCCAGCCTTATCTTGGACATTCTGCCCAGTGTCCTTGCAGTCTATCAGTTCAGCATTCTGTTGTGATTCTGTTTCTCAAATTTTGTACTCAGAAGTTCTCCCTTGTTTTCTTTCTCTACAGCGGCAGTCAGTGCCGCTGTAGAGAAAGCTGCAATTACTGAGACATTAAATATAACTTATCTATTTGGAAGCCATGCATCACCTTGATTTAAAATCTGGAAACAACAGGATAGTGGTGTTGACACTCTCCATTAAAAGTTGATGTAGTTCTGTGTGTTTTGTTTCAATAAGCATCTCACACAATATGTGCCATATGAAATTTTATTTTGATAGCTCTAAATTAATTTGCCATGAACTTCTTTTGTCTATAGTGAAATACAATGCTTCAGCATTCTTTAGTTTCTTTGCTTTGCTGACTTAGTATTTGTGGCCACTGAAGTGTTGTGTGGAAGGGAGCTCTGGGGTCACCCACTCCAGCCTCTTTCTTGAAGCAAGGCCTGTTGCCAAGGCTACATCAGTCCAGCCAAGGCTCTGTCTAGCAATGTCTTGAAGTCCCCCGAAAGAGAGGGATTTACAGCCTCTGCAGGAAGTCTGTTTCAGTGCTTTACTTATTGCTAATGGAAAAACTTTTGCACATCTACAGCCTGAACCTCCCAAGCTACATTTGTGACCATTGCCCCATTCAGTACTGTCCACTAACACCAGGAAGAGTTTGTATTTGTGATCTTTGTTGCTACCCTACGAGGTGTTGTGTGCTGTAGCTAAATAGCTTCTTTGCCTTCTCATTTCTGAGGTAAAGGAGTCTGATCCCGTCAGCCTTCTCATTGCACAGTCCTGCCTTGCTTATTCAGATCCTCAGACTGTACAAAAAATGTAGTGGAAGTGTTGTTTTCATTGCTAGCCAAGATTTTTTACTCTGCTCTTGAAAAACAGTGTGCACAAAAGAGACTGAAGCATTCCAAGAGCAGATTTGGGAACACAGTATATCATCTGTTGATCTGTGGTTTATGTTTGGCAAGCATCCTTCCCTTTAGAGAAGGACGAAAATAAGTTTATGGGAAAGCATAGATTTGGTGGTTGATGGCACATACCAAAAAAAATTCCTGTTTTTCCCCTCAATGTTGTATAAATTTTGACAGACAGGATCTTATGTATATCAATATTTTTTAATTGACCACTTGATGTACTGCTGGTACACGGATTGCTTCAGGTGATGTTTTAAATCTGTAGAAATTTGTAAGGATTTTATGTATTATTCTAAAAACATCAGTTGGACATTGCTACTTGAGAATTTAGAATCTTCTGACAGAAGTTAATGGAATGCTAAATAAGATGCTTCAAAGATGAACCAAATTGGTTTAGAAGTTCTTGCATGTGTTAAAAAGCAAATCTATCCCTTCTTTCCTGCTTTCTATGGCTGTATTTGGGTCCAGCCTGAAGGGCTGGATGGCAGCAAGGCTGAAAAGTTTCACACTGAAGTAGAAGCTGAATGCAACGAATTTTGCTGTTCTTTTCTTTCCCCTAAGATTTTAAAGAGGTTATAGCATTTATTTTGTGTGTGTGTTGCTACCACAGCCAACTTGTTCAGGCTTTTGAAGAAAATACAACTGGATCAAAAGTGCTAAAGATTTCAAATGATTGGCATTGTTACTGCTGTGGTTAATAATGGGCACACACTTTCAGAGCTGTGCTTGTAGCCCATGTGGCCCCGCACACAAGCTGAAAAAACAAATGTCTTCAGGAAAGTATGCAAGAAACACCTCCTAGGATTCAATTTTTTCTTCCAAGAGAGATTCCTTCCCATTTGCAGTCAATTTCTTAGCAACTTCTGGGAGTCTCTGTATGAAACACCCTGCTAAATTGCTGCCAATGGATTTATCTTTCACAAATTCAATTCCTTTTTTGAATCCACTTAGACTTTTAGTCTTCAAATCTTACATGGTAATAAGGAACCTGATCATTCAAGACATGAAATCAGTTACTGCCTTTTACATCCTGCTAGGTACTTCTGCTGGGTACTTACTGGTTCTTGAATTATGATGATAAATTTCTTACCTATATTTTGCTTTTTAGTGTGGTCTAGATCATGGTGATTTACCTTCTTAAAAACTTAAGTAAATTTTCAAGCACTGTGTTTCCTACAAAAGCGTTTCTCATCCATTCTGCTTCTAGACAGAATATTGTATGCATAAAAGAAGCTGTTTGACTTATCTTTGGTTATAGCATTTAGATTCTATTTATAAGAGATAAGCTAAAATTTATATAATTTGTTTCCTCAAGGTGATAATTTTGTATTCATCATGAATTCCTTCTTGCAATAAAACCTCTGTGCTTGGTATCACAGATCTGTACATGAAAATTGGTTCAAGTTGTGCACATTTGTGCCAATTAATTTACAAGTATTTTTGAGTGTACAGTGTGCTGTGATCTTATTTGTTATTAAAATACTATTGGTTCATCCTGTTGGAGAGATGGGACATAAGTTTCTGGAGACAAGCTCAGCATTTCAATAACTTTCTCATAATAAATTACTTCACTGGTATGCTGTATTTATTTTATAACTGCATTGTAAATGTAGGGTACAAAACTAATAGAAATGTGGGACCTGGGATCAAAGTAGAGGTTTTATAAGAAGTCTCTCTCCTTCCACCTAGTACTTGAAGATCAGCGTTGCCAGGGGCCCCAGTTCAACTGATGGCAATTGCTGTGCGCTTTGTCATTTGTCTTGAGTCCATCCTTCTCAAGTATGTCTGACACCACAACCAGTGAACTCCAAGCTGGGATGATGAAGTTCTCCTGAAAATGGAGTTCCTGAGGCTGGGCACGTGCCACGTCCTACCTGGACCAGTCTGCCACATCCGTTGATCAAGCAGGTCAAGTCTGTGCTTGGATGAGTGTCAGTGCCAGTGTGGAGCAAGTATCACTGAATGATGAGATAGGGTAACGCTGCAGACCTCATGTATTCAGTGCTTCTCAGCCTAACTTTATGAAAAAAATGAGTTTTTTTCTGTTCTAGTATGCAAAGCTTGCAGATCACCAGTATCCTGTCTGGGAAATGCATGGTAGCAGCTGCCATGACATCAGGCACATTTCATTCCTGTAATTGCTGTCCACTAGCTTGGTGTTTGTAGATCCATTACCAATAACTATTTCAAGTGTGTCATTATGGTATTTTGGCACCATAGCAATGTAGAGGTACTTATTAGTGTATTTACAGAGGCTGAATGTGTCTGACAGGATCTCTAGGCCTTTTTGGTGAGTGCACAAAATTGGGGAGAGGTCTAGGAGTACATGGGAGGGTAGTTATTTTCTCCAGGGTACCAAACAACTGGAACTGTTTCTGCCAGCATTACCAGAGTGTGCAGAAAAGCTGTGTTTATCCTGTGGTAAGCACAGGATTCTTTGTTTTGAGGGTTTCTGAATACTTGATAGTTTTGCCATCCTTTTGCTCGGTCATTTTAAATTGCCATATGATTTTTGAAGCCTCTCATCAAACTGTAAGCAAAACTGTGTTACCTTGTAGTAGCAACTGAATGGATGAAATTTGCATTTAGAAGACTGAGAACAAGATGCAGTAGCCTCGTGTCAAGCGTAGAAGCAAGTAGAGAATTACTTTTATAATATCTGCTTTTTCTACTGTGTGTTTTTGAGGGGCTGGGAGGAGGAGAAAGTATGGTTCTCAAACATTTGGAAGAAACAGGTGAGGAGGCTTTGTGAAATACTGTAATGTTCCCAGAAATAAACTCAGCAGTCAGCTTTGTCTGTAGTATGAAGGCCATATGTGAAAAATGAAAGGACTGTGTATCCGAGTGGTTGTTCAGAATGCATTTCTTAGAATTGTGACTTGCAGCTTTCATATTGTACAGAGAACACCAGTATTTTTATTGTGATTTGAATATGTTTTGTAAATTCTACCATGTTTTCAAATTTTAAATAAAAAATAGTACAGCAAACTCTGTTGTGAGCCATACACGTTTGCTGAGCATGCTTGAACTTGCTACCAAGTGGTATAACAGCCCTGTGCTTTTATAAAACCCCAGCAAGGGTTGCCTACCTCTGTTTCATCACAGCTGGTGCTATTTCTATTCTGAGCTGCTACCTCCTTCCCTGTCTCGTGTCTTCCCTCTTTATAAAACATCATCTTCTTCACTTTTGGAGCTTGGGAGGGTATGTTTGACATTGGTTAGGCAAGTGGGCCTGTCTTAAGGAGGTCATGGCAATGGTGTCCAGTGACTGCATCTTTCATTGTCAAAGACACTGAGGACCTGTGGGGTTCCTCAGTAATACTCTTCTCTTTGGCTCTCTTACCAATTAGTCAGGACTTTCAATGTGCTCCCACTGTTGGAATTGACTTTCCATTTTGAATTCTTATCTCAAGTTGTAGTCAGATCCCAATTTAGTGTTGCTCAGTGTTGGGGGTTAAGTTTGTTCCTTTTACTTAGAGAATTTTTGCCCATATAGTTGCTAGGAGACTAAGTATTGGGTGCTAATGGGTGTTTAAGAAACNAGTGTTGCTCAGGTAGGTCTGCACCCCTTCATTTTCCCATGGACACAAAAGATGTGGCTGCAGAGGGATCAGGTGGACAGCACGCATGGGCCTTGTGCTCAAGGTGATGTCATGGTGCAAGGAATCCAGCTGTGCATAGTTACTGCTGGTCAGGATGGTCTTCCAGGACCAAAGGGCACATTTATGCAGATGTACATGCACACGTTAGGCCAGTAATAAAGGAGTCTGAGGTACCTTAAAAGGGATTTGGTAGATGTTTTAACACTGCCTGGGAGCAGATGTGGATTAATTCAGTGCACACCTCAGTAAAATGTATTCAGAATGCCAGGTGATTCACATTTTTAAAAATTGGATGCCAATCACTACATTATTAAATAATATGCATCAAAACATTACTTGCTTTAATAACTGCAGAGTGGTGTGCTTCCTGTTCTGCAGAATAGTGGCGGAGTTGCACAACTTTTAAGTTTGTGCTCAAAGCTGATGGATGAGGTTATCTCAGGGTATGACAATTTATTCGTATTGACCATTATCATTAAATAAATCCATTTTTTGTACCTTCACATTAGTCCCTTTTATAATGTGTCTAGGTCTTGTAATCTTTTTTTGATGATAAACTGCATCTTTATCATCACTTTTTGGGAATAATCCATTTTATGGTACTTCAGAAAAATCCAGTGCACATGAGAAGCAATTGTTACATTCAGTTTCCCAGATTTTTTTCTTTCTGTGCTGGGCAAAATTACCAATGTCACTGGAGGGAAAATACTTTGTTAATAGGCTAATTTCAAATGCACTTCCATAAAAAATTAGTACTTGTAACAAAACCAGTGAGATTTAAGACTGTTCTCATTAGGTGAACTGGGTAAACAGCTTGGAGATTCTTTAATCATAAATAGTGACAAAGGACCACAAAATATTCCAAGAACAAGCTACTGAGTATTTCAGTGGTATGTTAAGAAAAAGAAATACTTTCATTTGCCTAGTACATTTCTTCTATTTTTAGAGATACTGCTTTTTTTATGGTTGAGTCTATTACCATCCTTTCATACATTATTTTCTTTCTCTCTGTGTCATTTCATCTCCCCAGTCTCCAAATTCCTCCCACAGTGCAGACCTATGCACTTACTTGCACTCACTGTCATGTCTGATATCTAAATTGGAAGCATTATCACCTTTATTCTGTCAGTGGCTTCACAGGATGAAATAGTCAAGAAAGAAATTTTCTTGTTTGTTTTAAAGCCAAATGAGTTTCTTAATATACAGAAGGGGGAATATCTTCTGAATTGCTATTCAGCACTTTATTGTGAATCAATGTCTGGCCCCCATGGAATATGATTTAGCTTCCAAATCCTCAATCCATGAGATTACACTGGGGACTTTTGTTGTTCAGGTTTGCCATCTCAACAGTGTGTTGTGATGGGTGAATGTCACGGGTGTTAAACGCACAGGTGTGAAAAGCTGAAGGTGCTTTTGGTGCTGGATGTTCTGGTTCTCAAGCAGGGCAAGTCCCTGAGGAGGAAAATAATGGAATAAATTTGGGTCTTGCATATTGTGTATGAATGTTTATAAGATAGTCTGTTAATACAGTGTCAGAAGGACAAGTTTATTCACGTCTGACTATTGCATTTATTGCATGTTGTGTATCAGCATCCTGTGACAGGCAGGCATAGGTAGGACTGAATGACTCTGTGGTCTAGCTGAGGAATATGCAGAGTCTCTGCGGGCATGCTAAATCTCTGATTTGGGAAGAAAAAGGTAGTACAGTGCTCTTGAAAGATAATTTCCTTTTAATGGCAATGCTAGCAACATCAGAGAATTATTTTTCAGAAATGTAGATTTAACATTTCTGAAATGCCTAGAGAGGAATGTATTTTGTGGTTATAACCCTTCTGTTCATCAAAATGTTGAGTCAAATGATACTTTCCTTATGAAAGTATTAAAAGAATTAAGTAGTAGGCCTCATCTAGAGTAGCTCCTTCTGTGATTCTGGTCGTGTACTGATACCTGTGTCTAGTTATACCTGAAGTACGTAATCTAAGAATTACATTGCACTGATCAACTGGGATGTCTGTTATAAAGATGTGGGGATTTGTACTTTCACTAGTTGCTAATTTTTTGAAAAAGAGCTTTAGAAGCAGCTGTATCCTAAATTTCCTTCTCAAACAACTGTGGTAGAAGGAGAAAGTGTGGTAACATATGTATGTAGTGGGTGTATTTGATTGCTTATATACTTTGTTTATCATTTATGGCTTAAGAACAGGCCCAGTTCCCAGTGCTGAGTTTGGTCTAGGTTCTAACAGCACGAACCTTTTAGAGAAATGGTGAGAGCTTACACAGTCTGTTTCCTTTCTCTTTTGTTTTCTGTGTCAGCCCCCACTTTTGCTAGCGCATATGCTCGCACTGATGCACGCACACTTTGCTGTTGCAGTGCAGGAGAAATGTAGGAACAAGAATGAGGGGGTGGAACTTCAGAGTCACAAAAACAAATCAACAGCAAATGTGGCCTCTGCTGTCCAGTAAAATCCTTTTTTCACTTGTATGTTGTGCACTTCAAAGTGCACTAAATGCTTTAAAGGTGATTATAGTTGATTTTTAACCTTTTTTGCAAGGTAAAGATACTATAACTTAAAGTCTTGGGATAATTATACACTTTATGGTGGTCAGTAGGTTGCAAAATTAAATACTCAACTGCAGAGGTTCAGTGTGTTCTCAGCTATGTGTTGGGGTCCATCCGCAGCCATCTATCAGTTGTGTTTAAGAGTCGGGGGGGAAAGCATTAATCCAAGTATAAAAAACTGCAGGAATTCTTTGTGCTTACAGACTCAGTTACTGTTTAGCACTAAAACTGACAGACTACTATAACTACATTGTGGGGGGTGTTAAAATGTTGTTTTCTTCCTGGCAGTGTACTGCTCTGGAAGTCAACAGCATACTGTAGAATTTAAAGTAAATATAAAACTGTCTGCTTTACAATTAAAAACTCTGAGCATATCCTGATTTTGTAGCCTTTTGCAGTAAAGCTATACATAAAGTAAATTTTAAAAGTTTCTTCCAAGCCTCTCATTAATCTCTGCATGAGCCTTCTGCCTTTTAAACAACTGATAAGGGACTCTGCTGTTAAAATATTAAAATACATAAACAAATGTTGAGTTTTATGGGTTTTGTTGTATGGCTGTTCTTAACAAAATTGACCAAAACTTACAGTAGATTCTACGCAGCGGAATCAATTTGCATTGTTCTGATTGCTTACCTGAGGGAAGTGCTGAAAAGAAGGAAGAGTGGCTCTGAGCCGCAATATGCCTTAACAAACAGAGGCAAAGAGGTGGCAGTATCAGTGGTGGTTATTGCTTGTATCAGTGCAAATAAAGCAACTAGCATTGAAAATCCTGCACAAATGCAGAGCCTTTTCCCAGAAAATGTGCAATTCGTTTGAGTGAGAGCCCCATCTACAGTGGCAATTAAAAATGAAAAATTGGGGTTCTTGATGCAGTTGGCTGGCAGGGACTGGTGCACCATTTAGCCGTGATCACCTGGGTCTAGATGTAAATGACTAAAATAGTGGCAGGAGCCATCACATTTCTGCATGATACCTTGTAAAGCTGCTGTACATGTCTTAGCATCTGGGTTTGTTAAAGGCCTGACAGCCTTCAAAACTCATTGAGCATTGATGCATTCAGGTGGAACTTGTACAGCCTCTTCCAATAGTTTGCTTATCCTGAAAACATCACCTCTGTCTGTATTTTGGTGCTGCCACCACTGCTCAAAAGCCATGGTCCCCATTGCTTGGTTTTATCTGGAGGTTTGCCGTTGTTACAGTAGCGTGTGGTGTTTTCTTTCCTTGTGAAACCACTGGTGGGGCCATCTGGGGGCTACAAACTGCTGATTTTATCTTCCTGAAGTGTTTGTGTCCCACCTCTTTTGCTGACTGGTCAATTCAACAGGCATAGTTAAACTCGAAGATACAATATTTCCCAGAAATGGGGATGGTGTGTGGCCCCCTTTCCTCCCTTCAGCTTTTAAGAGATAGAGCTGGATCAAGTGGAATTGGGCTAAAAGTAAGAAGTTACTGCGTTGGAGGTTCCCCAGTAGCTTTGCAGTTTGATGCAGCAGAATGTGTGTTAACTTTCCACTCATTTTTCAACAACATTTTATGTTTATACTTGAATTTTTTTCTAGTGAGCGCAAACTTTTCAGTTGAAGTCACTCTTAGCAACAAGATGCTTTGAAGAAGCTTGCAAAATAAACAAAGGAAAATAATAGCTCTACTTAGTGTGAGTTGCCTTTTTGCTTTTATTTGCTTGTCTTCCAGAAACAAGTGATTGCCTTAAAAGATATTGTTTTCTGCATTGGTGGTCTTTTTGGCAAAAGCTTAAATTATTCTGGATTTGTCAAGCGATTGAAATGATGTTGACCCACTTATTTTTCTCCTGATGGTTATGTTTATGTTTTCCTTGAGAAGAAAAACTGTTCTATCATGTTAAAAGCAAACAACAAAAGAAGCAAATTTTCCCGAACTTCGAGTGTAAGAGTATCACCTTTTTTTTCCTGAAAGCAACTGGAACTTGGCATTTCTGTCTGCCACTCAACCTTTGAATGCTGAAAAAAGGCACAAGGTGTCCATGCTACTGCTGAAATACACGAGCACAATTTCGTAAATAAACACTAGGTTTGCCAAACAGCTCTGGTATGAAGAGCAGATCTTTTGTGCCCTGGTGGTTTTTTTGGTTCTGCTGTGCTCAGAACAGGGCAACAATCTTCCCAGCTTCAGCCAGGAGTCTCTGATTTCTTCCACCTCATCTGCTCCACCTGCTAGCTGCTTGGCTCTTTGCACTATATCCTTATCCTGCTGCTGAGCAAAGCTAATCTATTTCTCTTGTATGGCTGTAAATGTATGAGGGCAACACAGGTTTTGTAAATAGTAGATGTGATTATGAAGTGGAGAAAAATCTTACAGTATGGTCTGCAGGAGGTTGGAGCATGGGCAGTTCTTACAGACTGAGAGACTGCAGATCTCTGGCTATGCAAATTGTGGGTTGCAGGACAGGCAGAAAGAGCTTCATTAACTAAAATAAACTTGGGATCCTACAATCTGCTTCTGTAGCTTGTGAGTACTAGCTGCTTATGAATTCCTAGCATATTTTACTGCAGCTACATACACAGTAAGGAATTGTATTACTTTTAACAACAGGATAGGGAGGACAGTACTGGTGTCTTGTGTCTGGAAGGTGGTATCTGTCACGGGAAGTGGCATTTTTTCCTGTGCATTTTCTGTGCCAGAGTGCAGACTGGTCTGTTTGTTCATTGTAAGTGCTAGTCCAGCAGTATTCAATGTTTTCTCTGATCTGACACGCAGTTTTGGCTTCCAGAGTTTAGAATTGAGGAATATACAGTTTTCTGCTAGAAGGGCATCATGTCCTGTAATGTTTTATAGCAATTTATATCTTTGATATAGAGGAAAATTTATAGTGCAGGATTTAATTTTCATGTCTTTGTAACTATACAGTCTTCTTGCTTATTTCTGTTAGAAAAGATTACAGAGAGATCTCTCTGCTGTTGAGGTAACATGTATAGAGAGAGAGGAAAGAGCATCAGTTGTGGGCACACACTTTTGAGACTCAGCTTTTTCAAGTCAAAGATTTGCCTACAGAATGGAGAAATAGGATCTGTGTGTGTGTGTGTGTATTTTAAAAAAAAATTGCCTGTTTTTTCTAGGCTTTCATATTCTAGTGTTTCTAGAGGTGTGTCATTATTTGAATTGATGCTTGTACCTAATGTCAGAACAGCATTTAAAAATTTATGGAATCACAGAATCGATTAGGTTGGAAAAGACTTCTGAGATTGAGTCCAGCCTATGGCCACATCACCTTGTGAATCAGACCATGGCACCAAGTGCCATGTCCAGTCTTCCCTTCAACACTTCCAGGGACAGTGACTTAACCACCTAATTGACTCCAAGCACCTAGCTGAAAGATTGAGCTCTTTGTGTCTCTCATTACACTTGAAACTAAAACAAATTTACATGGTTAAGGTCACAGCAAACTTAATGAGGTGGAGGTTTTAGTTCTATTTTAAAATGTTGGCTCATTGCTTGTAGGATTACAATTTGTGCTTTTCAAGAAGACCAGTATGCATGTGGATGGTGTGCTCTCACTAAGTTTATCAGAAAATAAAATGTGCAAAACCAAATGTAGTATTGAAATGTTGAAACAGGAATGAAAATAAAAGGGAAAAGGGAATCACATTGATTTCATGAATGAGCAGGTTGCAGCGGTGTGGGCAGGCTGTGGTGGATCTGCTGACTGGACATGGGCTATGTGGGAGAGCTCCCAGATGTTGTGCTTACATGTGCTCTGACTGGGTTTCTTCCTTCTCACTGGTTCATTCACACGATGGTTTTAGCAGGGGGAGGGCTTTATCTGAATACTGTTGGATTGTGGCTGCATACAGAGCAGGAGACACTGATAACAAGCAACAGATGGCAAGTAGATTTCAGTGGGAAGTCCAGTCTTTTTTTCAGTGCTCACAGGTAAGGAGGTTACATGGTAAGGATGGAAGGAGTTTATGTTTGAAGAGCTGCTGCTGCAACTCTGGTTTGAACTATTCCAGAGCTATACCATGCTGCTTCTGCTAGCAGAGTTCCACACAGTGTGATGAAATGGAGATTGCTGTGAGTCAGAAAGACAATAAATTATAGCTGTGTGGCTATGACAGCTCAGTCGGAGCACCTATGGATGGCAAAAGCATTACATACTTTTCAGCACTGTTGACATGAGATAATTTTTTACCACTTTAATGAAAGCTTAATCAAATGAGCACATAAAGTTTGGAGAGGAAAATGTTTATTTTATACAGGAGATAAAACTGCACAAACAAATATGTGCTGTCAACAGAACAAATTTTATTTCAAATGCAGAGCCTTAAGATTGAAAATACAATCTGTGAATGTGAAAATTTTTTTAGGAAGACTCTTCTGTATAGACAAGCTTTTCAGTTCAGTGTTTATTAACACACGAAAAATAGCTTTCTGTTTTAAAATACACACAGATCAAATTAGAAGCAAAATTACCATGGTCAGTGGAGATTACATGTAGCTGTAGGAATTACCTTCTGCTTGTAGAGTGGATCTTTCTGCATTAGAAGATTAACCCCCCTCTAATTTTAGAATATATGCATTTTAGGTGAACAAGAGTCTCAATTTTTCAGGTAGTTCAAAAGTCATGCAGTAAAAGATATTCTGGATGTAAAATATAAGTGATGGTGCATGAATTCTAATATCATAACACTGTGGTTGTTTTGTAATGCTTGAATGATAATCGTAACTCTTGAGAGAAGTATTTTATACTTTCTTTGCATACTGGAGCTTTATGTTTAGGTTTTCATGGGTCAGGCTCATTAGTCCAAATGAGCTACTTGAAATACTTACAGGATAAACAAAACCCTTTCTAAAAACACAGAAATATTCAGTATTTGGAACTCCCAGAAGCTGAAGGGTTAATGGTGGTGTTGCGCTGGATTCAGTGTATTTGCAGATGTTGCTGCAACCAACTGCTGATTTTTCTCCCATCCTGTCAGGGAACTCTGCCAGCCATGATTCATGGAATGATTTTTTTGCGCTGAGTAATCTGTGGCTTTTCTTTTTTCCTCTTCCCTCTCCCTTATTTTTATCCTGAACTAAAGCACTATTCATTTCAGCTAAAGGGAGGAGAAGCTTCCAAAGCATTAATACAAAACATTAAATACACTGTGTTTCGCGTGGAGGAGTTGTAACAAATGTTAAACTTGGAGTAATTTTACTTGGTCTTAGGCAGTCTAGTCCAGTGTGGGAAAACAGTTTTAGAGCAGAATCAGCTTTTGGTTTTGCTAATCATATGGTTTCACAGTTCTCTTAAGACTTCTGTACTAGTATTGCTAAAGAACATCCAACTTCTGTGCTGATATTATGCCTCCTTTCTCACAGATCGCTCAGAAAGAAATAAACCAGACTGCCGCTCTTCAGGGTAAGAACTGTATTTTTCTATTTATTCTTCCCTTCACTTTCTTTTTTTCCCTTTTTTTTTTTCCATTTTATTGGATGAACTAGGAAATTGGCCAGAAATCTGTCATTCTCCTGCTTCTCTGTTTTGGTAACAGTAATGTAATACCAAAATAATTTTGTGTTAAAATTAATTAGTTTATATTCCTTATGGGCAATTCTTTTTTTCAAGAAATTAATAGGACTTGCTACATTGTAGTTGTGTTCACCGAAACTCCAAATGCTTGTTTATGTATCATGCACAGGGTTGTTTGGTAAAACTGTGGTTTAAAGCAAGAAGCCCCTCATGACTTTTGCTACTTTGAACTGTTGGCTTCTATAGCAAGGAAACTAATTCTTAGTTCAGTCAAAAATAGCAACACTTTATTATTTATTCCACTAACTCTGATCCCATCATACCTAAGGTTTCACAAGAAGCAAATGAAAGTGTTTTAAATAAAACACATATGCACACACCAGCACATTGTGTTTATTTAGAATTGCCATCAGGACTTTCGTGATCTTCTAGGCTATTGATTTGCAAGGCCATATTTTCCCTTGAGCTTCT
Organism: Hylia prasina; assembly: GCA_013397195.1. Taxonomy (NCBI): domain Eukaryota; kingdom Metazoa; phylum Chordata; class Aves; order Passeriformes; family Sylviidae; genus Hylia; species Hylia prasina. The sequence continues at coordinate 527,358 of VYXD01013155.1, read as the reverse complement.
GAATATTCTGTAGTTTTCCTTATCCTCTGGTTTTTAAATAATCTCTTTCTCTATTGCCTCATTTTCAAACTCTCCCTTTCAATTCTCCACTGGGGAATAGGATTTTGTTCGTGTCATGTGATAGATAGTGGAATTTTAATGAACTAAAGTGATAGAGTAGACCAGCGAACACCAGCTCTCCCATTCCTTTGCGAAAAGTCTTTCCAAAAAATGCCCCTGGTGTCCAGCCTTTTGACATGACCTGACATTTTCATTTGATTTTTACAGTCTACATATTTTCCTTTTTGGTACATTTTTACAGGGCTAGCATTTATAGCTGGAAGAACAGTGTAGCATTTTCTTACAGCACACTTGATGTGATCTATCTATTGTGTGATGTGATGGGAGAGGATGTTTTTCCCTTCCCTCCCCCATCTGTCAGAGCACTGTAGCTGATTCCATCGTGTTTTAACTTGCATTGCCTTTGTCTTTGAATATTTGTATCTGCTTAAAAGCTCAATCACTGCATGCACTGATTTCCTTTAATACTTAAAAATTCTAAACTTTTTTCCTTTCTTAAAATGATGTGTTTACAGTCTAAATGGTAGAACTTTCATTAGATCATGTCATATTACAATAATGTCAAATAAATCCAGATTATTGTCAAAAGGAAATCTAATTTTATCAAAATGTTTAGTTTAAAGTTGAAGCACCTTCAATCTCTTCCCCTTTCTTCTCTCTCATTGTTCTCACCAGTACCTTTTTGCTCTGGAGTGTGTTTTAGAAGTTTGAATTTGAATCAAAAACAAAGTAAAACTTCAGGGTTTTTTTCCTCGGAATTGGAAAATCAAATGTGGACCAGCCCGGGCAATAAAACACTGCCCTAAGTTGCCTGGACTACAGTCTCCAAATTCTCATGTGGGAAGCACAGAGTAATTAACAGTATAATGTAGATTGCTCATAATGTTGAGAGAAATGCAGCTTTCAGTAGTCGTTCATTCCTGTCAGTAGTGCATGTGCTTTCTGACCATGTTATCTATCTTCTACCCCCTTCTCAGTCTCACTGGCCATTGTGTCATGAGCTGTGAGGAAGAAAAGCCACCATTTAAAGGGTAATGTTTTGTGCATGCCTCACTGCTGTTTCTAGGCTGGAACAGGAGCAGCCTGCCTTACTTAAATGATGTACTCTGCTAATTGATATTGCTACACTCAGTGGTTCATCTCTCATTTAATGGGAAGCATTATTCTGTGGTGACAGATTGCTGGATGAGATTCTTATCCCGAGTCTGGCCATATCATGCCCAAGAGCTGCAGTTGCATTAAGGCCTGAGGCCCTTGAGAGAAGACCTGAGGGAAAAGTAAATCATAAAGTATGCAAGGCTAAAACTGAGGTGCAAAGCACACTTCTCTTGTAACATGGGCAGTACTTCCAAGCTGTTTGAATTCTGCTGAGGACAGTTTTATGCCATTTTATGATGAGCTGCTTACTTAGGACATCGTCCTCTCTGGGAGCAGTTCATGACAAGGGAAGAAGAAAATACTATGGTTCTGAGGCATCTTGGCTCCTTATTCCTTAAACTGCATGTTGAGGGATGCATATTTTAAAAACACAATATACTATCCCTCTCAGGATCTCAAGTGGAACAAAAATGACGCTGCAGGTCTTGAACTCAAGGTCTAGAAACAAGAGTTTCTGCACTAGAATTCCTATGAAATATTGGAAGTGGACATGGGGGAGCCAGCTCACAAGATGAAGGAATCAGCAGTGAGCCTTAAGAAAGGTAGATAACCTAAGATTAAAGAGCGGATGTAGATGTTTCCAAAAGACAGCCAGAGAAGTAGTTTGTTGTTTCATACAAAACTCTGGTGAGATCTTGCCCAGAAGTCTGTCAAGTCTAAGTACAAACATGGAACAGCGGGATAAGAAGAGACCAAAAAAAAGGCCCAGATATCCACCACCAATGCTTCTTCATGCGTTGTAAGGTTAGGTTTTGGTCTGGAACAGTATCATTGTAATAAAAAAGTCACGTAACAATATTTCTTGTGATTTCAAGGGTCTAAAGCTTGCCCTTTCCAACCTCCTGTTCTTATATATTTCTCTGCCTGTGTATTTCTAGTTGTATTTCAAGCTTGTGCTTGAGTCTGTGCAGTATTAGGGATGAAGAGTTTATATACAATGAGACAGGATCAGTTTTAAAACATACCTTGGACATAGTTCATTTGCAATGAAAGACATATGAAAAGAACTGTTCTAGGTAGAACAGTATATAAATGGTCATTAATACAGTTACTTTATTATAGGGTGATGCCATTTGGAAGAATTTTTACAGCAGTGTCAGGAACTCTGACAAATACTGTGGTTTGGTTATTAGCCTATCAAATGTTTAGCATGGGAGAAATGCTACGGAAAGAGGGAGCATTCTGAGGATAATACAGGGATTTAGCATGGCATGGGGAAGAAATCTAGAGAGTGGGTGAACCAAAGACCGTAGATAAAGATTTAAAGGCAGGGAAACAGATATTAGGTAACATTTACAAAATGTGCATTATTATATTATCTTCTGCCTCTTGATAATTAGCAAACACAGCACGGAATGGCAGAACAGGGCCTGTCTATCTATTTTGTGTACTGCTCTGCACTGATTTTTTTTGTTAAATATAGCACATTAGTAAGATCAAACAAAAGTTTGCTGAATCCAAATAATACCTACTGCTGTGTTAAATTTTTATCAGGAGACATTTAGTTTCATGATCTAATAGCCATCCTTCAATTGTTACATTTCGGACACTTTTAAAATATATCTCTACTGGTAACAGTGGTCTGCAATTATAATTCTTGATTTTACTGTCCGGTCACGCTTGTACTGTTGTCTCTGATAGCTTCAGGTCATGCACTGCTGTAACACAGGTCAATTAGGTCAAAAGAAGTAGATCTTTATTCCTCTAAATGTTTTCCAACTGAAGGTTATATGATCATAGTAGAATAGAAGATTTCAGGCATCTACATATTTGCCATTAATCCCTGAACATGGGTAAAGCTTGTAGAAGGAACTGGATTTTTTTTTTCTTCTTTTGGTTAAGGATTATGGATCAAGAATCCTGAAACACAGTCCTATAATTTGATATAATTCATTGTAGTTGCCTTGACCTTGGAGATGAGAGGATGAAGGTACCCTACAAGTGTAGCAATTTATTGAGAGATTTGGTAGGGTATCAATCACTTGAAGTCAAGTGAGAAATTTTGATTTTTAGAATATCAGTGAAAAATAGGGAGGGGGATGAAAATAATTAGTTCATTTCTAGAAACAGATCTAGGTTTTACTGCATATAGTCTGTGTGCTGACTGTAATGTGCTTAAGTTCTTTTACAGCTGGTTGCCTTAATTTGATTGCAGTAAATTGAGCTTTTTTATTTAAAATACATCAAGTCAACAATACAAATAGACAAAAGTCATCTTTTGTTCCTTTATAAACAAGCGCTTGTAGTGGCTGATCAAAGGGGCTACTGATCCCTTTAGTGAAGCTCTGGTAAATCAAGTGATCATTTTTATGAATGGTATTTTGTATCCAACTTTGGTTTTAGTTGTTTGAGGTTTTTTTAATGTAACAGAATTCCATTAGTGAAAGCTTCTCTGCTTTTCTAGTTCTCTGCTATATAATGTTGACTTTGTAAAATTGTGTTTAAGAAATACTACAGTAACAGTCTGACTGTATCTTAAGAATGTGTTTTCCCAGATCATCTATAAAGCGTGAAAAGACACTCTTTAATGAAGGTCTTAAGCGTAACAGAGCATGAAGGGGAATCTTAAGGCACTGGTTTGAGAATGTGGTGGAACTGTCCCCACTTTGTGAATAAATGAGATGGTTTTACAAATTAATATGCTTTTGAGGTCTTGAGAAAGCAGACAGTAACAGGTTTTTCTATGCTGTAGCCATTACGTCAGTCATTTAATAGTTTCACAGGATCATAGAATATCCTGATTGGAAAGCACCCACAAGGATCATTGAAATCCAACTCTTGGCCCTGCACAGAACCATCCCCAAAAGTCACACCATGGACCTGAGAGCATTGTCCAAAATTGCTCTTGAACTCTGTCAGCCTTGGTGCTGTGACCACTTCCCTTGGGAGCCTGTTCCAGTGCACAGCCACCCTCTAGATGAAGAACTTTTTCGTGATATCAAACCTAAACCTCCCTGACAAAGCTTCAGGCCATTCTTTCAGGTCCTGTCATTGGTCACCACAGAGAAGAGATCAGTGTCTGTCCCTCCTCTTCCCCTCACCAGGAAGGTGCAGACTGCAATGAGGTCTGCCCTCAGTCTCCTCTCCTCCAGGCTGAACAGACCAAGTGACCTCAGCCACTCTTCACACCCCTCAGTGCCCTTCACCATCCTTGTTGTCCTCCTCTGGACACTCTCTAAGAGCTCAGTGTCTTTTTTCTGTTGTGGCACCCAGAGCAGCCCCCAGCACTGGAGGTGAGGCCGCCCCAGTGCAGAGCAGAGCGGGACAATCCCCTCCCTTCCCTGGCTGTGCCTGATGCCCCCCAGGACAGGGTTGGCCCTCCTGGCTGCCAGGGCTCAGTGACTCACATTCAGCTTGCCATGGACCAGCACCCCCAGCTCCCTTTCTGCAGTGCTGCTCTCCAGCCTCTCTTTCTGTGGTCTGTATGTATATCCAAGGTTACCCTATCTGAGGGCTAGAATCTGGCATTTATCTTTGTTAAACTTCATATTGTTGGTGATTGGTCTGTCTTAGTCAAAGGGGCAATGTGGAGACACTTTGGCTGCTTCTGTACTGAATGGTGGGAGGGTCATGCAGGGCATGTAGTCAAATACTCTGATAGTGGGAAGATGTTGATGCTAGATCAGGCCCATGATAGCCAAGGTTTTTTATAGCCAAGGTTTGAAAATCTCCCAGGAGTGAGAGATTGAGCCTACTTACTTTCAGCCCACTCAGAGGCTGCTTGTCTGTCATTTGCTAACTTCATTTCCAAATGATACTACTTTGGGAAACACTGCCAGAAGAAACATTCTAAGCACTGGACTACTTGATATCCAGGAGGACCAAATTCATTCACACAAACATCCTGAAGTACGGTTTTTCATCACTGTTGTTTAAAACCCTTGTGTTACCTACTAGCAGTGTCTCAACCGTGTCAATGCTTTTGTTTTACACAGGAGAATTTCAGGCTTTTGCCCATCCAGCCAGTGTTACAGATTGTGATAAAGATCTAAAGTTTGGGACTTTGAACCTTGCTGGCATTCCATCTGAATGGGAAGGGTTATGTGTAGAGGAAGAAATTAATGTTGGGGGACGTTTTACTGTGATACTCTTGCTCATTACGTTTAGCTTTTGCGAGTTTTAAGGCTAGGGAGTATCAGGTTACTCTTGGTCTAAGCATGCTTTTAGGCTGTGAAAATAGAAATGTCCTTCTTTTGTACTCTCCCAGTAGGTCAGAAGTTGGGGTAGTTCTAAAAAGTATCTAGTCTCCTTTCAAATCCTTGGTGTGCAGTTTCACAATTGCCCTGAGCTGAGCTAAGCCTGTGTTGCTCCAAGAAGGAGGGTCTGGTTCTCTCCTTCGGGCTGCTTTCAGTGCTCATGTGGTTAGCTGGATCAGAAGGCTGATCTCCGGGGGAAAAAAAATAGCTGTGTCTCCACTTCACAGATGAAGCAGGTTCAGCAAAGGGGGGCAGAGTGATTTCTTGCAAGTTCCACAATCAATCAATGGCAGAACTGTAAGCAAGGGCTCTGACTTGTGACTTTTCTTCTTGTTATCTTAAAAGTAAGGTCATGTGACTCCTTTTTTTTTTTTCATTCTAAGAGATAAATTTTGGACTCAGTGCAATCCCACAGGTTAAATATAGATTTAAACTGGTGCAGTTTGAGATTGGAATCTACTTATGTGTCCTTCTTTTGTTAGTCATGGGCTTCTCATCAGCACGTACTTTCACATCTGAGCTGTTGCAATGTTAATTTCTACTCTGCTCAGTTTATGCTTATCTACAAATGAGGAGAAAAAGAAGCACAGGTAGAGCTGAGGAATAAATGGCAGATGGGTTCAGCGTAGTTTTTGGCAGTTAGGGATCACAAGAGTATCTAGAGCCTGTTCCTGGGGGTGTTTGTTTTAGTGTTGCCAATTCATCACTGTTGTGTTGGGGATTTTAGGCTATTCATCTCACAGATAGCAATAAAGTTTATTGTGAAGGGTGTATCCTAGCCAGCTTCCTAGATCCCTTATTCCTGAACAGAGAAGAGGGATTTGTTGTAATAAAAAGAGTGGTCTGTTCCTGGTTTCTGCGAAGGGAATTCTGAAGGACTGTTTGCTCTGGTGCCCTGAACAACTCCTTCCGTTGTCTGGGCTGTTCTCCAGTGCTTATTCAAATTCATCATGGAAAATAACGCTACAAATGAGATGGTTGTTGAAGGAATGAAGAGAAAAAGGCTCACCCTCTGTCTTCACTGAAAGAATTTCACTGCTTCTTTGGGCATCTTGTGTACCATGAGCAAGTTTCATCATCCATCATCTTTCAGAATAGGCTCCTATAGAAAGTACTGAGGACCATCCAGACACATGGCCACACTTGTTGTGTATTAGGGAAATTATCTGGGTATGAACAAGCATGATAGACATTAGTTCTAAAAAAGATGGTTTCAGGAAGAACACAATTGCACATTTTTAAGTATGTAATCAGTCATGGTTATAGTTTTGCTTCTTTATATTTTTTTTTCCTCCCCAAGACATCTCAGTGATGAACAGCAGATGAAATTTATGTGGTAGCTGGGAAGGAGGGCTGGGAAAGAATTCTTTCCAAAGGTATTTGTAATATTCTCAAAGAAAACAGAAAAGGAAGAGAGGCTACTAAGGGAAGCCTATAGGATATGTGTCAGGGCTGAGGAGGCAGACTCAGGAGGTTGTAAACTTACAACACAGAAGTAGTAATTGTTAGGTTTTCTCTGAAAGGATTTCATGTTGATATTTTAAGAGTGTTGGAGCTTTTGTTTATTTCCCTAAGGATTTATGTAGGTTTCTGTCTAGGCTCAGTATCTACATTTTCCTTTGCCTCTGGAATTTGAGTGGGAGAGCTCAGTTTGCAGTTATATTGTATTCGTTTCCATGGCCTCTCACTCTGATGTGCACAAATGAGAAGAGATTGTTATTTCATTCTCTTTTTTTTGTTCTCTTTTTCTGTACAGTTCACCTACTTTGTAATTTCATTGTAAGTTATTTCTTTGGTGTCTTTGTTCTTTATTCTAGTATAGGGAATCAGTTACCTTAAGTAGCAGCGACTGATTTGGCAGGTTGAACATTGAAATGATTGATCAAGTACTTTTTTAAAGCATGTTACAGTTGTATTCTTACTACATCATGGGGGTAAAGTATTCCTAGTGAGGCCTGTCACATTGATAATTTCTTCCTCTTAAATGTATTTTAGTATAATGTACAGTATAAAGTGCAGTTTTCACAGCTGTACTTTAGACTCTGATCTTGTCATTTGTGAGAGATTTTGCTACAAAACTTCTCTGTTCCAAAGTGGTGTTGCAGTCCAAATGCTCAATGCAGACATCACCATTTGAATTTAAGCCATGTTTGCATACTGGGTTTGTCCTAGTTTTGGCCATCTGTGACAAATTACAGGCTCAGCTGAGCTAGTATTAGCCCCTAGTATAGACAAGGATGAGCTGCTTTTTCATCTGTTCCAGCTGCTTCAGCTTCAAGAAGAGAACTAAGATCCAGTGGTACAAAAAGTCATGTTGCCTGTTGCCTTGGAGGCTTACAACTAAGGCAGGTGACCAGCAGTTCTCATGCCACAGGAGGGTCCCCTGCTACAGAGGACTGAAGTTAGACCATACAACCCTAAATGTGGAAAGTATTCACAGAGGTGTGGTCTTTATAAGTGTGCATAGCTGCGTCTTCATCTTGGGAGCATTGTTACAAGCAGCTTGTCATCTGACTATGGTGGACATTGTCATCTCCTGAGGCTTGAGGCAAAGGTTGACTTCTAATTAAAGAGAAGGTCCAAATCTGATCAGGGTGTTCCAACCACAAGCAATAATTTGTTAAATCTCTGTTTTGATCTATACCATAATATCTGGTTGAAGCAAAAGAAGTACCTCAGTGACACCATGTTTTTATTAGGCAATACTTTTGCTTGGAACAAATGCGTAGTAAAAAAAAACAGCTTTAATTTTACTATTATAATTCTTCTATTTCATGTCGTTTGACTTCTGCTTCCCCATGCCCTTGCACACCAGTATCCAGTATCTTGTATTAGAACCTGAAAGGAGTTTGTAGAAGTGAGAGGACTATAGGAAATGGCCTTAAGATGAGACGGGAGATTCAGATTAGACATTATAAGAAAAAATTTCACTGCTGTAGTAGTCAGGCGTTGGAGTAGGTTGCTCAGGGAGGTACTGGAGTGACTATCCCTGGAGGTGGTCAGGAGATGTCTGGATCTGGTGCTGGGTTATACAGTTTAATGGTTTAGTGGTTCAGGGGTTCAATGGGTTGACAGTGGAACTTGATGATCTTAAAGGTCTCTTCCAACCTTGATGATTTTATGATTCTATGAATACAGTATTAGTTCAAACTAACATAATTAGTTCAAACTAATAAACTGTATCAATCTTGATACCGTTTTGTGATTGGACCAGGTCAGGAAGTTTCTTTTGTCTCCCAAAAGCACAGTTCCTTTGGACAATAGTTTTCAAAATCATTGTGTTACTTTATTACCTTGTTTCCACAGCCCCTTCTAAAATAATAGGTCCATGAATAGCTAAAAGCATGTAGTGCTCCTGACAGGTGAAGGTTGGACAACTAGAAAGAAAGAGAACAGTATGATGGGACAAGTGCATTAGTGACAGCAGCAGGAGAGGCTTTCTCACCACACCTTACTGTATAGGTGTACAGGACAAAAGATTATTTGCTTTACTCTTCAGTCTATCTTCTTCCTTCTAAGGCTGTTGACAAGGAAATTAGTTCAGTTAAATGAAATTTTTACAGTGTGAACTGACGAGAAATGCTTTTTGTTAATAACAGCATTTTTTTTTTTCCATCAAAGACAGATCTGAAATGACAACACAGTTCTCTGGTGCAACTTGAAGTCATTTCCTCTTGTCCTTTTGCTTGTTATTTGGCAGAAGAGACAGACCCACATCTTGATACAACCTATTTACATGTGGTTGTAGAGGGCAATAAGATCTCTCATGAGTCTCTTTCTCTCCAGGATAAACACCCTCAATTCCTTCGGCTGCTTGTCACAAGATTTGTACTGCAGACCCTTCACCAGTTTTATTGCCCTACTCTGGACACTCCCACCACTTCAGTGTCCATCCTGTAGTGAGAGGCCCAAAACTGAACACAGAATTGAAGCTATGGCCTCACTAGTGCTGAATACATAGGGACAATCACTGTGCTGGTCCTGCTGGCCACACTGTTTCTGATACAAGCCTGGAAGGCCACCTGGACATATGCTGGCTCATGTTCAGACACTATCAACCAGCATCCCCAGGCCCTTTTTCACCTGGCAGTTTTCCAACCACTCTTCCCTCAGCCTGTAGCAATGCCTGGGGTTCTTGTGACCCAGGTGAAGGACCCTGCTCAAGCAGGGTCATGCTAGAGCACATTCCAGGGATTGCGTTCAAATGGTTCTTGAGTATCTCCAGTGAGGGAGACTCCAGAAACCCTCTGGATAATTTGGCACAGTCACCTGCACAGTAAAGACCACAGTAAAAATCCCGTGTTCAATTGGAACTTTCTCTGCATCAGTTTCTGTCCCTTCCCTCTTGTTCTTTTGGTTGGGACCACTGAGCAGAGCTTGGCTCCATCCTTTTGTCACCCTCCCTGCAGATACTGAGACATTGATGAGGTCCCCTCTCAGTCGTCTTGAGGCTGAAGAGGCCCAACTCTCTCAGCCTGTTATTTTAAGGGAGATGCCCCAGTCTTATCACCATCTTTGTTGTCCTCCTCTGGACCTGCTCCAGGAGCTCCATGTCACTCTTGCACTGAGGAGCCCAGGACTGGACACAGCCCTCCAGATGTGCCTCACCAGGGCTGAGCAGAGGGGCAGGATCACCTCCCTTGCCCTGCTGGCATTGCTTTCTGAGAGAAGTGATACTTTGTGTTTTTTAGGCATCAGTGGATGTTCATTAGGGGTTTTTTTACCTTAGACACACTTTCAGCACCTGCATTGTGTTGTGGCAGGCAGTGCCGAAGCTTAACCTCACGTTGCATGTTGAAAAGTCTCTGTGGCTCTTTTGAGCTTGGTGTCTTCTAGTTTTATATAATGTGTTCTACGTTCTGTAGTGTAAGAAACTGAGCTGTCATTCCCTATAGCTTTGCTTCTTCTTGAGAAAGTTAAAGTGGTGTTGTTCTGCTTTTAAATAGATCATGACAATCAATTTGGTAGTCTTAAGGAAAAGGTCACTATTACTTTTGGAGGCCCAGAGGCATTTTAGCAAGAGGCAAGAAGGTTGACTGATATGAGAAAAAGGACAGGAATGATTTACTGCCTTGGGAATTAAGGGCATCACTGAGGAGATCACCTGCTTATCTTATCTGAATCCAGAGCCTTTAAGTTGCACTGGAATTAGAAAAAAGTAATATTTATTTTTTATGCCCGTCCCTGTAAAAATTATGGATCAAGGGTTAGAGGTGAGAGATGAAGTGGTTGTTATAAGAGAAGGGTAACCCCACTGGTCCCTGGTCTTCCTGGTTTTTTTTCAGTTGCTGGAGTAAACTGATGCTTTGTGGCTCTTTTTAATTTCCTCTGCCTAATCTACCTGATGACATGTGGTGCATTGATGGAAGTGCATGGAGGAGCATGTGGTAGAGCTTTGTGTTTGGGGGATACTTACAGGCAAGGGAAGGGCATTGATATCTGTGGCTGTGAAAGGCTTTGGAGCGGTATTTCTTACTGCTGTTGCTCTGACAAGGTCTAGTTCAATCTGTTCTACTAGGTGTTTGTTTCTGAAGCTAAATTTAGTTGAGTGGCAGAAAATGATAGTGATTATTTCTTCCAAGTTGTAATCATCCATTAGAGAATGCAGTATTTACTGACTTGCCTTATAATTTGAGGTCCATGATGTTGTAAGACAGCCAGGATATATGACTGAGGGTGGAGGAAGTTCCTTTTGTCTTGTAGTATGATTGTATGAGGACTTGCTCAAAGATGAGATCTCTGGAGAAATGTCCCTGGAGGTTAAAGGCCTTCTCTCGGTTGTTGAGGTAGGTATTTTGTTCTTACAGCAAATTCAGTGCTGTTCCTGCCTATCAGGATTTTGCAGTGGGATAGATGCAGGTTTTGTAGGCATCAGAATGATTGAAAAAATTTCTTTGGCTCTGTGGGTCGATGCTTCTATTTCACTCCTGGAAAATAGTTTGAGTATGTGTAAACTTGAATGCTTTTCCCCAGCCTGGGCTAACAAAGGTGATAATGTTACCTATACACTCTACCTTACCAACATTCTTGTAGAATCAGAGTTAAAAGACTTGAAAAATAACTTTTGATGCATTTGGATGTGGTCGACCTTAATCTCAAAGTTGCTCAATCACTGTGAATGTATAAAAAGGACTGAAGTTTAAGGTCATGTTTAAACTCAGAGGTAAACATTACAGACCTACAGATATGTGAATGTATGGTTTGTTGTTGTGTAGTGCAAATTTCTGGTGAATCATTTTTGATATTTTGTAACCAAGAGCTTTGTCAATATCTGTGGCATAGAAGAAAAAGAAGCATTTCAAGAAGGGCAAGGGAGAAGTGTTCAGGAAAACATGCCATTTCTCTGACTGAGCTGCATGCAGGGTGCCTTCTGGAAAGGCAGGTCCAATGAAGGGTGTGGTTATGAGATTTTATTTGACAATTTCTGTGCTCTGTGCATTCTGTAAGGGCCACTGTCACAAGTTCATGGAGCTCACATACTGTAGGGTGTAACTGGGTGAGTCAGCAGTACATTGCAACAAGATGTGATCATGCATGAAGATAGTTTTACTTTTGTGAGATTTTAATGTAAGAGAGTTGAAAATTAGTGTTACTATTGCTTGTTAAATTATTTGTTTATAAGTACAAATGGCCTGTTTGAAACCAGTGTGTTTATATGGATGACCTTGTAGTATTCTTTAACACATCTTTTGGCTGTTGGTTCACATTTGTATTTATTATTATTTATGTTGTAGAAGGGGTTTTGTTTTTTTTGTTTCTCATTTTTAAGCACTCAGTTAAAGTTTTACTATGTTTGGTGCATATGTATTAATATTTCTGTCATGTAGGCTGTCCCTTCACAACAAATGCCTTTGCTCTCAACGCACATCTATAATTAAAACAATGAGGAAATTCCCTTTGTTTTCTCACTCAGCTAAAGGTTAAACTGCAGCACATTTCATGCTGCTTGACTCAGCTGGCCTATAAAGAAGTTGAATTAGGCTGAAGGAGCACAGAAATCCTATGGCATGGGCCTTGTCAAAGAGCTTAGCATTGGCAATTGTACTTTGAAATTCTCAAAGGCGCTTAACTGATTTTTGGCACTGAGGTCACACCAGTACTGAACACTTCTCGTAATCACAGTTCTGTGGGTCAGGTTGAACTTTACATTTTAGATCCCAAACATCTGTCTTTTGTATTACAGTGCTGGAATCGTGCTGCTAATCTTTGACTAGGCAAGATCCAGATATTATTTCGACTGCTGAGTGTAGAACCTATTTAGTAGTGTTCCTGGGAAGTGAGACTCAATAATTCACCTGTTGGAGGCCTCAGTTGCCTCAAGATTCCCCAGAAACTCCTTCCTTATTACTCTAGTTTCCTCTCAATGGATGCACAGTAATTGAAGCAAATGGGCATATATTTTACAGATTTTTACACAGGAAACAAACATTTCTAGGCAAAATAGTAAACACCTATACCTTGTTGCTTTGGTCTGATTACTGCTGTGATGTCTTTGAAGTCTGTATACTTGCAAACACCTGAGCTTTCTCCACTGGATTCCTCACCTCCTGCGTATGCATCATCTGGGTCCTGCTGAGTTCTTGCCCTTGCAGTCAACACCCTTTTGTTCTTGCTTGTTCTTCTCTGGAGCAATGCTCTTTTGTGTTTCTGTTCTGAAGCTTCTCTGTTGTCAAAATCCAGCTGAAATATACCCATCTTTTAATTTCTTTGGGTGATTTCCCCACCCATTCCCTATTGTTTTCTCTTTGTTGATCTGCCGATAAGTGGTTTAGTAAGGATTTAAGATCCTTAAAAGTAGTGTTATTTTGTTACAGTCATTATTAATGTTTCTAGTCAGATGAGAACATTGACATACCCCATTTTCCCTTTACAATACTTTAAAGATAATCTTACCACTATACTCATACGTTCTATGAAATACAGAAACTATTTGAAGAAAATATAATAGTCATACTTTATAACAGTTAAAGCCCTGTAAAGACATCTTGAATCCTGTGGATCCAGATTTACTGGTTTTCTTTATGCCTTTGTCCTGCTCATCCTTCATGATTAAACCAGGTTTTATTCATCTGTGATGTCAATTACAAAGGTTCTGGAGCTCATTTAGCCATCAGGTTATATTTGATGTACAGAGATGTATGAAGCAAGCAGAATGTCCTGCCAGTGGCTGGAGAAGTCTTTGATTTACTGACTGAAATGCAACTGCAAATAGTTGAATCAAAAAACCATTCTTCAGAAATAGCCTTTGTTTTGTACTCTTTAACTGTAAAAGTAGGGCACTGTCATCTTTCCCCATGTGCAAATGCAGAAACTCTGTAGACTTTAATGTTAAAGTATTTCCATCAGCAGAAGCTGCACTTTACAGCTAAATTGTTCTATTTGAAACCACTGGTTCTTCCCTTCTGTTTTTTACCTGTTATCTTCGTGTCTGAATATAATACTGCCTGAGCCCAAATATCCTGTCCCTATCACTATAACAATTCAGTGATACCTTCATTTACATTTACGGTGCTACATTGCTATTATGCTATTATTAAAATTATAGGTGATTTCTACTCCTAGAATTATTTGCTACCAAGATTAAATTGACATTAATCATGAATACTATTCACTGATTTTAATCAAAACATACTAGCAAGCTTGTCATAACAGTGAGTGTGATATGTTGATAGATGGCAAAGCGAGGAGCCTTTTTAGCTGTTACAAGAGGGCCAAAGTCTTCTTGTAGCATACATTTTAGTGGGAGCTGAAATCAGTCAATATGCAACGAAGACTGAGAATGACTTGAATCAAGCTCTTAAGTATTTGCCTTTCTGCAATGGCTGTGTTTATACAGTCATCTTGGGGTTAGGGGCAGTTCAGCTCAGGTTGTTTACTGAAAGAAAATGCTGTAGGATTTCTATCTAGAACTACAAGGTCTGTAGCTCAGGATCTGGAAAGAGTTAGTTCAGGGTGCATGCAAGCCAGGTGACTCAAATTCACAAAAAATTTGGGAGGTGTTTCAGCTTCAGGGTCTAAGCTGGACATTATTAAATGTGGAAGCTGTTGTAACCTCATGACTTGTAGGCTGCTGTGAGAATTGAAGTGTGAAATGTTATCATCTGCTGCCATGATTTGCTTTGACTTCCTGCCTGTGTTCTGCTTTAAAGTTGAAGGTTTGATTGTTAAAATACGATCCTAAAGTATGACAGTGACAAGCACATGAATATGTAATAAGTGGTTGAAGAAACAGCAATTCCTGAAAGGATTTCCCTATGCTGATCAACGTGAGCTGTTTTAATTAGTGGAGCAGCTGGATTTTAGCTGCTGCTTAACTACATCCTCACTTGTCCAGACAGTGGGAAGTCGCGGTTGTGGCATTCATTTAGTGACGCAGAAGCAGACATCCTCAGCATATTGATGAGGATTGAATTGTCACTGGACTTAATTACTGGTTCAGGATTTCTTGCTTTTGGGGCTGAACCCAAGAGAGATGTAAAGTTGTGTGGGGATAAGTCTTAATTTCTAGATGACCTGTCTATATTACTGAGCATGTGATTTCTTAGGTGACTAGATCTTTTTTAGCCTGCTGTAACTTCAGGGCCAGGACAGTACCCCATGATCTAGCAGAGAACATGCAAGTGTTCATTTCACAGAAAGACTGTGGAGACAGGCTGCTGCCAACCCATGTTTTTTCTTGTGCTTGTCTGATCTCCTAGTAAGCCAGTATGGATGGATTGGCACTAACAGGAAAAAAAAATATAAAGGGTGGATAAGCTGCTACTGAAGGATGAGAACAGCTGACGTGAGGTGTAGCCAGCATTTGGTGATGTACTGTCAGATTAGTGGCAGAGTCATGGGCTTAAGGTTTGTTTTGTCAGTGGAGGCTGAGCTGCTTACTACAAGGACTGCTGCTGGCCTCCCTGTCCACTCCCATTGCTTCTCTGCTGCCACCCTGATGCTCGTGTGGCTCTGCAGCCAGCTGGAGCAGTTGGCCTGTCTGGCTGAAAACTAATCAGGATATTTGGGATGGGATTCTTTGTTGTTAACAAAATCACGTGGCTGATCCAGCAGGCTTGTGACCATGACAGCGCCAACCCAAATGAGCTGGTGGAAATGGTGAGTGTGGGGAAGGCAGGAATGCTGGCTGTGCTCGGTCTGCTGTTCTGACACTGATGGGGAAAGTGCACCTGGACTCCGTGTGCCCTGTCAGCTAATTTACACTATCAGCTAGAGCACTGGGGCTCCTCAGCAATGGAGGCTTTGAAGCGACTGACCACTGTGGGTGCATTTGCAGTGTAAATTGACACAGGATTAATACAATTCTGTCTACTGCACCCACATCTTGAATTTGGGATAGCTGTGAGTCTTCTCTTTTAGCTTTAGGAGCTTTTTGGTAGAACTAGTAATTCTGTCTTTGGTCTGCAGGTGGTGATAAATGTGATCTTTTGTGCCACAGCTAATTTAGCTATAAAGTTACTACCATCTTTATGTAATTCAGTCTGCTGTGAAATAATTTAGGTGACATTTAAAACATTTTGTGCTTGGAATAATGTCTTCTAATAAGTTTTTAGAATGTTGCACTGTAGTACACGGGCCGTTATAAAGATGGCATGATTTCTGGGGTAACTGAGAGGAATATATGATGCTTTTTATTAAACTAGTGTTTTGCCTTACAGGAATTTTAGCATGAGCTATTTTAAAATTCTTGGCTCACATTCCAAGAAGTCACAAGACATTAAAAATAGCAACATTTTAATTCTTTTGTGAGTATAAAGCAGGGTCAATAACCATCACAATTAGACACACATTTAACTTTTACACGGCTATGTGAACCTAAGGACTGATACTTTATG
Organism: Hylia prasina; assembly: GCA_013397195.1. Lineage (NCBI taxonomy): Eukaryota > Metazoa > Chordata > Aves > Passeriformes > Sylviidae > Hylia > Hylia prasina. Next base: position 511,109 of record VYXD01013155.1, on the reverse strand, counting down.
AAAAGCTTCATATAACTTGACATAAAGCATTAATTTTGAGACCTTGGAATAGATGCTTCAGAATATTAACTTTTTAGAACAAGTGATCATTCTTTTTCATTATTTTTGTCGGTGCTTTTTTCCCCCTTTAGGCTTTCACGTATGTCTAGTGATGTATGAAAAAAGTGCCGTCAGTTTTCCTGTAGAATATTCATTGTTATGTCAGTTTAGATAAATAAACTAAAGGTCCTGGTTCTGAAAAAGGGAGCAGGCAATGTGAAGGGCTGCTCAGTTCCTTCTGAGAATCCCATGCAAGCCAACAGGAGGGTGTGGAAGTAGGTGACGAAGAGATGCTGAGACAGGCTAGTAGCTTGGGATGCCTTTTGTATCCCAAGCAGTATGACAACCCGTAGAGCAGAGGACTGTAGATAGCTGGGGGAGACCCTCCCTAGATGGCTATGGGTAGGCTCCAGGCAGGAAGGGGATGGTCACAAGGCAGTTCTGTATGTGATCTCCTGAGACAAGTAAAATCCATCTGCCTGTTTGCACTCAACAGCCAAGCTGCTTCACCATCAGCCAGCTTGTGGGAATGTGCCCATCAGGTGCCCTCCACTGGGCTGGAGATTCTGCTGCTCCTGAATCAGCTAAAGGACCAGATGAAAAGAACCTTCAGGCCTCTTGGCTTAGGTAGCTGTCCTGCTCTGAGCAGACGTAACTCCCTGCCTGCTCCCTTAGAGTTGACGTGCGACTTGAGCTTTATTCCACTTAAACAGCACCTCCCCCTCTCTGCTCTGTGGGGACTGCCAAGGTGAGTGATGCTCACACAGTTGCTGTGTTGGGTCAGGAGTCACCCTGCAGGAGCAGCCTTTTGAGATACCTGGCAGCTACACTGAAACCATGTTTGAAGAGAGACTGCACTCAGTCAAGGAAGTGTGGAGGCAGAGCCCCTGATGAGGGAGAAACCATGGTTAATGCACAGTAAGTGTGCTTACTGCATTGAACAGTTTACAGCTCTTTGCCCAGTCTACCTTGTGGCAATTTTATTTCTCTAATGCACAGATCTGTAATATGCTTTTGAAGCATTTTCCTCAAGTATTTATATTTAGAAAACCTGTCCTTGAAACCCAGGGTAGATCTGCCAGAAAGAGTGAGTAGGTGTTTAACAACTTGAAACACACCACTCCAGGTTCTTTATCTTTCAGAAATGATGACCCATGGGACCCTTTTCATATTGCTGCTGACTTGAAACACCCAACTGCTTTCAACATTAGCAGGCAAGCAACTTACAAATCCCCTCTGAACTTAGTGGGTTTTTCTGGGTGGAAAGTGGGTTTTGAGGAGCTGGCAGGAGAAGCTCATCAAAGCTATTGCCTTAGCTGGAAATGAAACAAAGTTTGTGATTTAAATTAACAGTCAGCAAGGTCTAGGATAAATGTGCAGATGTCAGAGGAGTTGCTCTGGTTGTCCTCTCCTGCATGCTAAAAAGGGGGTGTGTGTGGGGGGGGTGTGGATGACTAGTTTGCATCTTTCCTTACTCCATATTAGATTTGACTCTGGTGTTGTTACTAATGTTTATAAGATTCTTTAATACTTTGAAACTTCTGCTGTCTGCATGGTTTTCTTCCAGCAATATGAGTTTGAATTTCACCTGTGTGCATTGCAGGGCAGCACAGGAGCTGCTGTCTCCCATCCTCACAGCTGGTTATTGTCACACTGTCCCCTCGGTGTTCTCATGTAATTGTGGGGGGAATCGCATTTTGGATGCATTCATTTTTCCTTGGCATGTGCATTTGTGAGGATTTTTTCCCCCTGCCTTCTGGTTCATTGCTGTGCCTTATGCACAGGAGGAGGAGGTGGGAAAGAGGCAAGGGCCATGCAGTACAGTAATTGCTGCAGCTCCCACCTCATCAAATAGGAGAATTACATTTGATTTGGTTATGTTAATTATTTGGATGGCTTGAGAGAAAACACGTCATTAACTGTGGAGCAGAGGAGGTTATTAGTAACCTTATCACTTCTGTCTTTGCAACACAGAATAAGAGATCAGGAATTGCTTCCTATGGAGCAGGGATGGGTAGGCTCAGCAAAAGGTATGGGTAAAATCACCAGTTGCCCCAAGATCAGCATTTTATTTAAATTACTGGTTTAGTATATAACAATGTTATGAAGTTTGCAGTTCCTTTACAGGGCTTCGTGGAGAGAAAAAATAATATGTCTACTGTCATTTCCATGTTTTTAAAGGGCTTAAATAATTGTAAGCTAGATGTGAATCAAACTCTCCTAGGGGTAGGAAATGTTGTGCGTTGCCGAAAGGTTGTTGATGAGTGACCTGTTAATGGAAAGGGAAAAGAAACACTCTTCCAACAGCTTGTTTTGCCTGTGAGCTCATAAATTTTCTAATAGAACCACGTTATCCTGGGTCCTAAATTACAGATAGTTGCATATTTGAGCTGCCTTGCTGCCCTTGATATATCCATTCTTCAACCTCACTAGGTTGGTTCCATGAGAGGTTTTACTTCTTTGTTCTTTGCATTTTGATTTAAAAAATGTTTTCTATGTATCCTTTTGGTCCTGACGCCATATGAAAAGCTTCAGTTTGTGTCTGCATGATCACTCCTATGATTTCCAGCCATTTTGCCAGTGGAAGAAAGAACTTGTTCCTTTTTGTTCTTACTGATACGTGAATGTGTATATTTAATAGATTTCCTAATTTCTGCCTATAAAACTTCAGTAAATCGTGAATTCTTAGTATATAAAGTTATTGCTGCTCCAGAAGATTTCAGATTCATGTTACCAGACTTCAGTCTACTTCCTGTCTGATAATAAATATGATTAAAACTCTAAAGATTGTAGTTATTCAGAGAAATTAAAGCAAAAGAACAAGGCTTCAAAAATGAACATCCAAAAGAAAGAGACTTGAGATACAAGGAACTAAGAAAAGGGTCCAGGGTACATCTGTGAGGAACACACAACTAAAAGTTTTTCCTAAAAATAAGGCTGTATTATGATGGGATACTTTGAAGGAAAATTAGAACCCTTTTCTGCTAAAAAGGTACAGTGAAATATGACTGATGGAAATGTTTTCTAAAGCAGCTTTGCAAGCAGTGTGGATTGGGGCCAAGACACATTTGAACTGTTTCTGAAACCAGACAAATGGGCTTTGTTTATCCTAGACTAGCCAGACTGTTTCAGAAAACAGTTCCATCAGAGCAACATTCATTTCTAGTCTTAATTAGTTTCCAGAATGACTGTAGAGAGAGGACGTTTTTCATCCACATCCTTTTTGACTGTCTCTTTCTTCTCTCCTCCAAATCCCCCCACTCTTCATCTCACTGGAGTAATTGCAGCCATCGTGTGCATGTGGAGCTAAACAGCCCTGACAGAGTTGGTGTGCTGCACACCAGCAGAGTGACAGCAGACTTAAAATGCTAATGCTCTCCCTGTACTAACAGTTCTGCTGATGAAGTCTGGTGCTGGAAGGTTTCTGGAAAAGGCTTGATTAGTATACCTTTGTTTTGTTGTTAAGATACTGTATTAATTTGAACCAGATACAGTCTATTTTTTTTCAGCCTTTAAAAAGTCAATTCAGCACTTCCAGAGGCTTCTCACCAATAAATATTCTTTCTTTCTTTCATTTAAAAGAGAAAAAAGAGAAAAAACCTTTACTGAACTGTTTGGTTGGTTGGTTGGTGTTGTTTTAATTCCTCTGTAGCTTAGCACAAAGTGGAAGAATATTAATACCATGTCCTTCAAATTGCAACATTTCTGAAAGTGATAATCCCAAATTAGATTTGATTTTTACCTGCAGATATAGTGGGGACTGCTGTATCTGTTAAATATGACGTTCAGAGGAGAGGCATCAGAAGCCTTAGTGTTACTAAGAAAACAGACGAGTTGGCAAAAGGAAACATTTTTCTGTCCTTGTGTATCAACAAATATTTGGTCATGTTGTCTTCCTAACCCCACCCACAAAGTTATTACTGAAAAATGTTATCTCAACTGGAAGGGAAGATAGGTTGTTGAGTAACTCTTGAAAATATTTAGCAAAAGGGTTGTAGCTTTTTACTTCACTATGTAAGTTTTATTTATGAGACTGTTAAGTCATTAAATGCTTATAATCTGTGAATATGCACGCCCACATGATACAGAATGTGAACTTCAAGACAGAATTGAGAGAAATAATGGATTTAATAATTGGCTTTCTATCTTTGCTGTGTCTTGAAGCCAAGCTGTAACCTGGTTTTCATTAAAAGGGGTTGAGTATGGTTGTACAGTCCAGGAGTTTTGGACAAATTTCTGTAAGATAACAATGAGGGGAAAAACAGGCTCGGCAAACCCTTTACAGTATATGGGGAATTTTTGCATAATGTTACTTAATTGTTTTCTCTTTGAGACATTAACCATGTTTTAATACTTTTTTTCCTTCAATAAGCCAAGGACCCTTGTCATCCATAAGAGCAGCAATCAAGAGATGTAAGTTTACTTTTCTTGTCTGAGAACCATAATGTTGTAAGATTGCTACATCTTTATTTTTAGTAACTGTTTATCTTGGTATGCAAAAACAAAGTAGCTGTAAGTAAGCAGTAAGCAGAGGGGCTGTAATTTCTTCTCTTTCTTTTAAAACCATCTTTTTGTTCCTTCTTTCCAGTTGCTAACATTTTCTTAAATATGCAGTAACGCATCTGTGCACAGATGTGATCTGCCTCTGAAGAACTTGGGTTAGATGTGCCCAATTTTTAGTTCATTTGACAAAACAGAAGATCGTTTTTAGTCGAAATTTGTAGCAACTGCTTATTCATTGTACTGGGGATAGAATTAGACTCATGTACTAAGCTTGTTTTGGAAAATAAAAGATTGTTTATAAATCTTGAATGAAAGTCCAAACTCTTCTTCCCTGATTTCAGTGTTTAAGTTCTTTCCCCCTTTCCCTGCTCATGATGTTTCCAGGCCAAGAGTTTCTTTAGATGCATCTTTCAAAGTGTTTTATGCTATTACTTTCTTCCCCTTTTCAGTTTTATTTCCTTTCTGTCCGTGACTTTAATTTCATGTTAATGAAGCAACTCTCAGGATTCTGCTATGGGGAAAAATAAATTAGTGTGTGTAGTACTGATTTGTTTCTCCTGGACCTATTAGTCAGGGACTCATTAGTGTGGATTAGATTGGAGGTATTGAAAGGGCACCATGAAAGCTTTACTCAGAGCGAGTCTGCATGATGCTGTCGTTTAAATGCAGCACTTTATTTGTGCTGTTGCTGCCACAGATGGAGACTGGAAAACAGAGAGCACCAAATCACAGAGGGCCTTTTGTGGTGGAGTCAGAAATTGATTCTGACCGCCTAAGCCCCAGTACCTTGCCAAACTGAGAAATCATCTAAGAGATCATTAATCATTTGATATCTGTGTTTTTGAAAATGTAGTAGCAAGTGATTCTTTGTTTTGAGGTATAATCACATAAAAATCCAGTCAAGAAGCTGTGGCTCATGTTATTTACTTAATAACATGTGAATAACTGTGATGAAATATAAGTACCATGTGAATTATTCAGATAATAAGCTAGCAAAATAATATCCTTGTACATAGCAAGGCATTGTATATGAAATGTAGTTTTATGTATGGCAGTACCCAGTGCTGTTACAATGGACACATAATAATTCCTAACTTCCCTTGCCATTTATCTGGAAAAAGTATGGTATTCTCTCTGGACAAGTGTATTTCCCTAACAGAGTTAAAAATCTTTCTTAAACCCTGATTTTTGGACTCTTACTCTCAAATTTTCAAGAAATACTGTAAATACGTACAGGGTTTCAACTTACCCACTTGTGGAAAATGCTGTATATCACTTTGTTTCGGTAAGTCTCTCCATTTCTTGTGGCCAGAGAGAAAGAGGGTTTCTTTTCCTTTGGTGCCCTGACCAAAACTCCAGATGGAAAGATGGTGTCATTTTCAGTTCTTTGACTGCTCCATAGAGTTCAGAAAAGTGAGCCCAACGTAACTTGAAGGAAGCAAGCATGTGAACATGAGATCTGCTCAGGAGCAATCTTTTGATCTCAACTTCTGAAAAGTTACCCCAGGATCTTTAACGATGGTCTCAGGCCTGGACACACCACTCTTAGCCAACTCCCACTGAAATCAGTGAAACTATTTCCATTGATGCCAGGACAGCAACATGCGCAAGAATGCCAAACAAAGTAGAAAGTGGCAAGCCACATGCTGCAGCAGTGAGACTAAAGGGGAACAGTGTTTTCACTCACTTCTCTGCTCTTTCAGACCAGGGTGTTGTTAGGAAGCAGGGCTACAGAGCAAGTCTCTTATCCTGAAATATTGGAAGAACCTGTGGGCTTGTTCTATTCTCATTCTGCTCTAAGTAAATACATGGCTGAATGAAGGATGTGTAACAGCTTGTATGCACTCTGAGGCTGTGGCTTTCCATTTGGCAGTTTTGCAGCCTTTTTTGGCGGTGGGTTTTGTTTGTTTTGCTTGGGGGTTCCTAGGTTCTTTTGGCTCCCATTTTTTCCCAACCAGATCAGTTCCATGACCTCATTCTCTTCCCCATCTGCACAAACATTTGGACTGGCATAATACAGGGAATGTTGCAGAGGCAGGAACATACAGCCCAAGGAAAGGTGTAGGAAGGAGTGAAGTGCTTTCATAAATCATGATTGTCAAATTTCAGTGAAACTACAGGCTTGCTCTGAGGGTGTAGTTATGAAGATTTTATTCAGCAGCAGTGCCAGGCTCTATGGTGCCTAACAGTGAGATCAGCTGTGAAAAGGGTATAGAGGACTACCCTGAGGGTGAGAAGAGGAATCCCTGTTACTCCCCTGGGGTTTTTTTTATCAGTTCCCTCCCTGAAGTTGCACAAAGAAGAACTGGAGCCAGGAAACAGAGGCAGGAAAGAGACTGCTGTTGGGGGTGGCATGTTCCTTCCTCTGCACTGCTGGTGGTCTGAGCTCAAGGTGAGCAGGTTCAGGGAGGTAAAGTGAGACAAAAACTGTACAGACTGTAGTTATTGTTTCATCACTGTGAACTCACTGTGGGCTCACATGAGTGCTAACGTTCATTCAAGGGGAATCAAAAATCTGTATTTGGAAGGGGAATTGAGCATCACCATCTCTTTAGCTACATTCAGGCATTAAATCGGCCCAGCTGTAATGTCAGACAATCTAGTATTTCCCTGAGGTGCCTGGAAACAGAACCAGAAAAGGAACAAGACCTCCCCCTTGTGCCAAGAAACCAGGAGGAAACTCTCTTATTGCAGAGATGCATGAAAAATTCCAATTAGTTTGAACTTCCACATCTTTTCTTCACAACCTCTCTATACAGAAATAGTCTAATCAGATGTTGGGTGAAATCAAGGCTCTTTTTTCTGGTGTTGGCTTGAGGATTATCTGATCATTTTAGTGTTCCCTGAAGAAGGATCTCTGCAGTCATGTAACACCTTTAATATTTCGAAGACTGCAGGCATGGCCTCTTTTGTGGGAACATTCTGTCAGTTCTTCAAACTGCATTGCTTTGTAGGTAAGGGAGGAAGTGTTTGCTCACTCTTGAGGCTTTCCTTGAGATACTATAATGAATAACCTTTATTCCTAGGCATCTATATAGTGAATCAAATAACTTCTTAGTCTAATATTTCATAGGTGTGGAAGAATTGTCTAGCCTGTTTTTGGAAAGCACTGAAAGAAGGTGTGTTTTTAAATATTAGCACATGTCCTTGTGGAAAGGCTTGGCCTGTTTAAGGCTGTCTTTCAAATCTTTAATGCAAAAATTAAACTTGCTTTTAAAACACTATGCAATGACAAAACTGTTCAGTATTTCATGCAGGTTTGCTAATGGAAGCACACAAATATTGTTATGGAGTGTATACATTGTGGAAGCACTCAGTGCTCACAACAGAACCTTATCTCTGAGCAGATCCGTGATAACTTCAGTTGTCTTTGTATTGCCTTGAAAGGTTGTCTGAAAGACTAATTTCTAGCCTAGCTCTCTTCCAAGGGCTCAAGTCTGCACGTCAGACTTCTGTTGCCACCAGCTTGTCTGTAGCATCGAAGTTTATGGGTCTGTGGTACAATGGTCATTGTATTTATACAGGCATTTTGATCCCATAGCTTAAAATACCCCTTGCACCATGATCTGTATGTGTTTCAAATACAAATGACATATTAAGCACACTTGAAAAGTAGGACCCTGAGAAGCAACAGTAGAGGAAAAAATTCGAAACATAAGTATGCAGCACAAATAGAATACCCTTTGCCTCCACACATTTAAAAATAATTTTAAAAGCCCACTAAACAGTTCTTCTAAGAAATAAGTACAAAAGAGGAATCTATAAGTCACTGTTCTGCCCTCTATTTACAGTATTACCATTAATCCTTTATGCTATATGAGGTTAAACACATTTAGATGCCTCATTGACACTAGCTAATAAAGTGCCTCATTGACACTAACAGAAATAAATAGTTACAATGGTATGACTTGATTTGATTCTCCTTCCCCCCCCCACAAGACCAATAAAGTTATAAGATGAAAAAGTGAGGTTTTTATGCACTGAGATTTTTCCTCTCCTCCCCCTTCTGAAGCTACTTTGCTTGTTTTATTTAAATACCCCTAAGCACAAACTTCTGGAAATGTTAGCGATTCTCACCCTGAGCATTTCTTACTGTTGAAGTTGAGAAATCAACTGTTTTCACTTGTCTGTGTATAAACCAGCACTGAAATACATTTCCATTGACTCCCCTGATGGAAGAGAGGTTTTTCTAAATCTTAAAACTGTTGTAATTTGAAATCTGAGGGAAAAATTAATAGTATGCCTTTTCAAGACAATCCACAAAGGGAAAGAAGAATGGACTTAAAGGATCGAAAGACCACAATGCCAGAAAAATGTCTGCAGGTTTTTTTCTTGTGGTTTTTTTTTTTGTTTTTTTTTTTTAAGTCAGATGTGTACTGTATTTTAACAATTCATGTCTTCTTTCAGGCACTTTTTAATTTTAATTCATTTCTTTGAAATAGTGAAGGAGTAAAAGCTGCACAAGTCTGGGGACAAGGATTATTTAGAAAGTTTGTATTTTCCCTAGCATTTGTAGAATACCTGAGAGCAGAAGATGCAGTAGCTTTCATCTCCACTGTGAATTTAAGTCCTCTTAGGAGCATCCAAAACAAAATATATTCTAAAAGTGTGGTTGTAAAATAATGTGACAGCAAAAGTAGAGGAGATATTGATGGAAGAAGGGAAGACATTTGCCAGTGTCATTAAAAAATAAATGTTAATATTAAATGTTTCTACACATGGAAGTAACTTGACTCCATTAATGCCTGAGAGATACTTTTCTCCAGAAAAATGAGTACATTCTGAAAATCTACATAATGGCTTGGGCATTAGTCCTTTCAAGGAGACATGTTTATATATATCTACTAGTGAAGTTATTTTTATAAAATATTTTAAATGTGTTGTTTTCAAGAGAGTTTATTTGTTTACTTGAATTTTGGTGCTTGATGGGTTACATAGATACCTCACTGGATTTCTTTTTTGCCTATGTTAAGAAAAGAAAAAGGTGTTTCAGGCTTTTTATAGGTTTTTCCTGTTCAATAACTTTGATAAATAGAAGCACATTTAGAGTCTCACAGGAAGAAATAGCTTGTAGAATTTATCCAGAAATTAAGAAATAGTGAAGTAAGGTGACAGGTTTATCAATTCAGTTTTACATTCCTCATTAATTAGCTTTTATTTCTCCTGCCTTTATCACTGGAATTGGGCTATAACCCAAGCAGTTGTATTGACTACATTTACCAAAAGAACACTTTCTTCCACCATCTTGCAAAAGTAATCTTGGATTTGAGTGGTCTGAGTCAGTTTGGGGATTTTTTCCACTAACGTGTGTGCTAGATCACAGCTGTGTTGAGATCTCTGAAGAAGAAAGTGAAGGAAAGGTGTTTATTTACTTAGTCAAGCAATTTTTACAGAACTGATTTAGATGTGAAATCATTTGAGGTATGCCTCTTGCTGGGACCAACCTGCCTACCCATATCTCTGTGGCAGGTGAGAGTATAAATTATGGGATCCCAACTTCTTTGCATCTGTATCAAGTCCTCAGTGTAAATTATTATTTTTGGAAGGGAGAAAAGGCAGACCCAAATAAACCAGAATTTTAAACTACAAAAAGCATTCAAAGAGATTTGATTTCCCTCTCATCATTCCCACTGTGTTTTCTTGTTGAGCCATACAGTGGACATTTCCATGTTCAGTTATATTCTTCATGGTTTATTTATTGCAAGGAAAACTTCTAAGCAGCCACTGCTCAAGTTGGCATGCGACTAGAAATAAAATGTACTTTTATTTTCATTTTTTAGGATGCTATATTGTGAATAGACATTACAGTTACCTCCTTACAACACTGGCACATGCACTATCCTTGCATGACTAACCCATTTGATCATGGCTTCTGGCACTCTGAAGCCTTGGTTTGTTCTCCTTCACCTCCTCTTTGTCTTCTGTAACCCCTTCTTTTTTTCCTCTAGCACTCATGAATAGTGCACATCCAAAATGCCCTGTCGAAGAGGTATGTCTGACACAACACTCTGCAACTCTTCAATCAAGTATGCTTTGCTGATTTTGGCTAATGATGCTGTGATGTTGCACAATAAGATGCTACCACTTCCTTAAATTGCACTTGCTATGCAAAAAAAATCCCTTGACAAATTTGTTTTTCTCTCTAAAGAAATCCAAATGAAAATGCAACGGGGCCATTGAAAAAAATTATTTGAATATAAATATGGCAAAAACAGAAAAATGAAGATGTCGGGATTTGCTTATTTTACGTAACTTAGAACACGTCTTGAAAAACAAAGTTTCTGACTCTTAATCCACAAGTGATTTAAACTTTAGCAAATATCTAGTTGGTAACATTTAATAGTTTCTTTTTACATGAAGGAGAGTGAAATATCTTTTTAGGTTCTGTGCCTTAGTACCTTTCCCTTCTATAAAACAAACAGAAAGAGACATTAAAAACATTAAAGAGCACAGCTCAGAAATTATCCATCAAAAGGAAAAGCCTGATATGTTTAACACTTCTTTTTGTTTAATTCATGTATTGTTTTAACGAAAGGAAAAGAAGTTTAAACTCTAGGGTCTCCACAATGCAGAATATAGGAAGGTGTGGGAATGAAGAAGACAGGGGACAGGACCAACTCTTTTGGTGGTAACTTGATTATGAAACTCCACTCTGAATATTTTAAAAACTTCTCATATTTAACACAATGTTTTTTTTAACTTGGCCAGTGTTAAAATCTGGGATTTGGGATCAGATGCTCTAAGATTTGCATTTCATTGATAGTGGATTGGTAAGGGCTCTGCTATTATCCTCATATTGTTGTGACAGTATATTTGAATCTCTTCAAAACTTTTGTTTCTTTTCTTTAAATAGCTTCTCGGACCTCTAGCCATAGTGATCAACAGAGGGATAGAAGGTATGATGCTATTATTTATGTTGTAATTAGGTGTTACTGTAAAACTTGTTCAATTGTGTCACTGTATTACTTTTTTATGGCTTTCTCTTCTAGTTTATTTTTTTCATTCTCTCTATCCTTAGTATGTTTAGAGTAGACTTGGAAAAAAATAGAAATACTTTGATTTTTAAGCATGATAGGTTAAGAGTTTGAGGAATTCTCTCATCAACTTTTGTGTGTGTCCTCAAAAAGGGAATGCAACCAACCATCAAACCTCTGCAGAACTGTTTTATTTTCCTGACATCTATGTATGGGATCACTTCACAATGAAAATAAGCACACTTGCAAACCTCCTTTCAGTTTCTCAAAGGATATTGAGAAAGGAGGTCACCAACCTGGATGGCTGGTGAACTGAGTCAGCCATTATTTTAGATGTGAAGGATCTGTACCCGTTGTTTTTTTTTTTAAATTGTTTTTAAAATAGTTTTAGAAGCTTTGCTTCTGCAGCTTTATTTCTGTCACCAGACAGAAGCTTCTGCAAGCAGATACTTTATCTACTCACAAAAGTCCCTTTTCAAAGTGCAAGTTTTGTGAGACTCAGGATGGCTCAGTGGTGCTGCAGGGACCATGGCCTGGGAGCACGGGCCACTCCTGCAGCTGATGCTCTGGAAGAGCTGGTACAGTGATAAACCAGGGGTGCTGCCTGTGGGTCTTTCACTGTCATGGAAGTCTCTGTGCTGCTGGGTGATGGAAGCAAATAGGCCCTGTCCCAAAGGCCTTGTGAGGCTTGCTCTGCCCCACTTGAGCACCCTGGAAGGTTTCCCTTGGGGTCTGAGGATAGACAAGTTTTTAGGTATCCAGCCAGTTTTAACTACCCTACTGTTTTCAGACTGTAGCAGGCTGAGGGCAAAGGCATGATTAGTTCTCATTATCCTGTAAAGAATAAGACTGCTGCCATCTAATTAAGTACCACTTGGGTTTAAGTACTTTAAGCAGTTAAATTATTTCACTGAAGCCAATAAACCTACTTTTGGGCTAAGGCATTTAATTAGGGGCTTTGAGTGGAAGCCTAAGTGTTTGTTAGGAGGGTCAGGTAAGTTGCTTTGAAATCATGGAAAGATACCTTCACTTAACTCAAAAAGACCTGAGCTATTTTTATTTCCTGTTCCAGGAAAACCTTGGACTGTTATACTTAAAAGAACTGTTTGTAAATGTTTTAAGTAATTATTCCCCTTTGCCTTCTTTCTAGGCGTCCTGAAATTACAATAGTTGCTGCTGAACCCCTAAGGCCATCCTCCTGGTTTCCAGGTGCAAGTCCTGTCACTCCTCAAGGATTAGGGTTCCCTTCTGCTTCATCTCATGCTCAGTGGAGGAGAAATGAGCATCTTCCAGCTGAGGTGAGCATGAATTTACATGAGGCATTGTTTCATTTACAAAGGTAAATGCTTGCTCATTAGATTAGAGAGGAACAGTTTTTGCTTGCTCAGACTTTCAAGACTTTCATCACATTGAATAGAAGACTACAACAGTGTTCTTTTTCTCTGTATATGTTAATTTAGTATTTTTTAAATTCGTATACCAATTTTTTTTAAAAGGATCATATCTGGATGTACCTTAATATTTATCTCTCTATTTTGTAGCTTCCACCATCGTACGAGCAGGTGATAAAAGAAATCAATCAAGTGCAAGTCAATACAACAAATAACAATAATGCTGCTGCTCCTAGACATACCACTACTTCTGCAACACAGACTGACTTTCCAGAGGAACTAATCAGCCATTTACCAGGAAGTAATGTAAAAACCAGTGTGCCTCCACACTGGGAATCTGCAGGCTGTCGAGGTGAGGCTGTTTTGGATTTCTTTCTCTGTGATGAAAACCTTACTCTGTCTCCTGAAGATGCATTTTATTGTTGGGCTGTGCAGCATTTAATATGAATAACAGTTAAATTTCTGTGAATTATTACTGCTGTAAATTTCTGTAAAAATCCTTTCTTCTGTAAAGTTATTATTGCATTCAGAGTATCATTAAATCTTGAAAGTTTTGTTCAGTTCAGCCAAAATGACAATCAGAACTTTGGGGCCAGAGAAGCTCAGATATCTTATCAGAATAGCAGCACTTCATACATTCAGACTGAAAAGTGTGCAAACCAAGCTGCTGTATTCTTCTTTGGTCTGGATTTTGTTTGCATGCCCTTTGATGCTGCAAATTAACAGGAGGTTTTGAACTCAACTTGTAGATACCATGCATTTCAGCAATCTTCAGATTATTCCTAAAGTTTGTATGTTTTTCCATTCATCTTTTTAGGAACAGAACCGTATTTTTACAAGCACCAGTAGAGATCTCAATGAAAACCATCATATTTGCTATCCTGATGGCTGTCAAAAAACAACACAAATTAAATGTTCTGGCATAAATAAATAAAACCTTTTATTTTCTGTTACCAGGGCAGAGTCCTCTTAAACCTCCTAGGCCTCCTGCATCTCTTCTGAGTAAGTCTCCTGCAGAAAATGAGAATCCTTTAATAGTCTTCGAAAATCCTGAAGGTCAGAGGTGCCAAGAAAATCCCAATGCTGTGATATGTCCTGTGCCAAAGCCAAGATCAAGAAGCAATCTCAGACCTGTGGTCAAAAGTACTGAAAGTAAGACAGACAGTGGAGAAGAAGTGAACCAGCAGCAACCTCCAATTCAGCAGTCACCTCTTCTAGATGAAGACACCTTACTAGACAATCACTTGGTGATGGACAGCATGAGTACAGAAAGGAGCCAAAATAGTATTGTTTCAAGAATCAAAGTTTTTGAATCCCAAGGCACTAATGATACCTCAGGATTATCAAAAAAGCCAGAAATTGCCCCTCGTTCATTTGTCCCAAGATCTATTACTACAAAGAAGCCAGTGATTGCTCCAAAGCCAGGAGTTGGCAGAATTTCAGAAGAGTGGGATGCATGGACTGAAAGCAAATCAACACCTTCGAAGGAATTGCAGCCTCAGCCTGAAATAGTTGGGAGCAGTGTTGTAACCAAACCTGACTTGCCAAAGAAGCCAAAACCTGGCCTTGTTAAAAGTAGCAGTAGTGATTTTCTTGATGCAAGGAGTGGATCAGTTGCAGAATACAGTGATGGACAAAAGAGATTTCCTGTTCCTGCTCCAAGGCCTCTTGTTCCTAAAAAGTCATGTTACTCAGAAAATCCTGCCCTTTCTTTGGCCTCACTAAAACCAGTTGCTGCTCCTCCACGGCCTTCTGTATCTGCTCAAGAAAGGGTCTTAAAGTCTCTGGGGGAATTGTCCCCTGCAGCCAACTCCTCAGCACCTGCTTTGCAAAATAAACTAGATGTGGACAGAGATCTGATCAGTTTTGATGATGATGTTTTACCCCTAAGTCCACCTTGTGTAGATAAAGATGGCATCAGTTCTGAAGCAGCAGCAACAGGTAAGAAGAAAGTGTTTTAAACTGTCGCTGTGGTTATTCTTTGAGGTGTATCCTATGTGAGTTACATCTCCCTATCTTGTTGAGATTTATGTGTGTGTAAGAAACTTTTGATTTTCTGTTATGTCAAGATCACCATGAAATGACATGGATTTTGAGACCTGAGAGGTTTCAAGGCTACGTATATCTCAGAACTTGTCTGCTGGATATATTATGTGACTACTAAAGTTGTGATAGAAGACTTGATCTTATATGCTAGATGTCTCCTCCAGAATGTGCCACAGTTCTCTCTGGAGAACTTGGGACAGCTTATCTCTCACCATGTGATGTGACTTAATTTATTTGAGTGCTTTAAGGTCTGTAGTGGAAACCTAGTCATCTGAAGAAGGAGAAGTGTTTGTGGCATATAGGAACACTCATGATCAGACATACTGGGGTGATCTGTCCATCTCACCAATGCCTACTTGTTTTCTCTATCCTGTCTTCTCTCTTGTCTTGTCATGTGACTGCATTCTTGGAACACAGTTTCAGCTCCAGGGTTTTTTTTATAAATGAAAATAATTATTTTATGTGGACAGATCACTTACTAGAACTACATTCCTTTCCTAAACATTTTTTGATACTGTTAGGCACTTGGGGTCAATTTTTTTAGTGCTGCTTTGGGTAGTTTAAGACACAGGTGGGTGTTGGGTTATCATTACATTTTAGAGCAATAGGTTTTGCCCTCTTAATATTCCATATGTCTAGTTTAGTTCACCAACCCCACTGCAATCCAGGGAGAATTCTGTTTTAAAGCAGAGGGTGTGTCATACAAAATGCTCGTTTAAGGAACTGGCTATGACTTTCAATTTTTTTTTTTAACCTCATCTATTGGGTTTGTGTGACCAGAGTTTGGTTTTGGGATGGCTAACAGGTGGCTTTTCTGAGAAGCTGTCAGAAGCTTCCCCCATGTCCAACAGGGTGGGAGGGATCCCATGCTGAAGTAGGGGAAGAGTGTGGGAAGTCCTCCTCCAAAGAGGAAGGAGTGGCAGAGACAACGTGTGATGAACTGACCACAGCCCCTGTTTTCATATCCCTGTGCTGCTTCAGGGAGGAGGTGAGAAAAATGTCAATGAAGTTGAGACTGGAAAGAAGGGAGGGGCGGGAGTATGTGTTGTTAAGATTTGGATTTATTTCTCATTATCCTTCTCTGATTTGACTGGTAATAAAGTCAAGTAATGTTTCCCCAAGTGAAATCTGTTTTGCCATGATGGCAGCTGGTGAGTGATCTCTCCCTGCTCTTATCTGGACCCAAGAGCATTTTATTACATTTTCTCTCCCTGTTCATTGGAGGAGTAGAGTGATATAGTAGCTTTGGGGGGTACCTGACATCCAGCCAGGGTTAACCTACCCCACATCATTTATTGTCTTGACATTCAGAAAAGAGAAGTGTAGATGCTGTGTAGTTGTCACGGCAAATCAATATTAATGATTGTTAACAAATGCAATTTCTTCACAGTTCGTGAATTATATTGTCAGATGAAGTTCCAATTTGTTATTGTTTCTCCTCTGTATTGTCATAAAAGCCCCAAGGCAGATGTAGAAAGTTCCCTTAAAGTTTTAAATTGTTAAGATTGGTACATACAATCATACAGTTCTCAGGAGAGCTTCTGAAAGCAACAAAAATAAGGCAACAAAAGATCCTGCGGAGGTGTGGTTATTTCAGCGTGGATACAAATCCATTTTTTCTTGGGCTGACAGATTCCAGGAACACTGCAAAAATGTCACCAAAACTGAAAGGAGGCAGGAGTACAGGATGACTGGAGAGTGTTTTGTACTTATGTCAAGGAAATGTATGGCTGATGGTGTCTAGGTGAGAAGAGAAGCACGATGATTGTGTCTGAAGACTGGAGTCATGGAATAGACACTGTATATGTGGATGGTTTTAGAAGAAAAGCCATTTAGGGTAAAACTTTTGTAGTTTCAGTCATCTTATTTTGATTAATAGATGTAACAAATGGAAGGAAAATGTACCTGTTCTAAGCAGTAGGCAAGAAAAAAGAATATTTACATTTTGAAAATGCATAAAAAAGAAAATCATGTTTCAGCTATGTACACTGAAAGACACACTTGCCCCAGCCTAGAAAAAAGATATAACATTAATTCTTCCATTAAATCAGAGGTGGAGTGATCACAGATGAAAATCACCTGAGAAAAACAGCTTTCATGATGAAGTAGTAAGAGTGTCACTCTTTCTGGTTGGTGCCCTAGGTGTTATTCTTTATTTAATTAAGAAGAAAATGCTTTCCATCCTCATGGTTAACAGAGGAATTATTCATATAATAGTTTCCTGACTTCTTAAGTCACCTGCCCATGATTTTGTTCATTCAATAAAATGTCACCGGCACTGCAATCACTTCTAGCCTACTAAAAAGATATGGCAGCATTACCACTTCATTACACTGTAAAATTAGGACTAATTCCAGATTTTTGCTGGCATTTTTGAGCTCAAGATCATATCCTGTACCCTGGGTAACTAATACTGTGTGAAGTCTTGACAGAGCATCCACAAGAACAACGCTGGCTCTCTGAAAATGAGAAAACATAGAACACTAACACTAGCTATTTCTCATGTTCCCATAGGAACAGCTTAGGATTTGCAAGATGAATCCATGGTAAAATGTTTTGTGAAGGCAGGAAGAGAAGCTCTAATCTTGCTCCCAGTTCCCCAGACCTTTGCATTTCTTACATATTTGTCATTGTCATTACTTAGCAAAATGACAGTGCTCTGTTGTTATGGCAACCCTAGGAAAGGAAGAAGGCTTTTATGCAGTGGCGTTGGAAACCAAGCACCAACATCTTGTTTGTCAGAGAGCAGCACAAATTGCAGTGTTGCCAGAGCTTCGTTTTGTCTGCTACAGCACGGGTGCATTGGGCCAATGTAAACAGAACTGCAGGGATCAATCCCTGCTGCTGCTGACTCCTGCTGTGAAAGGGGAAGGGGAAGTGTTCAGTGGATGATGAGGAGGGTGCAGAAGGCAGAAGTCGAAGTGGGTATATGAATGAAAAGGTGAAACAGGCGAAACAAAGTTCAGTCTCCACAACAATTTAGTTGACTAATGTAAGACATCAGCTTCCTCTAACAGAAGGCTACCACCTCCACAGTGAGTGAAAGGTATTTGAATATGTGCTAAGATCAACAGCGATGGCAACAAACCAGTTTTGTTTCACCGGTCTAAATGACAATGTTTAACTGGCAGTTCAACTGCAAAAACTAGCTGAAAGATTCAAGTTTACCTCAGGCAATCCTGTGAGTTTTGTCAGTGTTTGACAACATCTCCAGCAGCACAGCTGTTAGCTTCCCTTATCCAAACATCAATAATTTCATACTTGTCCAACCTGTGTGAAGAGGGGAATCATTCTGGTGCAGATAGAGACTCTAGATACTGAGATTTCTTTTAAAGCTTTCAGCATCCACTCAGAGAGTTGAAGTCTATGGGAACTTTGGAAAGCTGCAAAATTCAGAGGTGAATTGTGACCGAATCTTGCAGCCAACTCATGATGTTGGCCCAAGGGAAGTGCCAGGAAGGAGAAGTCAGGAAAGGCAAATCTGTATGACTGCTTTGTCATCAGCCAAAACAGTTTAGAGTGCCATAATTTTGGACTCAAAAGCTAATGTTCAAAGCCATTTGTATCCTAATGAAATTACCTCTATTTAAGTCATTCAGAATGTGAAGGTGTCTGTTTGGGACTCTACACCTTTTGGTTCTAATGCTTTGATGATAGTTGTGATATTTTAGATCATCTGGCTTACTTTTGCATTTCTTTTATGGCTGATAACAGGGACTTGTGCAGTTCCTGGCAGTTAAAAGTTTTGGTAATCTATCAGGTGGGCTCAATTCTCACTTATCCATTTTTACAAAGGCTTGGAAATTAAATCCTGGTGCAAGTTGAACTGTAAATTTCACAGCTTCAGAAGACCTGTTATTTTACCTGTAACTTGTATTAGTTGCTATATCAAACCATGTAGTGTGCCTTCTTGCTAGATGTTTTGAGAATGTATGTTTTGGACAAAGAAGATCAGGTAATAGTGTATTCAGAGCACACATTTAAATCGAAATTTGGAGGTGATATTGCTGCTATGTATTTATTCCTTTTTGCATGTGGGGAGCTCTTCCTTCGCTCTTCTTCCTTCACTTTGAAACAGCATATAATTCAGCGATTGCTCTGTGCCTGACATAGCAGAGCTCAATTTAAACCAGATGCTTTAAAAAGTAGTTCAGAGAGTGCCTTACCTTACCAGCAGGAGACTGCTCACATTTTGGTATCTTCATTATGTTCAGGTTGAACAGTAGTACAACTACTGCATTTCTTAATTATCTATCTGTCTGTCTGTTTAACTACTTTATTGTAGTATAAAAGTTCATTACTGTCTCTGCTGAGAAAAAAATCCAACCAAAGCAATGGTCCTATCCATTTATATGTATTGTTGCTTCTTGTGGCATGAATAGTGGCATTTGTGTGACATTATAGACAATTCAGAAAAACTGCTGCTTGAATAACTCCAGATTTGTCTGCTGTGGGGATAGTGCCCAGCTGCTTGATTTTAATTGCTTCCTCAGGATGGAAAAGAAAAGAAAAAAAAGAAGAGAGAAAGAAAAAAAGAAAAAGGAAATACTTCTAACTGGTAGATTAGTCCAGATATATCATAAAAATAATGCAGCTTTTCTTAAGGTTCAGATGTGTTTCCGATGACTCTTCCTGTGGTTACTTTCAAGATACCTGTCTGCTTTTCTGCTTACTGACAAATTATCACCCCAGAAAAGAATGAATTGTCTCATCCATTTTAATCCTCTCTTTGGCATAAAACCCTGTAAAAGCAGTTTTACCTGAGGACATGCTCCTATTGGAGATTGGGGACTGTGCTGTGTCTTGTTGGTTCTGCTGCAAGGTTGGCAATATTCAGGAAAAGTGATAACAAGCATCCATTAACTCTTCAGTCACTACAGATGCTTGCTTAGTGGATAAAAATTGGAGCCTTCAAAGGCTGTGAAAGTTGGCACAGGAGGGGGCCTTCTATCTAGGCTCAGGAAACAAATAAGGTTTTTAAGTCATAGCTACGTAAGGGATGAGTAGCCCTTTAGGTTGTCAAATGCGAATTAATTTAGTTTGAGTTCCAAGTCTATAGTTGCTAAGAGGTATCACACAAGTTATAATGTTCTTAATAAGATGTCTTCTCTGATAATTAAATCTGTTTATTTTACAATATTTAAAATGCTTATTTAAAAGAAAATGTTTATTAAAACCTCCTTTTTTTTTTTTTGCTGAAAGCATGTGAGATTCTTGCAAGAGAGTAGATAGGTATTTTAAACAACATTATAAATTACCTTGTCCTTCACATTTTTAATAAAAAAGATTTTGTGTGTCCAACTGCTTTCCATTACCTGCTTTGGAAACTTCCAGCTTGCCTGTTTTCAGGCAGTTAAATCTCTTGGCAATAAAAGATCATTCATTCACCTGGCAAGAATGGACAAAGCCATGTTTCTTAATCTCCAGAGCAATTTGGGGGTATATTTTCTTGGTCACCCATTGTATGTCCAAATACCCTCCGGCATCTAATTTTTGAAGTGAGACCAGGTTATACAACCGATTTCTAGCAGCATGCCCTCACAGCTGACCTGTTCTGGGTAGGAGGTTTGGTCAGAGACCTCCTGAAGGCTCTTGCAATCTGAATTATCCTAGTCTTACTTCAGCTAACAAACTAGATTGGTGATAGAGGAGTAGGCTCCAAACTGTCCTGTAATAGCTCGTGCTGGTAGGCACAGTATTTTTGTGCCAAAGGCAGTGTAATTCCCATTGGCTTTACTAGTACAGATGAATGATGAACAAAGTGGTTATTGAGTTTTTAGATAGACACAGGTGGAAAGTGTGGGCATTCCCACACTTCGAGAGAGAAGTGCTGAAAGCTCAGAAAAGGTCTATCTGTATCTCTCTATATATACAAGTAGTATGTGTGTAGTCTTCTACCCCATGAGTGCTTTTAGTGCTATTAAGTGTTAAAAAGTCTAAGAAGTTTTGCTATTCTAGTAGTAGCTTTTATTTTATCTGCCCCTCAGCTTTCTGACTACATGGGTGAGATTTGATTGCTCAGTTAAGGACAGCTTGCATTTTCAACAAGTACATTTAAGTCAAATCTTCTGTGGCATGTCTTGGCAAAGTTTTTCTATACTTCACAGAGAACACAAAACTCTGTATAATATTCTTCGTATTTGTGCACTTCTGTTGCACTGATGGCTAGGCTCCTTCTGCAAAGCAGATTTGTTTGCCCCTCCTCCAGTTTTAAGTCTGAAGCAGTACTAAGTCTCCTCCCAAATGATACTGCATTCCTTTCATTTGAATGAGCTGGTCTAGTCACCTAGCGTTTAAAGAATACCAAGAACCCTGAGTGTCACCTGAACTTACTTTCAGGTTAGGTACAGATCAGATGCTGAAAGAACCTGTGTCTCATTCTCCCTCTCTCTCTCTCATTCTCCCTCTCTCTCTCTCATTCTCCCTCTCGCTCTCTCATTCTNNTTTTTTTTTTTTTTAATTTTCTAGTCTCTTAAAAGTTACAGTCATGACCATATATGACAATGTTCTGTGCAGAGGGAGCTGCAAATTGCATATTTTGTGAAAGGTAGTGTAGTCCATATTATTCCCTCTGTATCAGGAATCCATTTCTGAAAACAGTGAACTGTTAATTTTCTTGATGAAAAATACTGTGGAAAGCAGATTGGTAAAATCATTGATGTTGTAAATAGGTTGAGATTTGAGATTTAAAATGTCTGAGTGAACATCAGACTTTTGATTGTCATATTTCACAGTGTTTCTTGAGCATGAACCTCATTCTTTGAGGTGTTGCCTGTTAGGTTTCCACTGAATCTCTGGCTATATTACTTGGAGGGGCCTGTTGTTGACAATCTTCCCCCAAGTATGGTTTGAGCTTCCATAAACACCAGAGTGCCTTCACGGGCTAGGTTTTAATAAAACCATATGATGATGAGGTCTGTTCCTGGAAGACTCTGGTGACAGTACTGTTCTGTGTGAAGGGAATGTGAGAGTTTTGCCTTTAACAGCTGATTTAGGTTTTTAAATTAAACCTTGAAAGTAGACACAGTTGCATACTTCTGTAGTGACAAGTAATATCAGCATCCACACCTTTGTACTCCATTGTTCTCGTGTATTGCATACTTCTTGCAGGACTGAGCATCTTCACAACAGACAGTATTATCTGGGCTTTTAGCTTTCCACCTACTATTTGTTTGGAGATTCCCCTTATTGCTGCTGAGGTATCTATTACCATCTTACTACCTCTCGCTTAACGACTACCAATAAATATTTCAGGAGGATACCCCTCTGTTCTTCTTGCATAGGCAAAACCTACTGCTTCTTCTGTAACCTCATTTTAATTTTAAACAAAAATTAATGTATGTCAGTGGGGGGTAGAGCGTTGTTTCGCCAAACTTGTTAAAAGAAAGGAGATTATGTATGGTTTGTTTGAATACATGGCTTGCATTTGTCCTTCCTGCAAACAAACATAGTAATATATGTTATCATATAACCCTTTCAAACAGAAGCTCTAGAAAAATGAGACTAAGGAAGCCACAAACTTTAAGCATTATTGTAAAACTTTAATAAAAAAAATCAGTAGAAGTCTGTTGCTATGTCTTATAAAAAATTACTTGCAGATTAATTTCCTTGAGCTGAGAAGCTTTAAATGAGTACATTAACAATTCTATTTTCACACCTCCATGAATTATGCTCATACGATGCCCAATTGTTGTTAAACAACATAAAAATTTGATATGTTGTCAGTCCCATTGCACAAAGCAGCACAGTAATTTTCTCAGCCAATTTCTGCTGCAAGCCCAGCACTGGGGAATGGAATAACACAAACAAGGTAATGAGTTTTAAACTAATTATGAGGTGACAACAGTATAATGGAACATAAGATAATGAGTGGAAAACTAACATTCATCAAATGGTTTTCTCAGCCTTAGAAATTGTTTTTCTCAGACTTATAAATTGTCAGATATAGAGACCTCTGCCAACTGCTGAATGGTCAAGAAAAGTATTTCTATGCATAGCAGTGATTAACAGCTGCTTTTTCCACAAACAGCAATTTTTTACAATTTTAAATCCCCTTTAAATTTACAAGACTACAGAACTGTGAATGTTTGGGGTATTTAGAGCATTTCCACTTGGTCTCTCTATGTCTGTATTTACATAAGATGGAGGCTTTGGAAAATTGTTTCCTCATTTTTCATGCAGAACTTCCTTCACTTCTGCAGAACCTTACCCTGAGAGGTGCTGTCTGTGCCAGAGTGTTCCTTATGGTCGTGCTGTGTCAAGGAGTCCATGTCTCAGCCCTGCTCACCTTTCCTCTGCTCGCCCTGTGTCTCCAGCTTCCCAATAGGCAAATGCAGCTTTGAGACCTTGCTGCCTCACCAGGGTTCCTCCTCAAGTCTGATGTAGAGTTGCCAGATAACTAAGAGAACAAAGCCCAGTTTCAGGGTGGGTTTTTTTCAGCTGCACTTAAAGTCACTCTGAACACCAGCCTG
Source organism: Hylia prasina (assembly GCA_013397195.1). Lineage (NCBI taxonomy): Eukaryota > Metazoa > Chordata > Aves > Passeriformes > Sylviidae > Hylia > Hylia prasina. The sequence continues at coordinate 487,685 of VYXD01013155.1, read as the reverse complement.
GAAGTTAAGGTTTGATAACCTTCAGGGTTTTTTTAATGCAATTCAAGTATTAGCACTGTAGCTAGCAGATGGAAGTATAAAAGAGTAAAAGAATATTGCAGGCTTGCTCCAGTGGTGGGATTTTGATTTCTTGTAATGACTGTACTTCCAGAATGCTTCCACCCTATTTGTGGTGTTTTCAAGTTCCTCTACCAAAAACTCTTGCTGTGATGTGGCTTGCACTGAAGAGACCTAAACCCCCTACCCTCACGTGCTAATCCATAACTTGAACAAAATATTGTTTCACCCTTACATTCTAAAGGGTTATGGGTTGCCTACCTAATTTCCAGATTCACTTGCAGTCTGTGGGCACAATGTGATGGAGCCATCTTTTGTCGAGATGGTAACAGAGCTTATTTTTAACCATAGGCTGTATACCTTTACCTGTAGACAAATTGTTGACCTGCCATGGTCCTTTGTACCTGAAGTGTACACTCACAGGTGTTGTACAAGCAGCCTGACATAAGGAATTTATTTGCTTGATTCCTGAATAAAATGTGATCTGAAGGTACCAGGTGGGTTTCTGGGGACCCTGTAGGCAGGTTGGCTTTAAGAGAGGCCATGGCACAGATCCACGCAGCACACCCATATGGGATGGATCTGCCTGTGAAGAGAGCCTTAAGCAAGGGGCTAGTGGGAGGTGGGCATCTGAGCAGGGTGAACATGCACAGGCCCTGTGGCATGTTGTCCCTGCTGTTGTGACAGCTGCACGCTGGCACCAGGAGCTGGGGGCACTGCCAGAGGGGGCTGATGGCAGATGCACTGGCAAGGGGGAGCTGTGGCCACCCAGTCGTGTGCATGTGGGAGGGCACGAGGTTGTTCATAAATAAATACTGCATTTCTGGAGTTTCTTAAATCTTATGTGACTTGCCAGGCACAGATATATAGAGTCTTACTTGGATTGTATTGAATTGTTCAAAATTGTCAATAAGAAATCATGACTTCATGTGACATAGCTGTTTTTTCTAAGTGTTGAAGATAAGATTTTATCAAATACAGATTTTTCCAACTTTGTCAGGAAGTGTGGCAGTAGTTTTGGGAAAGGGTATGGTTTTATTAAAGTCATGAGGGATTCAAAGAGATGCCCTGCATACTTTCTCTCTTAGACTATGACACTCCATAAATAACATCTCATTGAGCTATACATCTGAAAAGGCCAGCAGAAGAGATCGGACTCGGTTGTTGTGGCTATGAGTATGTGTCAGATTTATCACCCAGAGTCTTTCTCCAGTTTCTACTGTAGACTTTTATGATACTGTTAAGCATTGCCATTTTACTGCAGAATTTGATAATGTCAGAGAAAGAAGTAGCAGTTCTTAAGAAGAGAGAAGTATTACTCTTTGACATGAAGGTGTACTTGAGAAAGAGCACATTAATTTGGTCTTAATTTATGTACTAGTGTTTTTACAGCTGCCTTCTACATGTGCCTATGTTCCCATGCCTGTTAATAAGAGACCAGTGTTTAAGGTAATGAAGTATGGGAAGCATTGCTCCTGTCTTACCAGTGGAATGCTTGGGCAGGCTTGTAGAGGAATGAGTGATATAGGCAGGGGCAGAGCTCAGGCACAACTCCCAGACCTTAGTCTGAACCAGTTCCCTCCATGTCGCCAGGTTTAAAACCAGCAAAATTATGCAGAATCTTCCAAAGAATTAGTTGTTCTACAGCAAGGAAATTTTGTAATCTGTAGTATTTAAATGTTTTGTATGTTTCAATAGGTATTTTATCTGCTGCAGTGCTGATTGTTTAGCTTTGGCAAGATTGTATTGATTAAAACTTTTCAGTGAATGTGTTCACAGCTATGTCAGGGCGTTAGATCAAGTGCTTTGTAAACATTTCCGTAAAGCTATTCTGATTTCACGTCCCTATTACCAAGCAATGCAGTTCTTCTTGTTCAGTGGCTCATATAATCCCAGAAGGTGTCTGAAGCATGTTCATGTTAAGTCAGCTATGAAAGCACATGTACAAAGAAGACCTGTTACTTACAAAGAGTGGGTATGCTAATTGCATCAGCCTGAGCTGTCTTTTTTTATTACTGTGTTGGGTGTGAAATATAAATATCCTCAATAATGAAAGCAATATTTGGTAAGATTTGTGTTCAGCTAATAAGTATTAAAGATGTTGGTTTTTTTCCTTCTTTTAGATCCGTTTCAGTTCCTTACCAAAAATGAACCTGCCAAGGAACAGACAGCTCAACCAGCTTTAGCTCGAAAACCCACTGTGATCCAAATCCCAGCAAAGCCCGGGAAATGTAAGTTCTTCTCCCAAATGTCTGAGAAATGTGTTAGAAAACCATTTCAACTGGGACTTAACATTTAGTAATTGATTTGCTGTTTAGTAGCTAATATCAGCTGCCAAAGGGATCCCCTGGTGTGGTTTGACAGGACAGAGGAGCCAAGCTAAGGGCTGTGGAGGGAGGGAGAGGTAGATGAGTGTCATGTTCCACTCTCCTGCAGCCCAGCTGCCTCATTGGGCTCCCTCCCTTGAGTTAGATGTCTCTCAAGCCTGATGGAGGTGATGCATATCAGAGGTGAAACTGTATGTAAGGGGCATATCTAAAGGCTGGAAATGAAGACTTGGAGGAGACCCTTGCAGCAGAAGCAAGCTTGTTTTATCTGCTAAACCATATTCTGGAGCTGAGCCTTTGGCCAAACTGACTTTGGTCCTGACCATAGCTGAGGTTTAGTGCTGCTCCCACGCTTCCTTGTTAAAAGAAAAACATTGGTGCATTAAACTTTCCTTCAAATACAGCTTGGTTGGGATGTTTAGCATAGTTTTCATTGTTTAAATCAAAAAATTCCCTTGATCCTTGCTAGTTTTGAAATCTGTGGCCATTTAAGCAAGAATGTTTAGGTAGCAGTTTGAGGGAATAAAAAAAGGCATGTGAGAACTGGGATGCAAAAACCTATGTGTTCAATTTTATGTCAGGGTCTTGACTATAGTTTTCTGAGAATTACTATATTCCTAAAGCCTGCCACCTGTAATCCTTTACAGCTTTACAAATGACACCGACAGTCTCTCAGAGTGGAAATTTATCAGAGAGCTACAAGGTCTTTGTGTTAGTCTTTGTATGCTGGACTGCGTACTTGCAGAATTCTGGCCTTATCTTTGATCCTCAGAGCTTAGGGAAAAATGTCAAAAGATAGCTCTTAAAACTCATATTTCAAAATCATGTTTTGCCACATTTAGTAGGTGTATAGTCAATTTGTAGTAGCTGTATGTCCAGGTGGTATTTCTCCTAAGAGAATACATACATACTCATTATTTCCAATCTCCCCCCATCACCAACCCACTGTTAAAATACTAATTTTTCTTTTCCCCTGCATATGTGAGAAATGCAGTGGAAATGATTAAAAATGCAGCGAAGACTGAAGATAAAGCTGTGAGGAAAAGTCTTTCTGTTAATACTTGATTAAAAAGAAAAGGTTTTTTCAATTGGAAGAATACGTTTATGAACTACTGTAAAGAAACTATGACATAAATCTTCTCTATAAAGGAAATTTTAATTACAATTAAAAATAAAATGAAACAAAAAGCCAACCAACTACCTGACATTTTTTTTCTTTTCCTTTTTTATTTTTGGAGATGGATTCCCTTTTGAACTTGTAGATAACTGGTCCCTTGCTGCTCTCTAGTGGTAATTGAAATTTCCACAAAGGAATGCCAGTTCTGTACTTGGCTACAAACAGCAGGAGGTTGTGAAGGACTGCCTGCCTTATGGGAATCAGTGGCTGGAAAATTAATGGGATAGGGAGGAACAGAAGCAGATTCCGAAAAAGCAGAGTAGCCTTTTGTCAAGTAGGAGCTGCTGCAGAAATGTAGCCTGTTAAAAGTTAAAAGAGGAGAACAGCACAACTGGGCCAAGGTATAAATGGATATAGTGGGATTTACATTGTAAAGGGGCCACGTAATATTTGTACAGGGGAGTCTTTGGCCATGTTGTTTATGGAGGAGATAAATTCTGTCAGGAACCAGCAAAAACTGAAAAGAAAAACCCCAATAAACAAACAAAGCAAAATAACGCAAATTTTTAAACCCCCCCCCAAAACAGCCCACCCAACACTACCAACAAGGGGACAGAACTGCTTAAGAATTTGAACTCCAGTGAAGTTTTCAGTTAGGATTAGCATTTTTGTCAAGATGTGGTTAGAAAGGAAGCATCAAAATTCCACTTCAGTTATTCCACTTAGAAATCACTGAAAATATCACCTGCCTTCTAGTTCTTGGGACTTTTTTTTCCCTCTAGTTCCTTTAATTTTGACTGTAAAAAGAGTAAGGAAGAGGGAATTAGGTGATCTGTGTATATAGCAAGATTTGAAGTGGTACTTAAATGTCTCGTACTTCTTATAACAGTAAGACATGATAAGAGAAGATTTCTTTTGGAGTTACTGCCAGGTATTGTTTCCACTTTTCATCTATCCCAGTACCTTAAAAAAATTATGAACTTCCCAGCTTTTTTCCCTCATGCCTGGTCACTGCCAACACAGTAACTGTGAGCTTCTCCTAAGAATTGAACTGATACATTTTTAAACATCATAGCAATGTTTTACATAATAGTGATGCAACAAAGGTGTTGAAAATAAACACTTCTCCTTCCTATGTGTTGTTTCTTTGTTGAGAGTATTTTTCATGAAATGAACTGAAGGTTTTGGTTTGTTTTTTGTCATCTCTCCTCTTTTTTTATTTTTGTCGTCAGTTTATAAATGTCCAGGCTGCCTACATATATATTTTATGTGACTCCAAGTTCAGCTGGAAGTCAAAAGAGTTTAAGTGTCTGTAGTTCTTCCTATTAATTATGAAATTAATTTTCTTGAAATACAAACAGATTGTAAAATAGATTACATGGTTCCAGTCTATAAAGACAAAATATTTGGTAAATATGCTGACAGAACCTGTCCAAGTGCTTCCTAGGTTTCAGTGGCAGAAACATTGAAAGCAAATGCCATATATTTAGAAGGGGTTTCTATTCTTTATTGAGTGTGAGGACATCCTCACTCTTCCCTAGAGATCTGTGGTGTTTCTTCTTCCATGTCCTAAACTTGCTTTGCGCCTTAAAGACTACCTGGGAATTTCCATCTGTGTTTTCTGTCATCCGGAATTTTGTAGCAGGCAATAATTTATTTACTTGCCTTTACCTTTCTAGAGAGTCTTCCATCCAAGTCTCCTGATCTTTCAGGGTTACTTGAAATAACCCTCAGCTGTTTTCCAGCCTGAAGGATATTCCAGGAGCTGACAGCTGAAAAAAAAGTGAGCCAGTTTAGAAATGTGGTGATGGCGTTTCAGGGTATCCAGTAATGAATCTGGCATTCCAAGGGGTAGAAACTCTTCTACTCATCTAATATTATATCACCAAATATTGCAGCTGAAACCCTGAAACTCTGAAATGACTTGCTGGTGTCCTGAGAGTAAAGTGAAGATCCATTGTGCAGGATTCAACCTCAGAGTTACAGTGTTCCCCTCATGTCCCTTTTCTCTTCACTGTTCTCTAAGTGGTTGTTCCCTTTGGCTGCTCTGGCTTTGAGGAAGGAAGTTGCATTCACACAAAACATGCCCCAGACCAAGGTGGATTCCTTTACCTATTGTTGATCCATGTAAGGAAGGTATTAATTAGACTTTAATTTGGGATGTTTTGGGTTTTTTTACAGCTTTAAATGACATCCCACATAGCCCTCCACCACTTCCTGCTGAAAAGCCTATTGGGAACACATCCAGTATCACAGTGGGAAAACCCAACAGTGGTGACCTAGTGAAAAAAGGGGTAAGTTAGAACTGTTTTCCTGTATTACAGCTTTGTTTGCTTTGGTTAAAAGATCTCTTGTGATCCTCAAGCATTTGTAAAGAAAGTTGTTTGAAGAACCAGAAGATGAAAACAACTACTCAAAAATACAAGGCTTTTTTTCTTTTAATTCTGTTCTCTAATTAATTAGGTAATTTAGACTGCTGTCAGTTTTGAAAAGCACTCTGGTGATTTTACTAAACTTGGATCACATCTGTCGTCAATTTTCTGTATTCATTATCTGGAATCAGGATATTCTACAACTTAGTGTCAAAAGCATTGCAAAGTGGCTCAAAGTCCAGTGGAATTTACATGGTGAAATGTTGTCAGAGTGCTTTAGAAATGTATTTTTTTACCTTTGTGCACACATTCGTCTGGGGGTCTGTGCTAATTTGCAGGCAGAGGATACTTTTCCGTAGGGGAATGAAGATTGGGTTTTTTTCAGCTCTTTTCTTCTAAATGTTTCTGCTGAGTAGAACCACCTATTTTGGGAAGTAAGGCTCTGCTCCTTGCTCCGGAACACATACATAGTAATGGTAGGCATTGTAGCAAAATAACATTATAATAAAATAACATTTGACACAGATTTTCAAATGGGAATTAATATAAACTAGAAAATGGCAGTAAAATTTCCAAATATTGAGTTTTCTGATGGCAAGAACGGCAGAGAATCTTATGAAAGCCACAGGCACTAAAAAGATCAAATCAAATTAAAAGCCCTTATTACACAAATGCTGCCAACAAAGGTAGCTACCTCTGCCATTAAGATAAAGAGTTTTAAAACATCGTGATTGAGAAGGCTGTTCAGAGAGGTCCCACCTGTTCTGGATAATGCTGAAAAAAAAAAATTTGAAACAAGACATTAAATGACATTTTATGCAGTGGAACTCCAAAACTTTTACAATGTCATCCAGGTTATTGTGACAGGCATGTATAAGCTTAAGAGGATTTTTTTTTAAAAAAGACTGTATTGAATCCACTGGAACATTGAAATCCTATCTTTGGAAAGGTAAGCACTGTGCTTCTGAAACTAGTATTGTTTATCAGTGGAAGTGATTAAACAGCAACAGCAAAAAATGTTGACCTAAGCAGCAGTTGGCACAGATTTCTTCCTTTTCACACAGAAGAGGAAAATTTCTGATATGAGGGTAGCATCCTCATCTGAAAGTGGCAGGTTGTTTTCTTTCTAATAGGGTCATTTAATCAGAACATTAATTTGGGGACTCAATCAAGGGTCAGATTTTGTCACAATTGATATGTGGGTGTTTTCTAGGTGGGAAAGATCACAGAAATTGTTTGTGAGTTTCAAGCACATTCAAGCACCTAATTAAGTAAACAAGACTGTTCAGACCTATTTAGAAGTGCATGTTCAGAAAGGGTTCTTTTGAACCCAGATTCAGCACTCTGATTTACGATGCTGTTCCAGAAGCAGCTGTGCTTGTTCCGCAGGGCTGGCAGAACTTTCTGGCACTGGGATGAAAAGGAGCAGCAGGAGGCAGTAAGCATGGTCACTTGTTAATGCATCACTGTGGTCCAAGCCCTTCAGACATGGCACATGTCCTCCTCTCTGACTGCTGTACAGTGGTAATCTCTGGCAGGGCCAGCATGGGCAGCTGGGAGGAGTGATGCCTTTTTTTTTCAAAGCAAGATTCACAAGATTCACTGGCATTTGTCTGTTAGATCTCTAGCAAACATATTTAGATTCCTTCTTTAATGGGAGCTAATGTTATTTGCAGGAAAAGCTGTCCTGCGCAAGTTGCATTAATGTCATGTTTTCTACTTTAAGCCTGTTCAAAGTGTTCCACGTGTCAAAGTTAAATCAAAGTTGATAATGCCAGTTCCTGTGGGCAGTGTAATTGTACATTTATCTGACTCTCCTGAAATTGGCTCCTAAATCCTTACTGCCATGTAGTAGGAAAGGAAGGGCTGGGTCATACTTAACGCACAATTTAAGGTGTGTTTCAGGTAGTAAATCAGGTTATTTACCCTCCATATTTCCCTCCATGTTAAACAACACTTTAAAATGGCAGTATCACACCATAATTTACTACTTTACTCCCATACCTCCAGAAACTCTTGTTTTTCATGTCCATAGGATATAATTTAATATAATTATATATTTTAAACAAGATTTTTTTATTTTCCTTAAGCTTAAAGAAATGTCTTCTTTCATTTGAATCGTTGTAGGAGTTGGATCACTCAGAACAGGGTAGAGTGCCACAGCTAGATCCTCTACTGCCCCCAAGGTGAGTGTGGTTCTTCAAAAGCCCTTAAAAGTGGTGTTTCTGAATTAATTTGTGTATTTAGTCTCAGTGTAAACACTAATGATTTCAGCCATAGCTCAGTAGTCTTGGCTGGGCACTATGCTCACTTAATAAATAGACAGGACCAAGTTGGTAGCTGTTTAATACTTGTTTATATGTTATGGTATGAGCAAGGAGATTATAGAAGAGCAGCTGTTTGACTTCTCAGCTAATGTACAGTGGCTGCTGACAGTCATTCCTTTCTTAATATTTAACCTTTTCACCCACAGCAGTTGCACTTGCGGTGGGCTTTGGGTGGTGAAGGAATGGAGGTGGCAGATGATGCCACCCTGAAAAGGGCAGATGCTGGGCCAGCAGCTTCCCAGAAGCACTAGCTAGTTTATACACTTCAGACCTGAAATTCAGGTGGAGGATCACTGATAGATAACCTTGGGGTTTTTTATTCTTGTGAACCAAAAAAGAAAGAACATCTTCAAGGGCAAAAGTTGCTGGACCAGCCTTTAACTCATGTCCATCAATGCAGACACACAGTGGATGGAGGTCTGGCATTGACTAGCCAGCCCACTGTGGGTATCTCAGTGTTTGCATTCTAAATCTGTGAGTTTAAACACAAGAGTTTGCTCTTCTGTGCTGGGACAAGAGAGCCTTTCTATTATTGAAATGAGTCTATCAATAATAATAAGTATTGATTAACGTGAAAGAATGTGGATGTAACATAAGGAAACACTTCATTATTGCTCCTAACTGGCTTGTTCCTTCCCCACATTCAGTTTAGCATAACATTCCTGATTCTTATGAGGGTCTCTGGGACTGCAGTAAATATTTTGTCCTTCACTCTTCTGCTCAAATGGATTTTTTTTTTTTTAAAGTAAGCAGTAATAGTTCACTCAATTGCTTGTTAGGGTCTTCTTGTTCAGTTGAGTTGCTTTAAAAACGTGTGGGTTGGTCTCTTTACAGATTTAAAGCAGATTTTTAACTTGGAATAGTCCCTTTTGTCAGTATTCAAAGTGCTTAGTTTTAAGATGAGGCCAAGAAAAGGGAGAGATGAATGATGAAGAGAAGTGAAAAAATTTTGAAATTTAAAAATTGTTCCATACTCAAATAGAATAGAGAAATCTTATCAGGGGCATTAGTAGAGCACCAGTATCCTCTCAAGTGATGGGTGACACTCACAAAATGTGTAAGAATGATACTTCAAAGATCCACCGATGCACACTTGTTGGAATTAATAATTTTTGCAGACCTATGAGGATTGCACGTGAACAAATAATTATGCTGAATTACATTATATGAAAAAAAGAGAAACAGTTGTAACAGAAACTTGCAGTAACTGAAGATATCCCAATAACAATCAAATTTTTTGTAATATTTTTGGAATATTACTAGTAATATTAATTGCTACTGAATATTACTGCTGTGACTTGCTAGTCTCTGATTTTGGTTTCTAAATTGCTGGTCCACTAATAAGAGTGTGGGACCTCCAGCATTGCCAGAGAACCTGAGTATTTTCACCAGTGTTTTCTTTCTGCAGTAGACATTTGTTGCATAAAAATGGTAAATTCTGCTGTTGATGGGAATGTGCAAAGCAGTGTGATATGTCATGAGTTTCATCAGTCAGTTCAGGAAAGTGACATCCTAAGGAATGGGCTAGGTTGATTCCTGAAGACCGGCTTTCACAAAAGCTCTCCAATAGCTACAAAGAAAGCTCTTTCTAGAGGTGGATTGCTGGAACAAATGTTGCTTATTTAGTGGGCACTCCAGAAAGCTGACACAGGCTATTGGAAATATGTAGTCAAAGGATCTAAGGACTTGATTATCTGGTCCCAGTCAGTACCTGAAGAGTTCATGTATTCCTGGAAAGTTTCAAATACCACACACTGTATAGCCCAGATCTTATTTCCTTACTGAACACTCTGTATCTAGGATGAGGTGGCAGACTTATTAATATGCGTATTTCTCTGATGGTTTGCACAATTTTCAGGCCTGTGGATGGAAAAATTGTACCTGCTCGACCTCCCCCACCTAAAAGTGTTCCTGGAAGGCCACCTCCACCAAAATTCTCTGCAGCCAAGACCTCCTCCCAGAAGGATGTTCTTTCGCGATCTACTTCTGACATTGCTTCTGATAAAAAAAACAAGTTCAGGTTGGGACCCAAGAGAGCAAAAAGTGCAGTCTTTAAAAATCCAGATCCAGCATTACCTCCTAGACCTAAACCAGGTCATCCTCTCTACAATAAGTACATGGTGAGAGTTGAGATATTCTATCTAAGTACATTGTTTGCATAAAACAGTGCTGGTTAAAATAGTAGAGAAAAGGGTAGTTAAAGCTACTAAAATAAGTTAGTATTATGTGGCTTTCAAAGTGCATCTATCAGCATAATCTTCCCTAGAAAATGCTAGTAGATAACTAGTAATAAGTCCTGTAAGGCAATACTGGAGCAAGCAATAAATACATGTGAAGTATACATCTATATGATGTATTTTTGTGTATATATGTAATTATATATATCTCTAATGCATAGCTCTTGGGGTGTGGGGGTTCTTTTTCCAGTCACTGGTTCTGAATTCTCTTTCAGTAAAATGATGCTGAATAATTGCATTTGTAGCTGACTTTACCCATAGATATCAAAATGCCTATTGGCATTTTGAAATTGGGGGAGCACTGGAACTTAGAAGGTAGTTGACCTTACTTAATCAAGCTTGCTAAGAGTGAGGAATGTAACATTGCTAATCTTACATTTTCATCCTGTTGATGCCATCCCTTTTCATTATAAAAATGGTTTTGGTATTGTATGTGTTACTAGGGAATTTTAAATACAAATGGATCAACACTGCAAATAAAAACAAGGAGGTCTTTCTCCAGAAACTTGAAACTGGTCAGTGATAGAGCTGGTGGCTGCTTGAACCAGTGCTGTTGTCAAAAAAAGCAGCCACGCAGCCATAGCATGAACAGCATCAGCATTCCATCAGCATGAAGTGGAAACTTTCTGTTTCCACCTTTTTGATCTTTTGATCTTTCACTTTTGCATTTAGAGTTTTGTGTTGAGTTTTTTTCTGTAGATCAGTAGTAATTCCCTGCCCTGAAGTCTTACTGTCAATGAAAATTTCCTCCCAGGATGTTTTTCTAGAGCCCTCCAAGACAAATTAATATGTTTCTGCATCAGAATGTCTTACTGAGTATCTTGTACTGTATGGTGTGATACCAGTTAGGTGTCTAGGACACTTTTAAAGGGGGTGACACCACCTGAGTTTCTCAGAGTGGCAGTTCATATCACCGCCAGTCTGTTCTGAATGCCTTCCAAAAGAACCTGTCCTCTTCCACTGGACTCCTAATTCCCTGTAGTGGGTGGTTTGAATAGTTCCATCATCTGACTATTACCACTTACAGTGGAAATATGAGGTGCTTAGAAGTGAAAAAAACTTTTCCATTTGCCTCTGTTTCTCTTCAAGCAACCTGTGCCTCATGGAGTTGCCAAGGAAGATTGCCTTCCCAGGAACACTGGAGAACTGTCCTGTAAGGTAAGGTGCTTTTTTCTGCTGGCTTAAATATTCAGTGAACAAGGCTCCTGTTGCAGTAAAATATCAAATGTTTTAATCTTCAGAGGTTACACTGAGAAATGTAATAGTGATTTATTAAATCCTTGTGTTTCTGTAATCAAAACAACTGCCAAAACAAAACCCAATAATGGTGATTTGCCTCATAGCACAGGGACATTCAGCTTATGGAACAGAGCAAGAGTAATTACTTGGAGTGCCAGAAGGGAGAGGAAACTGGTGAAGTTCCTCCATCTCATAGGAAAATAATCACTCCCTTGGCTGAGTTTCTGAGAATTGAGCAAAAGATTAGTGAGTACTTTATGAAGGGCTGTACATGATACATCAGCAAATTGGCTTTGACATAGGACTTGAAGTATTTTCTTCTCTCTGCTTCTACAGATCCTGACTTAGTTTTAGGGCATGACCCTACTAATATTAATAGCTAGTGGAAATTATAGCAATGAGCAGCGTTTTTGACTATTATCAGGGGTCTACATAGCTGAAATAGATTTCTATGCACTATGTTGTTGTCTGTTGTATCTCATATTACTCTGGTCTTCTTTGTCTACATTGGGCCTTTTTGTTGTTGTTGGGTGTTTTGTTTTTCTTTTTTATTTGTTTGGTTTTGTTGTTGTTTGTTTGTTGGTTTGGGTTTTCTTTCTACACCATCAATGTCAACAGTACAGCCTAAAAATTCCTAGTGGGTGGGACAGAGAAGGAAGCTCAGCATTTTGAATATAATTTCACTTTATGAAGATGCCACAACAAAACTGTCAGCTCTCCTCAGTGTAAACAAAGGCATAGTGGCTTCCTTGCTTCTCTTGGAATGTTTGTTGGCATATGTGCTGTCCCTGCTGAGTGTGCTGGGGGAGAGTTGGATTGGGTGCTCTTTGAGCAAGGAAGAGTGACTGGTGGCACACAGTACCAAGCAGCAGTGCAAAATTTGTCCACAGCCCTTGCAATGAGTGTTGCTATCAGTGCTACAGGTTTCTGGCCCACAGAGATAGCTGAGGCTTTTTCTATACTTGGAAAAGTTGCATGCCTTCCCTTCCTTTCACTGGCTCAAAAGAGCGATTTTGGTGAAATGTATTCTTGTTTACACTGGCAAAAGGCATACAGAATTCAGACCCATAGCTGTGTGACCAGTAACCATTTCCTTCTGCAATACCAGAACAACTCTGTGTCCAAAGTCAGAAAATTAATTAAGGAGTACATAACAGAAAATCTGTTAGTATCTTCCATGATTTATAAACTACTTGCATTTATTTGTTCTTATCAGGATTCAAACCACCCTCCAAAAGCTTCTGACACAAGTGCACCTCATGCTGTAGTCCTGCATGATTTTCCTGCAGGTAAGTAAATGTGAATATTCTGGAGGCAAGTTTTATTCCAAGAGTTTCAAATAGAAATTTTCTTAGAAATTAGAGCTTAAAAATGGTGTGGAAGCTCAGTCTGCAAGGTCTTCACATAGAGTTGTTCAAATCAGTGGGTTTTGCTGTAGATGGGTCTTTCAGTTAAAGCTGGTTGATTTATCAGGTAAAATTAAGACTTCTTACAAACTGATTCTGGTTTTTTCTCTGGTATTTGTATTAAGAAGGTTTTACTTAGAGAAAATCAGTGAGTGTGACTGATGTTGTCTTACAGAGCATGCTGATGACTTGGACCTTCATTCTGGAGACACTGTTTGTCTTTTGGAGAAAATTGATACCGAGTGGTACAGAGGGAAATGTGGGAATCGCACAGGGATATTTCCTGCCAACTTCGTGAAAGTGGTTGTATGTAGCCTTTGTATACGTTGCTACAGAAGATCCTTTTGCATTTGTTTTCTGGTTCTATTTTACTAAGGCTCCTGTGTGCTTAACTCTGTTATGTGTTTAGATAATCTCTTATCCCACTGGCAGCACAGAAGACTCATCAACTTGTTTGTGTGGTATTAGAAAGATGCTTGATTTGGCACAACCAGCTTGTGTTATGGGGAATAATTTGCTGTCATTTTAAAGCCAAGTGAGAAAATCATTGCCCTTATCAGATTCCCTTTGGAAATATGCATAGTTTCTCAGGGTCCTCAAAGCAGATTATTTTTTGACAGCTGCATGTCAGAATCAACACTCTGTAAAAGATGGTTGATTTTCATGCCTCCCCCCCAGCTCCCTATTTTCTGTCATTTTCTCGTCCATTGAACTTTGCTGGAATCACTACTTTTTTAGCCATGTAGTGAACTAGGTCAGAGTAGCAATTTAGCCAAAAAAAACATGTTGGGGTTTTTTTCTCCCTAGAATATTGTTTTTTCCAACAGGATCCATTTGCCTAAGTGGTTTTCTAAGTGGCTGCACAAATGGTTGTGCTGGCACAGTGCAAGGAGATTGTGTTGTTGCAAATGAGCAGCTTTAAGCAATCCTGTTCCTGAATGTGACACTTGACAGTGAGCGGAAGGCAAGAGACAGGTGCTCTTTTGGAGCCCAATGATAATTAATTTTAAGGGGATGCAGTCAAATGCTGGGTCAAACCTATTGCAAGCCCGAGTCTGAGACTGAAGTCCATTTTGTGACACTGGAAAGGGCATTGGGCTGTCCACACCAACCATATGGACACGGAGGCATGCCAGAGTGACACCAGGATGCTGGGAAGGTGCATGGCTTGGCACTGAAGACAGGAGGTATCTGTGGCAACACTCTACCAGGCCAGCACAGCTGGCAGAGCCCTGCTGCTGCATGGGCAATACCAAGGGTTTGGTAGACATCAGAGAGGGTAGAGTGTCTGTTTAGTTTGTAATGGTGGTATTGGAGAAAAAATTTAGGATCTGAAAAGTGCTGAAGAATAAAAACTCATCGTTAGTAGTAATGGAACCATGCTTGATTCACTTTCACAAGAAAGATTTGTTAGCTAAATTGATTGGCTGCTTCTACACAGACCAACAATTCCATTTAAAAGGTCTTGCTTCTGCTGATAGATAACGAAGAAAAGATTTTATGTTAAAGCAGTGAAGTATTTGGGGTCAAATTGAGCATTGATACAGACAGACATAACTTCATAAAAGCTAGGGAAGATGCATTTCTATTTTAGTTGTAAAAGATGATTAGTCTTTGAAGACAAAAATCTTTTGTTTCAGAATTTGAGGTTTTTTTAAAAAGAAAAAAGAGTGCAGTACGTGAGGCTAATTTACTTGAGTGAATTCTCCTATTAATTCATGTCAGATTTCATCTTGATAAAAGGTCTCCATACAATGCACTACAATGTGTTTTGCAATACTGAGCTGGGTAGTACCTTGTATCTGGACACCTAACAGTAATACATAGTTATGACTTCCCATAGAACCTCCAGAGCACCACAGATACCAGCTCCTTCAGCAAGAGCAGTGCAGAGATCATGTGTCCTAAAAGGCATTGTGATTTCCTCCAGTGCTTCACACAAGCTAATGAAACATTCCTGTTGATTTTATGGGACCTGGCTGATACAGTAGTGAGCTGTGACCCCAAGCTCTCACCAGGGCCTCTCAGCTCATAGTGCTGTACATTTCCTGTACATCCTTCACGTCACACCATAAATACAGTTGAAATCCTCCTGTGATAAAGGACTTGAATGTTGTCTGTTTGATATATCTGGGTATTGATTTTTTTAAGGTGCATTTCTCCAATTCAGGTGAGATTTGTGAGATGTGTTTTTGTTTGGAGAGCAACTGGCTACCAAAGCACAGAAGGGATAAGTGTAAACAGTAGTTTTGTCTATTGTGGTATACTGTGCTAGTAAATAATTGAGAGCAATTACCAGCTGAGAGCTGGGATCTAAATTCAACAACATGTAGTAGCATCTAATCACATATTCTGTCAATCAGTCATGCCACAAGTAGAAACAATAAACCAGCTTCATAAAACAAAACATTAAATATTGTTCCTTGTTTGCCTAAGATTAAAAAATGAGAAAACAGGCATAAATTTACATTAATGTGGTCATATATCAGAGCACGCCAATGATTACAGAGTGTCACACATCTGAAAAACAGATTATTTTAACCAGTTTCAAGTTTATTGTGGTTAGTTGCCATGAGCTTGTAATGGAAGATATAATTTATTATATTGTCTTATTAGATTGATGTTCCAGAAGAAGCCAACAGGAAAAGAATACCCTCTTCATCACGATCCATCAAGTGAGTCAGATGAATCTTACTTGCTTTCTCATGTTGATTTATGAGGAATGAAAAAGAAATAATGACTTTGAGGCGGGGGCTCTCTGCACTGAGGTTAATAGGGTTAACATTTTATTCACCAAAACATATTGTAAAAATTAAATTAGATGTTTTAAAAACCGGAATGTTTATGATGTTTTATTGAGACTCATATTTAGGTAAAAAAAACCTAAAGGCATACTTTCATGAAAACTGGTTCCAGAAACCATGAACCAATCTAATTAACTTCAGCAGCATTGTACACTCCTCTCTTTGCTCCTGGCCTTGCTGCTTTCTTCCAGTGTCTTCACAAGATGGAACATGGTAGGGCTCCTGCTCATGTGAAAGAACAAGATACAATGGGACAGAACATAGCGGAACTCTAAGCAGAGAAATCTGTCTGTCTCTAAGGTGTGCATCTGTGTGGGTAAATCTGATGTTCCCCCCAAGTTATCAAATGAATTTCCAGCACTTTCCTTTCTGATTTTCAAACAACTTGTACAAATACTTGTGGGCAAGAAATTATTTTTCGTGCTATTTATTTCTCAGTGATGTTTATTGGATTTCATAATCATTCATTCCAGGAATTAAAGCAAATTCAGGCAGAGGCAGGAGCAATTAGTGTCAGGGGGATCAATCAGTTGTTCTTTAGATTAAGCTTGGTTTGTCAGGAACAAAACTTTATTTTTAAAAGCTGTTTCTACAGCTAAGAAAGAAACAGAAAATTCTAGCTTGGTTCTGAAAGACACAGGGGTGTGAATCAAGCTTCTTTCTTTGTTTGTGTGCTGTGAATATATAGAAAGAATTAAAGCCTTTTACTGCTTTTTTCCAGCGTGGCATTTCTGATTAACAAAAAAATTTTCTTAGGTTAATTTCTTACATTTAATGTATCAGATTCTTAAATAATGAAATCGATTTAAGTCAGGAGAAAAAATAATCAGGTCTTTTTCAGTACTGTACCAACGTATGTAAAATTTATCAGATGCATTGATGTTTTTTTCTTTAACAGATAAGGTCTTTCCCCTATAAGATTATATGGATTGATTTTACAGAATGAAGTATTTTAAAGTAGATTAAAACTAGCTTCTTCCTATGAAACCTCCACGTATTTGGGATAGATGTACAACACTCACCCCCCACCCATGTTTGATTGCATCTAAATGAGATGCTAGCCGAGAAATAATCAAACTCTTAACAGAAGTGTATCAGGACCTTGGCTTGGATATAGGGAAAGATACGAAATTGGACACATGACCCAGAAACAAGGGTAAAGGTTTACTGTTGCTTGGAAAGGAAATAGGGTCTTTTGCAAAATACTGTAACAGCCAGCAATTGGGATGCAGAAATTGCATCTGGCTCCTCCAGACTCTCTACTCATCCTCCTCAGAATGCAGAGATGAGAACCAGAGCTGGCCCCCAATTTTCCACCTGTTATATCTTCAGTGCATTTTTACCATTTTAATTAAACTATCAATCCATATATTGCATACAATGCTGTCTTATTATTAAGTGGACAGTAAAAATAAAGAAGCAAAGTAATTTTCTCTTTTGTTTGTGCAGGGGTCCAAGATGCGTAGCGCGATTTGAATACATTGGAGATCAGAAAGATGAGCTCAGTTTTTCAGAAGGTGAAACTATTATCCTGAAAGAATATATAAATGAAGAGTGGGCCAAAGGAGAGCTCAGAGGCACGTCTGGAATTTTCCCCTTGAACTTTGTGGAAGTAATTGAAGGTCTGCCTGGAACAGGTATGAATACATCTGCAAAAATCTTCAAGAGCAAGGTTTTATACTTAATGCAAATAGGCAGCATATAGGAGAAAATTCCAAAAGGACAATGATTGCAGAAAGGAAGTAAAAAGAGAGGAAAGACCAATTTAAAAAACCCCTCAAAATTAACAGTAGGACTTTTTAGGAAGCTATTCTTAATAATGACTTCAAATATCTAAAATCTCTGGCATTAGTAGCATTCTGAATAGGCACTGCTCCTGTTCTTAAGTTGTGCTTTACTTATGTAGGTACAGAAACAGCAATGAAGAATAAGGTGGAGGTTTCGTCTTCCCTTCCTCAGGTAATAAAACTTTATAGGTGAAGGCCAGAATTTATGTATAGATTTACAGAGACTCTGCTATAATGTGGGAGTAACTGCAACTGCAGAACCCAACACCACTCCCACAGCACACAATGCTATATTGCCACAGCCTCAATTCTGACACCTGGCCTAAGCTGATTGAATTCAGAGCTTCTGACAAATTAACATTGGTAAATTTTTAGCCTTTGTGCTAAAGCAAATTCTTGTTAGCTCTCTTTCTAAGTATTGCTGCAGTGATCTAATTGTGAATTTATTAATCCTTTCCCCTGCCACCAGAGATAAAAAGGAATGTGGCTGAGCCTAGATGAAATTCTGTGGTGGCAATTGTTGAAATGCCATTCTAGTCTACATCTGCAGCAGCACTGTTTTATTGGGAGGGTGTCAGGACACACGTGCTGTACAGCTGCTTTCAGCAGCATCCATCAGTTTTTGGGCTCCATTCACACTTCTAAAATTAATGCATCTCTTCTGTTAACTTGAACAGAACAACAGACGCTCAGAGTGGTGTGAAGCGCTTCATGATTTTACAGCAGAAACCAAAGATGATTTATCCTTCAAAAAGGGAGACTACATCCAAATACTGGAACAAGTAGATTTGGAGTGGTATAGAGGAAGACTGAATGGAAAGGAAGGGATTTTCCCAGCAGTTTTTGTCCAGACCTGCTCAGGTACAGTGCTCCTACTGGATAGCAATTCATTATTCATTGGGTTGTGCCGGTCATGACAGCTGTGGGAGAACACAGCAGCATCAACTGCATCAACAAGTCACACACCACCAGAGTCTTCAGTATAAAGTTATACTACAGTTTACTGTAGTTATACTACAGTTTTGAACCAACTTCTCTAGTAATGGTAACATAATGTTCTAGTCAGAGAGTAATCTACGAGCTGACAGTCTGGGATGTTTCCCAGTGTGGTTTGGGGACAGGCAAAACAGGGCCATTGAGCCATCTTTAGGAATAATTCAGGAGTATTGATGCTGCTTCATCTTAGAGCAGAAGGAGGGAAAGCCAGCATCTATTATGTATCACCATTGGGAAGTTCAAGCTAAGTGAGTTTTACATTTAGTCTGCTTAGAAGCAGAACTGTGAAACTGTCTAATACTTTAAAATGAAGTGGTGGCAGTAGAGTTTTTTATTCCAGTAGGACAGTGAATTTGTTACAGCAGTAGCAATAACATTTGGACAACCTGTAGCACAATAGCGGGGAGAATGACAGGAAACTTCTCCAGAAACAGAGATTTATTTCACTCCAATGCAACCAACTTCTCTTGTCCATGTTCTGTAGCCAGGGTAGAGCTGTCGCAGCCTGGAGGAGGGAAGAAAGGAAAAGCCAAAGCTCTTTATGATTTTCATGGAGAAAATGAAGATGAGCTTTCCTTCAAAGTAAGTACCTCTCTTAGACCAATTTCCAAGAGATCTCATGCTTCTAAAGAGTGCTAAAAAATAAGGTTCATCTGCTGTGAAAACAGGCTTTAGACAAGAAGGATGAAGCACATAGATATTAACACATATGATAAGTGGTCTGTCTAAAAAACATATTTTCCCTTATCACTCCTGTTTCCTAACAGCAAAATCTTCATTCAAGTCATTGAAAAGAGGTCAGGAGTTGCAGAATTCTTGACTTCTCTGATCTCGTTAACATGACAAGAGAAACAAACCTTATTTTGCAGTACATTCAGTTACTGATTGGTTGATATGGTCAAGGGGGCCTCTCTTTGGACTAGAAAGAAAACTCTCGAGTAGGAGGCAATGGTGAGAGTGCCAGTGCTGCAGCAGCCAGGCCTCTAAGGGAAACCTACAACAGCAAAATCTTGAACTGGCAACACAGTAAGGAGTTGCCATGGGAACAAGGGGAAAAATTAAATACATGCTGGATGCCCAGATCATATTAAGCATGAACAAGAAACAGAGTGCCCTTGATATTCAAAGTCATGATTTAGGTAACCATGTTCTCAAAAGCAAATTTCTGAGAAACAGCAGAATTTCACAGGAGCTGAAACTCACAGTATTTTCCCTTCTAAAACTAGCAGAAGTTTCAGCATTATCGGGTTGCAATACTGAAAGGACAAAAGAATCTTTAAAGCAGAAAAGGGAAATAGAGGTCCTGAAAGAAAGGCCAGTACTTCAGATGAAGGGTGTGCATGGAACACTGAGAACAGGAACCAGGACCAAGCACAGGAGCTGCAATTTAAATGGCCATACCGAGCTCTTGGGAAAGTTTGCAAGTGCTAGAAAATACTGGGGCTAAATTTAAAAAAAAGAAAAAAAAAAAGCCTTTCCAGTATTTTAAGAAAACAAACCGTGGAAACACACACAAATAAAACAGTAAAGCAGGGGGCCCATGAGCCAGCCAGCTCTTAACATACCTGGAGAGCCAAAGCAATGTGAGAAGTTACCCAGCAGTGCTCTTCTGTCCTCCAACGGGAATTTTTCAGCATAGACAAGGATTTAGCCTAAGAGAAACTTCAGCTGGTTTTAGCAAACCATCTTCTAGAGACGTAACCGACAGAAGCCACATCTTACTCCTCCTCTCTGTGATTTATATTGCTTCTAAATAGGATCAGCTCTGCATGCATTAGCATTGCTCAGTAACATTGCACAGTAAGCTGTCTTGACTCACATTACTCCTTCTCTTACAGGCAGGTGACATGATAACAGAGCTGGAATCTGTAGACGAGGACTGGATGAGTGGAGAGATACTAGGAAAATCCGGGATATTTCCCAAGAACTTTGTTCAGATTTTAAAAACACCATGAAGTGTTGCCTTTGTGCTACTCCCTGCACGTGGGAGAGAATGTTTTCTACCCTAAAGGCACAGCAAAGACATCAACAAGTGTTGATTATCAATGTTTTGCACTACTTTTTCTAGACAGTTGTAGTATCTTGAAGTCAAATAAGAAAATTTGAGTCTTTTGTGACAGTGTATGTAGTCATGTTTCATGAATGCTCAGAGAGCAAAACAAGCAGACTTTTTAGCCATTTCCAACTAGGGAAATACTGTGGTGCAACACCATTTTAACTTATATAGCATTCTAGAATGTTTACTCTCTGGTATTACATTTATCATGCACAAAGTCCGCATAACATAAGCTGCATTAGCCTTCTTTGACCTTCTTAAGACCCAAACTTTAAAAATTGTTTTAATATATAATTACAGCACTCAGTATGTAGATGAAGTTTGATAATCAGGTTTCATTACTGCTTGAGTTCCACATTAGCAGTAGAATCCACTTGTTTTATGACTTAGAGGTTAAGAAAAATAACTGGTATTTCATAGTAGAAAGTATCAAGTCTAATACTGGTAAGAGGGGAAATGGAGAAATAAATCCTTCTGTAGCATCCTTCTATTCTTAGTCCAAGCTGCTCATACAGCAAGATCACGCAAGTAAATTTTTTTTAAGTATTTTGCCTCTTAATGAATTCTGTTTAAATTGGTATCTGAATCATCTGAATCATGTTAGACCTTCCCCACTTGCCCCAAAATATTTGCAGGTTTAGTTTTTTCCTACTGCCCCCTGTTCTTTGAGCACCATTGTACCCTTCTTTCCCAGCTGAAGTTAGCCACAGACAGTGTTTATTGAGCTTTCTCAGATCCCAGCCATGGAGTAGCTGCAGTATTCCAATTATTTGTCCCTCCACTCCCCTCATGGAAGTGGAAAGCCAGTGTTCACTCAGTCTGCATTTTATTTGTCACTCAAGCACTGGAACATACTTCAGTAACACTACTCCCATCCTTAACATGAGGGATATTATACAGCCTTGGGTTTAGTTTTCAGCAGACATGGGATTAGTTTCCAGTTTGTTGCCACATACCAAATAAACTGAGTGTCCTTATAAATGGTCTGTCGAGGCCTTAAGGAAAACATGCCTGGCAAGAGGTTACTCCAAGGCACTTGGTAAAAAGTAGCAGTGTAGCTTGACTGACCCATTAAGATGAATGTGCTTGTGGCCGTTTCACATTATAGGAACTTCTAGTAGTCAATTCCTTTTTGTAACACTTTGCTTCTTACAACATAATTAAATGGAATCCTGATTAACAGCTAATTCCATCAGACTGGGAGTAGAAGAAATTACGCTGCAGTTGGTTCTTTCACTGCTGCCAGTATTGCACCCCTTCTGCACTGTATCACAAAAAGGAACCAGGAGGCTGAGTCGCTGCTCCAGAGCTGCAGGGTCACTGGGCAGTGAGGTACCTTCAGCAAGACTTTCCTTCATGGGCTTGGCAGTTCAGGTTGCAGAGGGGCCAACAGCTGGAGGTGGATGGAGACTGGAAACCAGAATCATCGTGTTGGACCTTGAGATAGTTTTGACTTGGTGACAGCCCTGCTGACAACTTCACTGGTGTGAGCTCTGAGCACCACCCCAACCACCTGCTGCTGTGAGAGCCTGGGGTGCACCTGAGCTGGGGCCCAGGCAGGCTGGGGAGGGCGGCCCTGCCCTCCCTGTGCACGGTGCTCTGGTTACCATCACAGCAGGCAGGAAGGGGCACAGCCAGAACTGCAGGGCTACCCCAGCAAGGAATGGGCATCCAGCCCCAGTGGGAGAGTGGAGCTCACCTGGAGCAAGCCTGAGGGAGCTGCAGTGCACACGTGAGGACCTCAGCAAAGAAAAAAAAAAAGTCACTGCTAGGGCACAGAACTGCAAAGACAGACACAGCCCCCCTGCGTTGTGGTGGTGTGTGTTTAAACTACACCAGTACCATTCACACAACAGGGGATGAAGACCACACAAAGTTTTCATGAGCTGAGGAACTGGACGTCTACTTCCATTAGGGATTAACGTGATAAACAAAATGCTGAATTATGTGCTGTTTCTAGAAGGTTGGAAATGCAAAATGGCTACAGCTGTTACTCAGTTTTAGCAGCCCCAGCAAGCCTGTCCGGAACTCAATCACGTGGAAGTCCACAGCCAAGGACAATCCTTCCTGCTCCCCCAAGTTTTCCTGTTAGGAGATTATTAAGGTTTTTATTCCTTAATAAAAAAATAAAAAAGCAGTCATCTCCTAGAGAAATCCAAGGAATAGCCAGGTCCTTCAAAGACATAGCACACCAGTGTGGTGGTAGATGAGGCTGAAGTGTATGATGTTTACTTACTGTTTGTCTGGCAGTTTTCTAAGGTTTTGATAAAAGTCTCAAAAGTAGAACTGATTTTTTTATATTTTTTTTTCAATTTCCTCTTTTCCATTTTTATAACTGTGTCTTGATCAGTTGTTTTTGTAACTTCACTGAATGTTTCAAGTCAGTGCCTGTTCATTGACAAGACCACTCTGCTGTATGCAATCTCCTCCTCCCTGTGGGGCAGGGCAGGAGCAGCAGCAAGGCCTTTTACTCAGAGCACCGAGTGCCATCTAAGGGCTGCTCGCGTGGCTGCAGGCAGCTGAAACGGCATCTGCCTGAACGCTGAAGCCAGGGAGATGCTCGGCTTTTACAGGACAGGATTTTCCTAAGACAATGCCCAACACCACGCAGAGATCACCACATAAAATTCCTGAGGTGTACAAAAAAGCCGAGAATGAAGAGAAGTGCAAATCTTAACTGCAAATTTAGTTTAGTAACAAATTTCAGCTGTAACCTTGAAATCCAGCTAGATCTCCATGCATTAGAATAAAAGCCTCACTTACCGAAATATTTTGTTTGACCCATCCTCTGGAAATATCTTCAGGAAGATGTCTTTGTTCTGTGTACAATGAACAGTGTCCTAAATAAACCTTTGTTAAGTCCAGTAAGTTTGTTATGGTACCGCTGTAAATTAAGAATGTATTTAACCAATAAAATTTTTATAATTAAAGCATGAGGGCATTTGAATTGTCATATGCTGTGGAAAGATGAACTTTCCACTTGACAGTGTGATATCTCATGCTGCTTATATATTTAGCCCAGCTGCAAAGTAACACCCCACCCCCAGACAAGTAGTCCAAACCCCTCAGAGAATGTGGATGATTTTAACAGGTTATTCAAGCCTTTGGACTTGCGTACACCTCACACCACCTACAGAACCTACAGCATTTTGCCACCTGCAGCAAGCAGCTGTCACCACAGGCTATCACACACACTGTGGTTCTCACTGTGACAACGGCCTAGTCCTGCATGTAATTTAGGTGTGCTCTGCTGATTGCTGCTTTAACACTGCATGATTTTTCAGCTGGTATTTGTTGAGAGAATACAGAGGATCCACACTATTTTCCTTCCTGCCTTTCCCCCCACCTGAAATCACATTACAAAGCCTACATTTATTTACCTAGAGTGCCTACATGGCAATGTGCTGTTCCAAATATATTTAAAAGCCTGAAAGAACCCCAAATTCTTCTTTCCCCAAATCCTCTTGGACTAGTCTTCTGGCAGCATAAGTACTCAGACATGCAAGTAGCAAATAAAACCTTGCAGCTTCAGAAGTGTGGCTGTCTGGGGTTCCTGGAGGCAGGTGACACCTGCCTCAGCAGTACAGATGGCAAGAACAAAGATTCCTTCCCCCATTCCAAGGTTCTGAGCCTTGAGCACTCACTGCTCTTCCTCCCAGTACACAAAGTGGAAAAAAGAGAACATTTAAACTGTAACTTGGAATCACAAGACAAAATCACATCACCTGCAGCATTCTGAAGTAAGTTCTGCCTATTACTTGGTCCAAACCAGAATTATCAACTAGGAAAATGTGAACTCCCTGACAGGGAACAGTAACATTTTCACTATTTTCCTTTATTTCTTGTCTGTGACAGCCAATTCCAAGAGCCACCACTCTCAGTGAACTCTGCATTCTGCTCTCAGTTTTACATCACTAACTTACCAACATTTAAATAAGATTTTAGATTTATTTTTCTGTTCTAAACAAAACACACTGATGGCACACAAAACTCGTTTTAGCCAGAAAAAAAGTCTTCCATTTTTAAACCAACATAAGTTGAACAAGAAGCAAAAATTCTGTTAGATAATGGAAAACAGTCTTAAAATTACTCCACAAAACATTTAAGTACTTTGTTTTCAGAACACAGACCTTGCCTTTTTACAAAATCTTTTCCCCCTGAAGTTCCACAGGTTCTCCATTACAGTCACCCCTCCGTTCTGACAGGATAAAATCCAACATCCAACTCCACTGCTCAAGCCCATTCTGGATTTCTCACTGCTAAAAGTTAATGCTGCTTCCATCATCATAATTAAAACTTTTAACACCTCCAAACACCTGACCACCAGAGACCACACCTATCCCATGAGAGGTTGTATTAAATTACAAAGAAATTTAAACATAGGCACATTTTCTGAAGCAAGTAATCTGGATAAAACTAAGACTTCCCAATGATACCAAATTCTGACACAGGTTTCCCTGTGCAACTTCTGCCTTCCCTGTACTCTTTGAGGCACCTCTTCCCCAGTACAACATCTGCACATATACACAAGGTTTTTCTGGTGAGGACTAAAATTAATGGGTAAAACCAACAGAGAATCCACAAAATGGAACCACAACCCACCTTCTTCCACCATCTCCACAACACAGCTGGAGAAGTACAGGAGTACTTAATGTTTTTTTTTAAGCCAAGGCCGTAGGTTAATCTTACTGAAAACCCATCCACACATCCAGTACCAATATTGTCCAGTAGCAATACAGGCAGCAACCAAGCATTAGTTCTGTATATTAAAACTTTTTATTTTCCACCAATTTTTAGTTTCAGACAGACTCTTGCACGGGTGGCTCATATCCATCAGCTCGCTCTACCTTAGTGCCTGCCTCATCCCCAGAGGGCTTTCCAGCACCACCACCTTCACCATGCAGCTCCATCAGCTTGCCCACTAAAAAGAAGCAGTGACAGAAACAGTGAGACATGGACCTGTCTAAACAGTTTTAAATTATTCAATTACTCCTACACAACTGAAACCACCAGAACATTTTCTGTAGGCAGGCCTAAGTCCACTGCAGACAGCTCATGCACAGAGATGCTGCTGCAGTGGCAGTCAGAAAGCAGCAGTTAAATAAGGCTATGCAATGAAACTACAACTGCACCTTTTGCTAACAGGATCTGGACTCAAGAGCCTATCGCTGCATTACCCGGGAATGTCAGAAAAAGGTGAAATGGAATCATTCCACATCATCTGGGACCGAAACATTTTGTCATCATTCATTCCCAAAGCAAAGCTTTTAAACATTCAGCAGCACTTCCAGGTGAGAATTCAAGAAGCTCCAAATGGAAGGCTCACTGCTTGGCTTTCAATCCTGGAAGTCACACATGGCGACAAGGACACGCTGTCTGCCTTCTACAACTGCTTAAGCTCACTGACCCTGCTGTAACATCTTTACCCAAAAGCAAACACGTTTAAAGTAACTCCTTTCCACACCCTCCTCCCAAAGTCTGCAGTAACAGACTTACATTCGAACTTGGGCTTCTTGAGCATCTTCACCTTGCGGACATAGACATCGTGCAGCGGGTAAATGGACTGGCAGGCCTTCTCGATGTCCTTGCCAATGCTGTCTGGGATCCTGAGCAATCACAGCACAATGCTAAACACTCTGCCTGCTTCTGCAGCAGCAACACAGGCTTAAAAAAATCCTTAAGAACACCAAATATTCTACAGAAGTTTACACCATCACTTTGACCATTTTCTTCGAGTACATTTAGATTCTAAGACACCTCCCTTGCACTGTAAGAAGGGACATAGTGCAAGTGTACTCATTTTGAGAGCAAATCTCAAACTTTTGGAAGCAATCAGAACACTCTGAAAAACTTCTATCAGAAGAGAGAGTTTCCATCAGGTTCTATCATTTACAGCCCCAACGGATTATAATTTTAGTCTGCAGAAATGTGAACCACAAATCTTCTGGAGAGTGATTTTACATTTATGCAAAAGTGACAGCAGATTCAGGTCAGACAGGATGCAGAGACTAAGAGAAGCCAGTTGCAGGAAAGGGCGATTGGCTTTTCTGCACGAGGGGCTCCCTGCCTGGTCTCTGACAAACAGCTCAGGATGCACCAGCACTCCCCAGGCACTCAGCAACACCCAATCCCCAAAGAAGATTTAAACTGTAGGGGAGAAAAAAAGAACACTGCCAAAGCTTACAGCTTATTGACAACTTCCTTCAGGTCATTGGTCTGCACCTCCCGGGTCATGATTTCCATCATTTTCTTGCGGATCTGCCGGACCTGCTGGTGCTGGGCATAGGAGGTCTTGCGGATTTGGTTATTGCGCTTCTTGGTGAAGCCCACGCAGAAGAGGCGCAGCAGGTACCCGTCCGTAGTTTTGACATCCACGTGGGCTTCAATCATTGTCTGCAAGAGGAAGCACTGAACCTTTACCACCCACACAGCACGGGCTGCTGCCCAGCCCCACATGCCAGACGCCGTGCAAACACGGCTTTGCCAGGCACCAGCACTTCCCTGCAGGCACCAGCAGGGATGCAGACCTTGGTTCTTACACACCTGCCATTTTTTGACCATGGAGCACATTTTGTCCCGTGTGAGGTCCATCCCATGGAAGTTGGTCAGGCAGTTTTTGCCCTGAACGTCCTCAGTGATCAGTTTAAATTTGCGGAAGGCAACCTCATCATTCTGCAGATCAGCCAGGCTCACCTCAAACACGCGGCCCTTCAGCCCATCAGAGGCGATTTCTGTGTGATGGAACAGAACAGAACACCTCAGATCAACATCAGAAGCACATTCTTCAAATCAGATACTGAACTCCTGCTGGAATCCCGTTCTCTTGATGTTTTCTAATGGTGACCACAGAGCCAGCAAGGTTGGAAATTTCTCCCTTTGGGAGGAATCTTTTCAAGGTAATAATATCAGGTGTGAGATATGAACAGCAGCACACAGCAGATTCCACCACGTGTAATAATCTGGTTTGTTTCAAGCATAAGGGGGTTACAGAGTATTTGGAAATTATGAACAGTAATGAAAAAACTAAACATAAAAAGCCACAAGTGCTCAGCAGAGGTGAAGCAGCAATGAACAGCTCAGTACAATCATTTCACAGCTCCTCCTCACGAGGAACCATTTTTACAACACTGGCTGGTTCACACTTCGTTTGGCAGTGACCCTCATTTTATTGTTTCACATGTTACAGTTCAAAGAAACAATCATCATCCTAACTTTAAGTACAACCAGCAGAGTATCATAAAGCTATTTATCCATTCTGCAAAGCTGAACTTCCAAAAATAGTTATTACCTCTATCCAGATACCCCTGGATTCCTAACAGAGGTCTCCTCTTCCTAAGATGTGTGAGATCATACAAAACCGAATTAACCCTCCAGCGATACATCAGTGCTCACATTAAGTCAGCAATTCTGGCTCTGATCTTTACCCAAAACCTTTACATTTCAGAGATTTCAGAGTCTTGATGTACTGGTCGTTACGATCCTATTAGGACTAAAGTCTCTGTCCCACATCTCCCTCTGTGACAACCACAACTACTGCTTACTGCTTGGACTTTTCCCAACTCGCCAAGTTACCACAAGAGGAGCTCATTAGAAACTTCAGGCCCTTCCTTCCACGGTTTGGCATCCTTGTACAGACAAGGGCCCAGTGCATGAACTTCCCTGCAGCTAAACTCATTTATTCAAACAATTCGGCCAACTAAAAAAAAAAAAACCACTCAAATAATCCAACTTTTTTAGCTTCCATGTTCGTCACAGTAAAAGCAAACCCCATTTTTCAGCAGTTTTTTATCCACTAAGTTCTTTAACCGCTTGGACCTAGCACACGGAGCAAGCACAATCCCCTGCACTGCACTAACCCCAACTACTCACTAGTTCCTTGAGTCCTGGTGACAAGCGTCTTCCCGATGTTTCGGATATTGAACATCGCCGGAGCTTTGACATCGTACCAGTCCTTCTTGGAGAAAGGGTCGACCCTTAAATCAAATGAGGACGATTTTTTAACCGACTTTCTCAGGNGTGCCCCGGCGGCCCTCACACTTTCTTCTTGGCGCCCTTCTTGCCGCCCTTGGTGAGGCGCTTGTTCTTCCCGACCGCCATGGTCCGGCCCGCGCCGCGGAAAGGGCGGGGCGCGCGCGCTCTCGCGAGATTATACGAGACCGACGCTCGCGCGAGACCTGCGAACGCGGGGCCGCCCCAGCGCCGGGAGCAGGGGCGGC
>VYXD01013155.1:428248-458726 GCA_013397195.1 Hylia prasina | reverse complement strand
CCGCCCGGGACGTACCACGGCGGGACAGAACCAACGGCACGGGGGGGCGGGGGGAGCCTCGGCACGGCCCGTGCCCGTGAGCGCCCCCGCCTGGAGCCCTGCGGAGCGTCCGGCCCCGACTCCCGATCCCGGCGGAGGGTCCGGGCCGGGACTCGCCCCGGAAACGGGGATGCCCCAGCGGGGCCGCTGTGCGGGCGGGCACAGCCACGGGGACGG
This sequence comes from Hylia prasina, assembly GCA_013397195.1. NCBI lineage: Eukaryota > Metazoa > Chordata > Aves > Passeriformes > Sylviidae > Hylia > Hylia prasina. The sequence continues at coordinate 458,510 of VYXD01013155.1, read as the reverse complement.
GGTTCGCTGCACCGACTGTGCCCGACTGTGCCACCGCCTGCCCGCTCTGATGTCTTCAAGCTGAATTATCTGTCCCCAGGCTGAATCTTGTCACCTTTTGTAAACATAACTGATGTCTGGTATTTTCTACAAGGGAAGTTGCTTAATGAAGAACTTTGTATTTCAAGCATTGCATAAGAGTATGTCATACAAATAAATATGCATCGATAGACGAGGAATATGCATTGGACAGGCTGCCTCATGTAAATTTGACTGTATAAAAGATGTAACTTTTTACCCCATGGTGTGTTCGATTTGTCAGACCTCCACCTTGCATCCCTGCAGAATAAACAATGTCTCCTTTCTAAACTAGACTGTGTTTAGAAAGCTCCTAAAATCGGCAGCTTTCCCAGGCCTTTGGGCGCCGAGGGGACAACCAGAAGCTGGTGGTCTGGGCTGCCCCAAACGCCTTGGGTGACGGCTCCTCTCCCCACTGCACAGGGCAGGAGGAGGCTCCAGTCAAGCCCCTGCATGGGCAGGGATGGGACATGGAGAAGCAGTGTCCAGGACAGCGCCAGGGAGTTGGGATTCCCCTAGGACAAGAGGTGACCACAGGCTGTGGTTCACCAATGCAGTGATTCCCAATGGAGGGACTGTGCACCTTTGAGGAGGATTTCTTCAGAGGCTGTAGAAATGCTGCTTGAGCCCAGGGCACGACCCTCTGCACCTTCACTGTGGACAATCCTGGAAGAGTTACAGCTCTTTTGGGAAAGGTGCTGCCCAGGACCTCATTCTCTCTTTGGCACTTCCCATCAGAGTCTCTGATGTCTTAGCAGGGGAGGATGGAGACCACTTGCACCCACTCGTGATAGCCTGTCCTGGGCACTTCGTGCCTCTCCCTCTGGAGAGGACATGCTTTCGTTGGAGCTCCATTATGATGGGAAAGGAGTATTTGATGGGCTTGAGCTGGCTCCTGGCTCTTTGCTTGTCTCTGCATCAATGGAGCAGCTGGGAGCATGGGAGGTAGCAGTGAGGAAAAATGCATCCGGGCAGTTCCCAGGTGTATGAATTTGCCTGCAAAGGGACACCGGGAAAAGGAACGCACCCTTAGCATTGCAGAAGAGCCATGGATGTGCCACACCTTTCAGGAGTTGTAGGAACATATGCCAGCTGCCCCAGAGGTGAGGGTGGCATCCTGCCCCCCACCAGAGAACCACGTGTCTTGCCCTGCCACCCAAAAGGACCCAGGTATCCTTTCATGGACAGGTGGCCAAGGCCAGAGTGGGCAGGGGCCACCCACAGGGACACACGCAGACGGTCATGTGGTTCGTTAATGACTGCCTAATGACCTTGGGGGCCTCCTGGACACCTGGCTCCCCCAGACATCCACTGGACCTTGCTCTTTACCCTGCCCCTCCTCCTGGATCCTTGCCCATTGGCCGCAGCTGGGGCCGGTATAAAAGAGGTGCAGAGGAGTGGGAGGGATCCTGGAGACCCTGAGGCCATAAGGGAGACTGAGGCGCGCACACCAGCGCGGGTGAGGGGTGCTTGGGGGTTGCAGAATGCCTGTGGGAGGGGTCTGTGAGGAGCCCGGGCAGCCAGTGGGGAAGGAGGGCCGTGTATGGCATCCAGGTGTCGGGGCACGCGGTGGATCTATAGGGGAGCCAGGGGTCTGAGGAGCAGGTGGGGGGTGTTCCATGGGGGACTGAGGCTTCTGGGGAACGCATAACTTTAGGGGACCTGTGCATCCAGGCAAGGTCCACGGATAGCCCAGCTGTCCAGAGATGGGCCTCCACACACGGGAGGGGATCTGTATGGGACCCAGGGATTTGGGAGGGGAATTTGTAGAACAACCAAGCACCCAGGGTGGGATTTCCAGTTGGGAGCCCAGAGGTTCAGATGGCCCTAACCCCACGTTCCCCAGGTGTCCATGGCGGGCTGGGTGCTGTGCGTGACCCTGGTGCTGGCAGCCCTGGCAGGGGCGCTGGGCGAGACCCGCTACGAGAAATTCCTGCGGCAACACGTGGACAACCCCCGGACGTCCACGCTGGCGGCGCATCGCTACTGCGAGACCATGCTGGCGCGGCGGCGGGTGACGGCCCCGGGCAGGCCCTGCAAGCCCTCCAACACCTTCGTGCACGCCCCAGCCAAGGACCTGGTGGCCGCCTGCTCCCGGGAGCCCGACCCCACCACGGGGTTCCACAGCACGCCGAGCGCCGTGAGCCTCACGGCCTGCNGGCCCTTCCTGGGTGCCCCCTGAGCCCCTTGGCTGACCCCCACACCATCCAAGCTGTATTTGGCCCCTGTGTGCCTTATAAACCCCTGGGTTTTCCCAGCCTCCTGGGTGTCCAGTAGCCCTTGGTGTGTTTATGCCCTCTCCCCTTTCTTGGATGTCCCACAACTCCCATGGGTGCCCTATAACCACCACCACCCTCCCAGCCCAAGGCCCCCCAGTCTCCTGCATGTGTGCCCAGCCTTCTCCCCTGTGTCCTGACCCTTTGGGTGTCACATTGCTTTCCTGGATAGCCCGTAGCTCTCGCAGGGTTTCCCAACCTCCCACATCCCTTATAACCCCTCTGGGTACCCCCAAATTCCCCCATGTCTGCCCCATAAACTGTCAGATGTCCCATCTTCCACATTCCTCTGACCCATCTGTGACCTCTCTGGGGCTGAAGCTGCTCCCCCTTGGGGCCCCCACAGGACCAAGCCCCGGCTGGGGCCACACAGGGCCCTGAGCCACCATCCCACACACGCTGAACACAACACACACACACACAGTGCACACGAATCTTCTGTGCGCACAGCGTGCAGCCATGCTCACAACACAAAGCATTCCATGCTCACACCCCTGCTCCAGCACAGCACACAGCATTAGCACACACACAGGACACACATACCAGCACATAGAGACAGTATGCACACACATACAGAAGTTGTGTTCCTGAGTCTCCATGGGATTTCACAGTTTCAGCTTGTGCTTATCACCTCTTGTCCTTCATTCTCCCTGTCAGTACTTACCAGTACACTTACAAGCTCCCCCTGTCTGAGCCTTCTCTTCTCCAGGCTGAACAGTCCCTGCTCTCTCAGCTTCTTTTCTGATCAGACATGCTCCAGTCCCTTCCTCATCATCAATTCCTTGCTGGACTCTCTCCAGTATGTCCATGTCTCTCATGTAATGGAGAATCCATCACTGGATCCAGCACTCCAGGTGTGTCTCAGTGGTGCTGAGCAGAGGAGCAGGATCACCTCCCTGCACATGCTAACAGCACTCTGCCTAAAGCAGCCCACTAGGCTGGGGAACCCCTTTGCTCTGGTCCTATTTCTATGTCCCTGAGTCCCTGAGAATTCCCATGGGACTGCTGACATCCAGGTGCTGTGCTGCTGCAAAAAGACTGCCCAAATGGATCCAGAAAGTGTAGCTGAGGAGGAAAAGGAATGCAGAAAACGGTTTTCCCAATCCTTTTCCTATCTCCCCAAGATCCCTCTTGCTCATGTGCCTCAAGTAACTGAGGTGCTCCTTTTCTGAAATTCAGGTGGAAGGCATTTTGAGGGCCATCCATGGACTGGTGAACTCCACCTCAGCACTGGCCCAGTGAGGGAAGCACTACTCTCTGGCCACTGGGAAGAAATTGGGGTATATCAAAAGTATTTGGAACATTTCTGGACCAGCAACTTACAGCAGACTCGCTTCTCCACCCTGCTCACTCCTGGCCATGGGAGGAGCTGACTGTCTCAGGAGGGACCCCGGCGTCTCTGCAAGTACAAGGGTTTGATCTCTGCTTCTTGCTACCTTGGTTCTTCAGGGCTTGGAGGAGGGTTCCACCTCTCCACTTGTTCTCTGGTAGCTGAGCTCATTCTGGCAGTGATAGAGAAAAATATCATCACTGTGAGTTACCCCGCAAGCTTTCCACTACAGGCTCTGAAGTGCATGGGAGAGGTGGCATCCATCCTGGGGAGACAGCTCTGAGCTGCAGTCCCAGAGCAGCAATGCCATTTCTGGGATGCCCAGCATGCTGTGGCTACCTGAGTTTGCTGGAAGGTCTGGATGATTCCTGGAATCTCCTATTTGATGGCAGGGCAGCTCCACCTCTTCAACACATCCCATCCCATTATTGCACTGTTGGTTCACTCCTCTGCTGTGTTTTCCCCTAACACGCAGTTGTGTTTCTTCAGTGTATGTTTGTGTCTGTTCTATGTGAAGGCTAAAGGGAAAAAAATAGCCACAAAGGAATCAGGATCATCCAGAGGATGTTGTGGCCTTTGCCACAAGCAGCAGTGGGCCATTTACAGGCAGTGGTCAGCAAATTTGTAACAGCAGCAAGTAGCAAAAACCCAGGGAGCGACTGGTGCCTGAAAATAAAGGAAGGAATTTTGCAATATGTTTTAATAAATCACTGCATTTATTTCTAATTTCTTCCTCATTTAAGTACTTTCCTGTCCTGTCTAACACAGTCAAATGTAAAGTTGTGAGCTCTGTGGTTGATTCTGCTTTGTAACACAGAAACTGATCATCTCTGCTTTGTGGGTGGGAGTTAAGCAGCTTTCCTAGAAGTCTGAGACAGGACCTCAGTTCAGACCACTTCAGCCTTATTTAATAGTCTCCCTTCCCATTTATGTGCTTTCTTTTTCTGAAGAGAAGAAAAAGATGCAACAAAAAATGTTTCAAGAAGAGCACTACATGCCTAAAACTTGTCTCTGAGTCATACCTGCTTTCATGCCCAGAGTTTGCTGTGACAGTGGTCAGCCTGCTCTGCTCACTCACTCTATAGTCAAACAATCAATTCCTTCACCAGAAACTGGCTGTTGCTTGTTTAGCACAGGGAAACAAAGCAAATAATGCTGACTCACATGCTTCATTATGGCTCACAAGCTTCCACCACCCAGCCTTTGATGGTATAAAATGAGATGCATGAGCAGTGTGTCAGTATTTCCAGTGCTACTGTGGAAATTTGTTCCTGCTTCTTGAAAAGCAAGGGCATTTTTTTTCAGAACTATAGCAGAGAATTGCTTAAGCAGGTACTGCAAAGATCTTCAGAAATATTTACTCAGAAAAGTCAAATATCAGCTCCATGGATTTGGCAGAATGAGTCCTGTGAAACCAGGCTGTTGCTGCATGCCATGCATGCCAAAATTGACATGGAAAAACTTCTTTCCAGTGTATCTCTTGCTCTTAAAATACACCCTGCACAAATACAGCAAAATACAAGACAGTTTCTGTGCAGCACATCCACCTTTCTTGTGTGCTTGGACCCCTGGGAAAGGGGCTGCCAGGCTGCCTGGGGGCAGCACGAGGCAAGGAAAGTCCCCTTTCCCCCTGCACGCTACTCTGAGATCCTGGGTTCTGCAGTGCTCCTCCAGTCACTGCTCCTCAGCACTGTCCCCACGGCACATGGACCTCAAGCCGTGTTCCCAGACATATCCTGCAATCCTACTTCCCCCTGAGTGGGTGACACACTTGGTCCCCAGAGTGCAGGGTCATTTGTGTCCCCTGCCACACAGGGAATGATCCATCTCCTCCACAATTCTTGCAGAGGTTCCTGGGCATGGGGACAAGAATGCCTGCTAGGAAGAGGGGAGCTGCTGCTCATGGCATGGTGGGGACAGCAAAGACAGGCATGGCATAGGACAGCAAAGTCCTCAAACTCAGCTGTGGCACTCAGGTGAGGCTTAGGTGTCACTTTCCCCACAACACCTACCCATCAGAAATCCTAATACACTTCTCCTGTTCAAGCATCAACCCTAAGACCTAAAACCTAGGACAGTTCAGGCTGGAGAAGAAGCATGAGCTACCACAGGGGGAAGTACCAGGAATGCCATGAGCTGAGAGTTTCTGTTTATATGAGACCAAGCGGCCACCCACCCAATCTAAAAAAAAAATATAGCTGAAAAGATTATTGTTGGCCTCCGGTCTGCTGGGAATGCTGCTGCAAGGTGCCAATACCAACACCAGAACCAGACTCTAGTGCCCAAACTCAAGGCAGAGTTTTGCTCCAGTTAACATCCCATGCCATGCAGGCCCCATGCCAATACTTGTAACAGTGTTTGACACTAAATTGCAACTCAGCATGCAAAATGGATCTAGCCTGGTGTTTTGTGGGCTGGTTGACTGTTAGGCTACCTCTTGAGTCCCACTGAGTACCCAGCTACAGCTTTGCAAGCCACTTGCCTTGCAAATTATCTCCCCTTTGCCAGCACAACATGGATCTGTCATGGCCAATCCCTGTCTCCTTCAGTGCTCTCCTGCAGAGCTGCCACCAGCCTCTTCCCTACTTTCATGGTCAGAAACTGAGTCATCCCTTCATCTTATCTCAGAAAAACATGCTGGGCTCCTTCAGACAGGTTCTCCAGCTCTTTCTTTACTCTGCTGGCCCATGTGAGACCACGTGCAGCAAGTCAGAGCCAGACCTTCCAGAGTCTTGTGTCCAGGATGATCCATGGATGAACAGGGGTTCCCAAGCCAGAAAGCTCCTGCTACCTGTAGCAGAGGGAAGTGGACCCAAAAGTCAGACGCAAGAAAGCCAGTGTATAAAAAATTCCCAGCGGTCGCAGTTGGAGCCATCCCACATTCTTCCAGCAGGCAGGGACGTGCACAGCCTCCTCCCTAAGGGGATCAGGGGAAATTCATTGCAAATGGGTGCCCAGCCAAGGAACTATCCCCTCCCATCAGCAGCAACCATAGCCAAACAGATTTTAAAAAAGAAAAATCCAGGTGAGAAGCCTGGAAAAGATTCACAGAAAGTACACCAAGTATCAAGAAAACCTGGGGAATTAAAATTCCCCAAAAGACCAGGCTGTGTCTGGAGGTGAATCAAGGCTGGAGGAAGGTGCTTATGAATTTCTCCCTGCTAGAGCTGGGAGGAGGGTAACTCAGCTAGTGACATGCTGTCTCAGATAAGCTGATGCTGGGCTCTCTCCAAATGTCCCAAACTTACCACTTCTCCAAGGGCTGCAGAACTGATGTCAGGATCAGGGCAGCTCACCTCTGCTTCATGTTGGGGTGGAAGAGTAAAAGAAGCCTGCAACCTTCCAAAAATCTTCTTTTTTTTTTCTCAGCAGCACCACCTCTCTCCCAATCTGAGTGGCTGCTCTATGTCTGGATGGAGGGAAAGGGGAAAGGGGCTAAAGGGAGCCAGGCCATTTTCTCCACCTTTCATTGTGCTGCTCCTGCATCCCATCTGTTGGAGAAATGTGTTTGCAGTGCACCCAGCCCTGTGCATTTCTAATTCAAACACCAGCAGCAATAAGACCCTGCTGGCCTGCAGTGGTCCCAGCCTTTCACATGCCAGCTCATCTCTCAATAAAGGAGTTAAATAAATGTTAGACACAAGGGACAGGTGAATTACCAAGCAAAGGGAGGGAGCTGGAGGGATGGGAAAAGCAACCTGGCCCTGACTTTCCCTACAAGGCCTTGGAGGTGAATTGGGGATTTTCCATTTCATTAGCTTTACAAGGGGTAATTCCCAGCATCATTCTCATGAACAGACCCACCCCGAGCTCTCTCTCATCCCTTCACATCCAAGAGTACTGCTCCACTACAGCTGCACCACTAGACAGGAGAGCCAGGCTGTATCAAAGGTAACAGGCAGCTGATATTGAACTGCCCACAGAGAAAAAAGAGAGCTGATACACAGAAACAAGCAGTAATTTTTGTTTTGAAAGGGAGAAGCAAAATGGATGGCAAAACTCACAAAAGATGTGAATTTGAAAGCTCCAGGTTCTCCCTTGCAAAGATGCATTATGTGAAATGCCCTTGCTCCTGAAAAGAACCAGCCACCCATTCATCCCTGCTTCCCACTCTAAAACGTGGTGTTGTTTCCAGGCAAAAAGGCTCTGATGCTTTGGGAGAGGTAGGGATCTAAGGACTGTCCCATAGGCACAGAAATCAACTCGGTACAGTGAGTTCATTAGAAACATGCACACACACAGGCAGGAGTTTATTAGTCCACATTCACCATACCAAAAAACAAAAATCCCCCAGAATAGGGGTAGGTTCCCAGTTTTGCCTGCTCGCAGACTAACAGTGCTGAGGATACGAAACATGCCTTGTGCACTCTGACTGGAGTGTGGGGCAGGAGCTGGACGTGCATTCGCAGCTGAGATTCAAACCTCTCACACGTGAAAGGGCTGTGTACCTTCAGCCACAAGGCAGTCAGGAGCCCTCAGCTGCCTCCGAGACACATCCAAGGTCAGAGCAGCTGCAGCAGTTTTAATGTGTGCAAGAGGGAGGCTGGCTCAGCAGAAGCTAAGTACTGGCAGCACAGCCAGTCCTCCAGTTCAACGCTCCGCTCCGTGTCCACGGCTCTCTCTGCAAACTTCATCATGAGCAGGGCACGCTTCATGTCCACCCAGTTCTGCAGCACCTGGCGCAGGGTGTCCTCGTGGCTGAGGGGCTGCTCCATGAGGTCTTTTCGGGGCCCCCAGAGCAGACACTGCAGCATCCGCTTGGCCTCGGTGATCCGCACCCGCTTGATGGGATCTGCCTCCAGTAGCAGGTGGGCCAGCTGCTGGAGTCCCCGGGAGTAGATGGACAGGCTGGGGAGGGCAGGGAGGTCCTCGGGGCTGTACTCCTGCTCCCTGAGGTGGACTTTCTCCTCGAAGGGGTTGGGCTGGTGCAGCAGTTCATAGATGAGAATACCGGTCTGAAACTCGTCAAACTTTTTGTACTGAGAAGCCGACACAATCTCCGGGGCCAGCCGGGCCTGACTCTTCTTCAGCTTGGAGTCTCCAGTTCCAGTCTTCTGTTTAGCTTTCAAAAAATTGCTGATGATGAGGCGGGGTAAGTGTTTGTCATCTTTGGCTTTCACGCAGCTCATGGGGGGCTTGCAGGGCACAAGCAGGAGGTTCTCCAGGCACAGGTCACGATGGATGATGCCATGCTCTTTGAGATGCTCCAAGCCATTGCAGAGCTGGAGGAGCAGGAAGCAAACGCGACGTTCATACAGCTCCGGCTTGGCTTGGTGGAGCAGCACCGAGTCCCTCACGAAGTCGGCAGCGGTCTGGCTCGGCACCTCGCGGGTGATGACCACCACACAGTCGTGCTCACTGGCAACGCGGGAGGGGTGGAAGCCATCTCCAGGCATGCTTTTCCCCACGTCTGAGGCCAGCAGCATGCTGGAGGGGACGGAGGCCACAAAATGCCCACAGTCCTGCTGGATGTTGAAGTGAACTGGCACTGCGGGGCTGCAGTACGAAGCAGCTACCTTGGGCTCCTGGGTTTTACAAATCTGTGAAGAGACCAAAAGAAAAGTCTCATCAGTCAGTGACAGAGACAGGGCAGAGACCAGAAGTTGAGAGGTGCTAAGCTGTGATTTGCAGATGCTCCAGAAGACAACAGCAGAAGCAGGATGTGCATTGGTCCCTGGCTTGAGGATTGCTTTTGTCCTGCCACAGCCCAACCTTAGCCACCAGGTGTCTGGGCTGCATTTCTGGGCAGGCTTCCTTTGCCAGGCAATGCCCAGTAATTGGAGGAAGGGAGGACAGTAGTCCTAGCATGAATCACTTCCAAAGATTTTGTTTCACTGCCAACAGAAGCAACATAGCTTTTACATCACAGATATCGAGATAAACTCCTGCAACCCAAGAGACTTTCCTGGAGGGTGAAAAGTAAAGCTTGTGGCAGTAGACCTGCTGTCTCCATCTCTGGAGATAGTTAACACTCCTGGATGAGGCCCCATGCAATCTGAGGTGATTGTGAGCAATAGTGCTGTTTGTGGTGAGGCATGGAAAAGGCCTCCAGCACTTTCTTCCCACCTGATCCTTCTCTGGTCCCATGCCCTGAAGCCACTTTCATATCCTCCTCAACCATTCCACTCTTTGTGTCAGCAACTACTCTCAAGCCCCTGATCAATGGCTAAGGGAAATGAGCAACAAGCTGTACTCCTCAGCACAGCAAAAAAAAAAAAGCACCAAAGAGAAAATGGGAGCTTACAACAGGCTTAGAAAGAAGTGAGAGTGCAGCAAACTCGAGGGAGAAAAATGCATTTTATAATCTGGATTCTCTTTAACCTACATGACTTCTATCTTCATTTTCTTCTGTATTTTAGCTTTATATTGCATTAGAGACTCAAACCCAGGTTTATTACAGGAGTATCCATTAGCTTATGTGGCCTTCTGGCATTTCTATTATACTTTTTTTCCCCCTTTATTTAGTGATGTGTTTATATGTCATCCACAGGAGTAAGCAACAGGCTGAAATTCAGCATAAAAGGTTTCAAAGCCTGGAGCGTGCCAGTGCCAGTCACAGCATGCGTGCAAAATCATACTAGAAATCAATTTTGCCTCTGAGTTAAAATACACACAAGAACAGAGAGGAGCTGAAGAGGGCTGCTTTTGTATTCCTCTAGCAAGGGTTTGAATGTAGGCATTTGCAGATAATTCACTCAGATGAGACAATACTGTGGAGATGGGGCATTTCAAATGCCTATTGTCCTCTCTTTTCTAAACAAAAATACCCTGCCCTGGCTTATTTGTGGAAAGACAAGCTTTGGAGAGCTAGGCAGAATGCAGATGAATGCAGTGGGACCCGGGGTGATGCAAGAGGTCCCCGGATGCAGAGCAGACCTTCCAGCCCTCTGGCTAACAAACCTGCTCGTTTCTCCTCCCAAAGGAAAGACATGTAAGGCACAGGAAAAGGAGGGGGGATTCCTGGCAAGAGAGAAGTCTCTGGCAGAACAACTACAGCCAAACAAGTACAGGGAAATCTTCCCCATCCAGCCATTCTTCTTGACTTTGGCTGCACCAGAGGCATCCTCCCTGCTGAAAGCTCCAAGTAGGAGCCTGAGCTGGCTTAGTCACACCCCTCTAGTGGAGAAAGAAGCCAAGGCATGGAGCATATCTTGGCTTAATTCCTCTAAAGGCATTTCTAAACTGTTTTATACATAGCAATGTCTGTCTGTGCATAGCTCAGACTCTGGCTCCTGCTTCTTAACAGGCTCCTTGGCTCAAGTCTGATCCTCTGCCCGTTTTGAGCTCTCCAAGTCTAATTTTAACTACAGGTCTGTGATCTCTTTCATGTCAAAAAATCTATACCAGAAGCCAGGAGGGGCAGCTAGGGATCAGCCAATTGTAATGTTTCACAATTATTCATTCCCTACTTTGGCTGCCAAAGGGATGGTGGCACACAGGAATCGTATCCATGCACATGGATAAACACATCCACAACACCACTATGCTGGCACTGAGTACAGCCTTGTTGCAGGGGCTTTGAACTTTGTTAAGATGCTCTGCAGTGTAGCTAGGGCACAGAGTAAGCCCACTTCACACACAGGGACACAAGTGCAGCCCTGTCAAGAGGCTGAAATGTGCTGTTTCTGCCTTGGCAAGAACTCATGCACTACAGCCATGGAGCTGAGCTACTGAACCTCACCTAACACAGCAGGCAAAAGCAAAGGTGTGGGTGTGCCACAGGCAACTGCAGATTGAAAAGGAGCACAGCAGTTCACTACATAGTTCTTAGGCTTCAGGAAGAAAGTTGTGATGGATTTAGGTATAACACACAAGAAAATCTACGGCTCTGAGTGCTGGACTAAGGGCATTAGTGCAAGATCTCATCTAATTCGATTCTGGTTATTTACAGCCCCCCTGTTGGGTTGACTGTATTTCCTTTAGGATATGAACTGGCTTTTAAGCTACCACTTAACTAGAACATCCCTTAGGGATGTTTTAAAACATCCTAGAACAACTCTTCATAATGGTGGAAACGATTCAGCAGAGATTTTTTTTCATTTTTTTCCCTTCCTTAATGCATCTCTGACAGTGCTTTTTCGGGAATTACTTTAGGCTTTGAAAACAACCTGAGGAATAAGCAGCAGTGAGATGTCCCCAGTGTTAAGTCAGAACGGAAATTAAAATCTCTGTATTCAAGTAATACCATCAATCAAGAACCCCAAATCCACAGGATGTCCATGGAACCAGCTGGATAAGCTTACTTATCCAGGTTTCAAAGAGCTGAACTATTGCACCTCAAGTTTCCATTTCAAAACATGTATTCCGTGGAGTTACAGGAAAGTATTTCAGACCTGACCTTACACAGCATGTCTGGGTCAGCCTCACATTGTTTAATTGGGATCTGCAATATCTTATTGTCTGTAGTTTCAAGATCATATAAGCACTCAGTATCTGGGTCAGAGCTTCCACTTAAAAGGCAGGCAGAGGCAAAAATGCTGTCTTTTGAGCAGCCTTTCATCAGCTTGTGTCATCAGAGGCAAATACCTCTGAGTTTACAACAGAGTATTTGCACAAAGATGTTTTCAGAGAGAGAAAATGGTTGGATTTCAGACCCCTTTAGCGATTAAGCCAAATCTGACTGGCATTTGTTACAATGAAAACCCCTTCTCCAAATTAACCTTCACAAGCAGTAGTGGGGAAAGTGGCAATTTTGGAGGGGATTTCGCTTGCCTAACTTCACCTGTGAGAAATACAGGCAGAGAAAACGAGACACTGCATGAGACACCATGTGCTCCTAGTGCACACATCTCCACCTAGAAGATGGAGAAAAGCCTGGACACCTCGTGGCTGTGGACTTACCTTCACAGCATAGGTAGTAGAAGGGTCCTTGGAGCAAGTGGCACAGTAATAAATCGCGTCCCCCGAGTCGCAGCAGGGCTTGTTGCACGTCAGCTTGAAGAGCGACCAGTTGTTCTCGCTGAAGTGCAGCTCGTGCTTCTGCTCCCGCATGAAGCAGTCCTCGCACTTGGCGACCAGGCGGCGCAGGGACTCGGCGTACAGGGCCCCCAGCTTGCTGTACACCCCCTCCTTGCTGTCCATGTTGCTCAGGAGGTTGTGGAGGCTGGAGGCCGAGGACACCTGGCTGGACACACTGAGCTGCGAGGAGGAGAGGGACTGGAGGGTTCTGCTGGGGCCGCAAGCCCCTGTGCTCTTACCAGTGCTGGAGCCCCAGTAGCTGTTTCCTTTGGAGCTTTTCTCCAGGGACTCAGAGGAGGAGAAGGCACCAGGGCGGCCCCCCAGGTTGGCTGGGTGGATGAAGGGAGCCTCCTCTCGGAGGCACATATTGCTCTCAGAATGGCTGACATTCAGCCTGGGGCTGGCAGCGCCAGCTGCTTTGGCTGAAGATGCCTGTCCCCCAAAAAAGCCATCTGGAGAAGACACCGTTCTGATCACTGTCTTCTTCTGGGGCAGAGGGGGAGGGCAGCTGGGGGCAGAGGAGGGACCATCCTCAGTGGAGACAGGAAGGAAAGGAACAGGGGGAAACACTGGGCTCTCGGCCGGAGGGGGCGAGTGGTTCAGCTCAGATGAGTGTCCTAGGAGATAACAACACACAAGAAGATGCCATGAGTGGCCCTTGCAGGCTGAGAGCACAGGTCCTTCTCCACATCCCTGCCACCCCCAGGGCCCTGGCTGGGAAGAAGGCACCAAGCCAAGTTACATCTGAACTCAGTGCACAGTCTTCAGCTATTCACAACTGCAAAGTTTCACTGGAGGGGCTAGGGATTTAATCCAATTTAATAAAGCAGGTTTGCAAAGCAGGCGGCAACCAGCCTTCCAGAGAAATGCACTTCCCCACCCTTGAAACCATTCCCCTGTGAACGGCATATACAGTAGTAAAAAGGTAGTAGAGGGTAAATATTTAAGCTGTGATGTCATCTACGGGGAGGTAAGAATGAAACACTTGATACAAGGACAATCTTTTAAACACAGCCTCTCTCACCTGGGAGCTGCCACCCGGTGCTTCAGCAGCAGGGCATGATAAGGAGAGAGTGACTCATGGCACAGGGCTGCAGCCCTCTGGCTGTACTAGAGCACTCCAAGTATATCAAACCTTTCTCTCTGCTTCACACTGGGGAAGGGTCGCTGAGCAAGCCTGAGATTTTGACAATTTCCATCTTGCTGAAAAAAAATCTGGCCTTCCCCCCCCACTGCCTGTTTCCCAGCTTATTGCCAGACTTCTTTGCTCAGAGGGCAGGCTGGCCCCACTACGTACCACTAAAACCCAAGCAGCTCCACATGCTGACTGCACATGGATTGGGTTGGCGTGGCTGGCTCATTTTGGGCAGCCATAGCAGCTGGTTTCCTACCTGGGCCAGACTGGAGATGGGTAATACACTTACATGCCATGAAAGAAGTGGAACATTTTAAAAAAAGGACAAAAAAAGTGATCTGACATTGAAAAAAAGTGCAATAATTTCAGGTCATAGAGACAGAACAAGTGAGGAGTGGAGGGGAAATTAAAAGAGAGACAATAATTTAAGGGAATTTATCTTTGCCGTTTGGATGAAAAATGGGACTCTGCTAACAGCTTGCATGCAAGTGTAAACCTTGAAAGGTGAAAGGTGGGGTTTTGCTCCAAGCAAATAGCAAATAGTTTAGCAGATAGCAGGATCTGTTGCTTTCTTTAAGTCTATTTTCCCAAGATGCAGAGTGGTAGCAAACAATCCTTCCTCCTCACGGAGCTGCTGCTGAGGGTTCAGCTGCGCTTTCCTGCCTGCTCCAGAGGAATGCCCTGGGGCGGTTTCCGTGTCAGCCCGAAGAAGGCACTTGTCTCCTCACAGCCCAAGTGACTCACCAGCAATCACGTACAACCTCCAAGTGCAGGGGCTCAGGTCCCTGAGCTCCCAGCCTGTCACTTGCAGATTTGCACCAGCTGTGCCAGAGCAGCAATCCCTGGTAGCTGCTCCACCACCTGCAACCACATGAGGTGAGGGCAGATCCCCTGGTTCTCAGCTACCAGAGTGGATGCTGGCACCATCTGGCCCTGTCCCTCCTCATCAGATTTTCACTGGTCAATTTTCATTTGCCTCCTCCACTGCCAAGGGTCTCTGTATGCACCTCCTGTAATCTATCCCATCACACCAACATCACTGAGAGGTACCTCAGGAATGAGCAGCACAGATTTTGGCTTCTGCAGGTTTGTCTCCCATGCAAGGCTGTTTCAGCAGCCCATTGCTGACAATATGCTCAGTAACAGCTCTGTAGGAAACGTGAATCAGCACATGTCTCTTTTGCCCCAGTGCTTGGGTGCCAAGCTGACTCCTGTTGGACCCTTGCCCCAGGTGTGTGCCTGTGTGGTATACTCAGTTGCCCAGCAAGTGACTGCTCTCCAGTTTCAGCTGAGAAATATCTGCCTTAACAATTGAGATTCATGCCCCAAGCTTTAATGAAAACCCAGACATCTGCATCATACTCTAATGGGTCCACAGGAAAGATTCTCTCCATTAAAACCCGGTCAAAAGCCACAGGCAGGGATCATTCAGCGTGGCACCTCTTGCCACTTCCATCCATGGGGCTTTGACAGAGGATAGAGCCAAGAGAAATTCTTCAGTGTGCAGTCCACCAGTACCTCACCAGAGGTATCTCTGCCAGGACATGCAGCTGAATCCCTGTTTCAAGAGACAAGATTTACTTGACAGAGTCTTAGGAAACAAACGTCAGCACTGGAATCTTTGGCAACCGGTCCACATGCCTAGCCCACAAATGCCAAACTGCTCTTCAGTTTTTTTTATATGCTGCTGGGCTCTGCCCCAAGCAGAGGGTAATGAATTAAACTCTTTCACAACTCTCCTAAAAGTGCTCTGCACCTTCAGCATGGAGTCCTTCTGCGTGTCAAGGGCTTAAAAGCTCCCCTCCACTTCATATTTTAACATCTAACAGCACAGCCAATTAATTTGAGTTCACCTCACTTGTGACTGACTGCACAGCTTCTTGCTTGCATCAGCAAGACAAACTGCATTTGAGTGTTCATTTAAAAACTCGTCTTTCCCATGATGAGTTTAAACTGTTGCTTCTCTGTTAGTGAAGGCAGAGAAATCCTCTTGTCCCTATCATTTTTGACAGCAAATTGCTTCTGTGCCTAGCAAGTTAAGATCCAACATATGCGAGTTTTTCTTACCCCTCTACAATTTCCTGGCAAGGTCTCACTCTCAGACTCCAAGTTAGCGGTGGAAAAATGGAGTTTCCAGAGCTCTGGCTCTTAATTTTATTGCTGCACATTGTTGCTCTTGGAAAGACAGAACTTCCACTACATGAAGGTTGCTCTTGCTAAGGAAATAATTTCTGAGCTGCTGAACACGTTAGTGCATGTCTGAGTTACGCACTGATGAAAAAAAGTGACTTCATAGTAAGTATTTTTTAATCTCAGTTAAACGAGTGCAGGCAGATTTTTTCCCCTTAAGAAATAACTGGGAACACAATGAGAGGGAGAGATCACCTCTAGTACAAAACTCCTTCTGGTACTCCTCAAATCTATGTAGGACTTCCTACAGCAGGGCTACTTGTGACATCGTGAAATGCATGAAGCACAAGCAGGATTGTTTTTATATGGAGATTTTATCCAGACCAGAGGAGATGTACAGGCTGAAGGATCTTGGCAAGTGCTGAATGAAAGAGGAAAATTCTGTGATGTTGGTCTGACTCTGCCACATTCATCTAAAGTTCATCAAGAGGCAGAAAGGTAGGAGAGGTGGAAAGATGAAGGATCACTGGGGAAGCTGGGGGCTGGAGCCTGGTGATCCCTGCTCTGAGAATGCTGTCCCAGCAGTGGGCCTCAGGCACAATGCTCCCTCTCCCACACGTGGTGGTCACTTACTGCCATCGCTGCCGGTCTGTGTGTCCGAGTCGAGGCTGTCGCTGGAGCCAGCTGTGAAGCTGACGTGGGAGCTCCTGAAGGGTGGGCTCAGGCTCTCTGCAGAGCTGTTGCTGACTCTCTCCAGCTCAGTGTTACTTGGGTTCATTTTCAGAGCGTGCCTAGAGAGAGTGAGAGAGAAGTCAGGAGACAGATGCACTTTTGCATGGAGACTCAAGCTGAGAGCAGCCTTAGTTTGCTTTCTGCCTATACATACACTGCACAGTCTCTTATCACACCAGACTGCCTCATTCCTGGGCACTTTTCTTCCTTCTCCAGTACCTGGGGAATTGCATCCCAGAGACTCTGAGCAGGTTATAGGCTTGCAGTCCCCATGCCAAACTAGTTGTGCTTGAGCAGAGAGGAAAGCCAGCGAGCTAAGAGCATTCAGCCCCAGTCTGCACCTCCTTTGCCTAGAACATGTGAGGTCCTAGACCACTTCCCATTTTGGCCACTGTCACTGGGAAGTGGGGACCCACCAGCGTTTGCCTTCAACAAAGTTCTCAAGGGAAGGAAGTAGCATCACTCCTCCCATTTTACAGAAGGCAAGTCGAGGCTGGGTGTGCGAACCCCATTCCTTCATGACAGAGGCAGAGGTAGCAGAAGAGTCCATCATCTCCAACTGTGCATCACAGGGACAACAACACCTTACAAAAGAAGAAGCATCTCTGCAGAAAACATGAGTCTGCCAAACTCAGGACGTACCACACAATTTTTAATTTAAGACCTACAGTTTTCCATGCAGCTTCCACCTAAAAAAAATAAATAAACCAACCATAAACTGAGCTTATAACCTGCTAAGTAATGGTTTAAGTGACCAGTTTAGGCAAGCAGGATTTTTTGCTAAGATAAAGAATTTCCCCGGTATTTTCTTCATGCTTCTGCCTTGGAAAACAACAGAAAATGTTGAAATCAGGCAGCACAGAAGAGCATAAAACACGCCTAGCATTGCTACAGTTCCCACTCTGCCAGGCAGAAAACAAAGGTTATCAGTCCACATTTTTTAAGTAAAACTGCCAATCTACTGATAAAATTCAGCACGTTGGTTAAGAATGTAAAAGGGTTAGTGGCAGACGCCTACAGAAGTAAAAGGACTTCCACCAGCTATCTTGCTGGAAGGTATCCGGCGTTTCCTAATCAGACGGCTGAATGGCTGCTGAGAAAGACAAACAAAAGTCATGCACGGCCGTTTTCTTGTGGCACCCTGGTCACAGGCATGGGAACCCTCCTCATCCAAAATGCCCAAGCACAGCAGACACAGGTTTTTATTGGAAGATTGAGAAATGTTTCATTCCCAATCCAGACAAAGCACTTACTCTTGTGTCCACACCACCACATGGAGAGCAGAGAGTATGAGAAGCCCGGAAGAAACTTCTGCCAGACTTCCTCATTTGCCTGAGCAGCCTTGGTCTAAAAATACTCAAGGGCTGATGAAAATAAGGCTATAAAAACCAGTTCAGGTATACTTCAGCAGAGACACTGGTCGTCCACCAGTGATGAATTTATCACACAGCAAGCCACTTGGGGACAATTTACAAAACTTCATAGTGCACCATACAACTCACAGTTTAAAAAATAAGAGAGGGAGAAACAGAGAGAGGGAGAGAGAGAGTTTGAGGGGTTTAGGTCTGTTATCATTAATGCTGTTGAAAGCAACCAACTGCACTTAATTTATTTTTTTTTTTTACTATAAAGATATAACTTTATCCTACAACTTTCTCAGAGGTTTACCATTTAGTAATTTGGGTGGAAAAAACACAAGGGTGCACACCCATGCCGTTACACCTTCTGACCAGGCAAGAATCAAAAAAATATTTGAATCCATCAGAAAAGAAGATTTAGCAAGATACCCGGTCTCGATTCACACAGATGAGATGTTTTCTAACACATTCCATCCCCCGACCCCCCCCGAAAACTCGGTGCATTTCTGTTCCTTCCCCATCACTCAACACAAACTCGCGGAGCTGCCTTACCATTCCCGCACTCAGAGAGAGATGAGACTTTGCTCGGCGCGGGGCAAGGTCCGCGGCGCGCAGCCACACCTATCCCTCTATCCCTGCGAGCCACCCGGGCGCAGGCAGAGCCGGGCTGGCTGCTGCCCCTGCTGCGCTCAGCCTCGGCGGAGGCACATGCAGAGAGAGCCCCGCTTCCTCCCCGCACCGCCGGGACTGATGGAAAGCGCAGTTCCTGAATAGGCGCACCGAAATAGAAATTGTTTGCCGCTTAAACGACATCCTGCTCTTGTTTCAGATGTTACGGCCGGGCCAGCTAATCCCTCCTGGAAATACCTCTGCCTCACATCTCCCTCTTTTCCTATGAGCTGCCTGAAGCCCAGGGTGCAGCCTGCCCACTCTACCAAAGAATCACTACTGAAAACTTGCTGGGGTCAAACTCTCCCATTGCAGTAAAATTCCACCCCAAGAGCTGAACAGCTCATTGCTGCAACAGCCTGTGGGACCCTGACTTACAGCTAACCCAAACATCCCCTGCTCTGCTAGTGTTCCTTCCACCCCACCTGAGTGCAAGGGCACTGGTGGCTGTTTTCTGTCTTGCCCTTTTCACCGAAGGATATTGCAAATCACCAAAGGGTGATGGAAATAAAGAGTACAGCCCATATTAAACCCAAAGAAAACACTGGGTTTGTGCCCTGCACCACTGATTTGTAAATATCTGTGGGCTACACTCCTCTTCAGAAATATGTAACAGTAGTTAATTTATATCAGTTTAAAAAAGACTGCTCAGCACATAAAACATAACCTGCAACTTCAAGAGCAGCACCACTTCATGTGCCTGTGCATAAAGAACAGGTCACCAGAGTCAGCTCTCCCAATCTCATAACCTAAACCCTCAGGATTTCATATTTTCAGCTCTCCAGCTATTCTGGTAGCTTTAAATACACTTCAGTTACTCATCATCCTCCATGCAACAGCCTGGCATGTTCAGGCAACCCTTCCAGTTCCCTATTTCCAAGTTTTCCCATCATAAACAATTTCATCCAGCTGACTTTCCACATGATTCTCACAGTCCTGCCTAAAACAAGCCAGGATTGAAAAGAGTGGTCTTGTAAACAGCACGCCAAAACAAAACACCCCCCACCAAACCCACAGTTTGGAGCTCTCTTAACATTGAAAAGGGACTGGGCTCATTTCCCTTGCCTCACGTTGCACCTCTGGCCAGGGCCTGCTTCATCCTTCCTGTGTCTCAGTTTGACCAGTAGCCATGTGTTAGGCAATAATTTCACAGTTCTTCACAGATCCCACCTCATGCTGCCGTGGGACTCCAGCATCACCAACTGTGTGCTTTGCACTTCTCAGAGAGACAGTGGAGATGGGCACCAAAGCTCGGCTCCCCTAACTGCAGAAGACACACATGCCTTGGGATATTGCCCAGGAATCCCTGGACTTTGGACATACCTTCGGCTTGAATTTCCTGTCTGAGATTTGACACGGAGATCTGGTTACTTTCCACAAGTGCAAGGGGCAGGTTTGGAGAGCAGGAGGCCCCTCAGACCAAAAAGCTGCCAGGCTCCCACTTGCTCCTTTCCCGCGGGAGCCTTTTGGCAGCACTGGAGGATGTGCAAGGCACCTCTGCCCTGCACAGAGCCCTGGTCACTCTGCAGTGCCATCACAGGGGTCTCCCAGCCTTGCTGTGCCAGCAGGAGGACACTCCTCAGCACAGATGACAGGACTAAACACATAACAGAGATGCTGAGCTTTATAAATCACGTGACAGAGGAACGGGGAGAGGAGAACAGAGAACACACACAAATCACAACACAGCAAACTGCACTCCAGGAGGTGTTTGGTGATAATGTCAACAAGACACCCCCTCCCAGTATAAAATAATGGAACTAATGCACAGAAGAGAGAAAAGCCAGACTGCATTACAGCATCAAACATAACATATGGTTAGGCATAATTATTACACAAGAGGAAGCACCACTGTACCATATGCTTGTCTATCATGAAACGTGAATAATTATATCTTCCTCCTCTTGCCACTTGCTGTTTCTTCCAGCATCTTGCCCTGGTTGCAGAGGGAAATTAAAACCCAGCATACAGGAGCTTACAATACTTGAAGCTTAGATTTGTACTTATCCTTCTGCTATCAGCTGGCAAATGTGGAGAAACCAAAACTGAGGTAAGAGAAAGAAAGGGTTTTGAAGAACTCCTTCCTAGCTTTGTTCAGAGGGATACACTGCTCCTCCCTGTACTAGAAGGGTTTTATGTAGCACGGGTTAAGTTGAAACAAGGATTTGGAGTCTGAAGATGCACTGGAAAATTCAGATAGGGTACAGAATTAGGATGGTAGGTGGGTCAAAAATTAAATCACTGCATACTCTAATGTGGTGAAGAAAGTAAAGAATCTCATTTCAGTTTCCAACTCTGTGCTTTTTAAAGTGGCAAGACAGGAAACACACAGAAGAGTGAATGACTTTAATTTTAAAAGAAACAAACTCTCCTAAAAGATAAGCTGATAGATCACAACCTTTTAAGCCAGTGTGTTTTGTCACTGGGGTACAGCCTGACAAGAGGACTAATCTGCCCCAGGTACAGTTGCTGCTCCGTCACAGACTAATTCCTGGCAAGGAACAGACAGCACAGCCCCACCAGCCAGCACCACCTCCCCAGCGAGGAACAAACCTGGCTCTTTTCCTGGCAATCCAATTCCCAGCATTGCAGTTTTTCTGTACCACTCCTGTGCTCTGTGTCCTCCGGCAGCAAGCGGCGGCAGCAGCACCGGAACAGGCAATCTTGGCACTCCTCAGGCTCTTTCTCCCTGGCTGTGTTCAGCAGTGACAGGTGTGGGGAAGTGCTGTGCTGCACCTTTGCTACCCCACGGCAGCGCACTCAGCAAATTTCAGAAGCTTTTTTCAGCACTGCCTTTTGAAGGTGGCACTAATTGTGATGAAAACAGCTCAAGATGCAAAACAGCATCACTGTCTTCTTTCTTTAAGAGGCACACGAAATAAATTAGCCATCAAGGTTTTGGAGGCTAGAAGAAACCACAAGGATCATTTAAGCCTGATCCTCTGCATAAGAGAGACATAAATTTCAGCAAAGATTCATTCCTTGTGCCAAGAAACTGAAGGCCATGCTAGAGCATTTTACACCAAAGAGCCTTTAAATCATCATTGCACATACATGAACTGGGGATCCTAGTTTCCCTGGTGAGCTCCTTCCCTAGCCAACTACCTTCCCAGCTTTTGGAAGAAGACCAGCCACCATCTTCCCTTTCCAGCCTTTTTCCCCTTGTAATTATACTTATTTGTCATTCTGTTTCAGACCAAGCAAACATCAAATATCTGTAGTCTTTCAAACAAGCAGAAAAAGAGGATTGTATGAAGAAACAGTTGCAAGAGATCCAGAGTAGCTTTATATAGGGCAAAACAGGCACTGTAATGAATTTTGTTAAATTCATTATTTTCCTTTTTTTGTGACAACTTTTAAACCCCCGTGAAATCGCTCCTTCTGCCATCCTAAGAGACAGCTTACTTCCAAACCAAAGTCTCCTCAGTCTCTGGAAGGAATTTACCCTGTAAATTTTTTTTCCCTTTTAATTGTTAAAGCCAAGATGAACAAAACAAAATCTACAGGCTCACTTTTTCTTTCCCTGCTTTATAACTATTCAAACACACATGCAAGTTTTCCTAGAATAAGCAATTAAATTTCATTAGGAAAGTCAAACAGGCAAACTTAATTTTCCAGCATGAAATCAAATGCCTTGCTGCAGCTTGAGATCTAGAAGGAAAAGGGATGGTTACACACCTTTCCTGCAGCTGAGATGAACCCTGAGCTGCTAAGACCCCAGCCCCAAGCTTGTGCCACAACCAGATCTACACTGCTTCACCTCCATCCACCAAAGGAGCCTCTGCAGCTGAGCCACCAGGGAATGTCCTGGGCTGAGGTGCTCTGTCTGCATGAGGAGTACATAAGCCTAACAGAAGGATCAGTGTTTCTCCCATCAGGGACAAGCACATGATCACAGGCTGCCCGGCACCAGGAGAGTATGGATGTGCCTCAGAGTCATCTTTGTGATTCTGCTTCTCCAGGTATTTGGCAGCAGCCCAGGATGAACAGAAGGGATGTTCCTCCAGCACCAGGCCATGGCCTGAAGCTGCAACAACTGCCCAGGGTGACACAATGCAACTATGGAGATTGTACCAGCTGTGCATGCAGCCATCCCTCCCACCGCCCTGGTTCCTGCATTGACACGCTCAGAGCAGCCACAGCTTTGCCTGATACAAAAAACAAAAGCACCCTCAAAGCAAAGAAACAAAGCAGGGCTTGCAA
The DNA here is from genome assembly GCA_013397195.1 of Hylia prasina. Lineage (NCBI taxonomy): Eukaryota > Metazoa > Chordata > Aves > Passeriformes > Sylviidae > Hylia > Hylia prasina. Next base: position 435,662 of record VYXD01013155.1, on the reverse strand, counting down.
AACCTGAGCCTGATCAGATCACTTCTTACTGCTCCTCAGCTGGCTGGGCTTGGGCTTCAGTAGCTGGAGGCAGGATTGAGCTCTTTTGAGTAAGGTGCCCCAGGGCTCAGCCGAAGGCATTAAGGCCTTTGGGACACAAATACCCGGAGCACAACCTGCCCTGCAGCCACAGCAGGTAACCAACACCTACCTCAACCACCTGGCAGGGTTTACAGCTCTGCCAGAGATCCCAGTCATGGATGCCACGTGTTCCCTGACCTCAGTTTCCCTGCCTGCTTTCATATAGGCTTTCTAGCACACAGATGCTTTCACCAGGATGACTCAAAAGCAACTGTTAGAATGGGCACAGCCCAATGGCACCAGGAGCATGAAGCAGTCCCTCAAAGGGGCAGAAAATGCTCCACACTCCTCTGCTGTCATAACACCACAGAGGACAAGAGCAAATACATCTGTGTGCTCATTTCCTTGTGGACGTTTTGTTTCCTCTGACTGCAGCAGGCATGTGGCATCACAGGAGGAAGCCCAGCATTAAGGAGAACTAAAGCCGCTTGTTCATCTCTTCCCTTCCCTTTAGAAACCTCATTTGTTCACCTCTTGGCCAATTTAAAACACTAATTCCCTGGGCTAGCCAATCCCGAAACACACTGAAAATTCACAGTCTCAACCTGGAGATCAGCGATGCCTACACAGACCCCAAGGCCAAGTTCTCATCCAAACTCTCATCTCTTCTTCTCTTGAATTTTAAATCAAGGAGCTGGAGTCAAATCTGTTGTACAGTGCACAGGCAGCAAAACTGCCACACGCAATAAAGCAAATACGGGGCACCAGCAAAAGGCAAAAGTATCCTTCCCCATTATGTTCAGACAATATAATTAATGGAAACACAAATTTTCTTCCCCCATTTGACCTTAATTTCCTTTTTTCCCTTATTTCCTTTTTTTTTTTTTTTTTGTGATGCACACAGCTGCAGATAAATGCACACAAAGTATTGTAAGCCTAAGGTTTTTTGAATTGCTTATCAGGGCTATTTCCTTCCCAGATGGACAGCTCTCTCTCCCTCACTTTAGTTTTCTGGGGCCTGCAGTTGCCCTGCCTGCAAACCTGACTTCCAGGAAAGCAGAGAGCAGAAGGTTGCCTGAAGCCAAGTGGCTCCCACACGTAACAAGCCCATGTCGGGGCAAGCTCCAATTGCCTGCTTGCAGGCAAGGAGCCCTGCCTGGGAAATTGCAGCTTTGAGAGTTTACCTTGAAAGCAGAAAGTCATTAGAACCAAACTGAAAATGTTGATTTTGGAGGCCCTTGTTATTAGCATCAAGAAAAGTTGCCCAGTCCCACCTACAAGAGAAGATTGCAACCCCAGGTTTCCTATGCCATTCAACATCACGGAACTGCCAAGAGAGAATGAAGCTGACCTGGGAAACACCAGCCATCCTGGGCATGGACCTTTTTCTCACTTGAATATTGGGACTTAAGGCCGTATCTGGCAGCCCTGAAGGGCTTTTACAAGTGCACATGACATTCAAACCAGGACTTGCAAAGACCAGACAGCTTTTCAGAGTAAAAAGACAAATAGCTTTTCAGCTGTGCAGTTACCTCCCATGCTCCTGAAGCCCACCTTTGGACAGAAAAGGAGGAAAAAAGAATGGGAAGCACCTCCTAGTCAATGAACTCCTGCTTCAACCATCCTAATTGCAAAGGGTTAACAGACCACCATGCACACACTCACGGGGCTGTACCTAGACTGCTTTTTCGGCGGTGGCGGTGGCGGTGCAAACTCCACACCATTGCTCTTGTCCTTAGGGAAATCAAAGGAGAAAGAAGAGGATTTGGTCATTCCAGTCTGGCTCTCCAGTATCGGGCCATCATCCACAAAGTCGGCACCAGCTCTTCCACTCTCAGCTCCTACTGTCCATGGGTGGTTTAAGACCTCCTGCTCCTCCTCCTGCTCCTCCTCCTCCTCTATTCGGCCCTGCTTGGTCCACGTTGGGTTATAGTACTTCTGCCTCCTGTCATAGGAAGAGCCTGCCAGGCCTCTACAGGACTCCTCCACAGAGACCCCATTCACATGAGTGCAGGGAGAAGGGGTCACCCCAAAGGCAGCTGTATCAGAACAGCTCCTTGGCTGCAGCTGAGCACCAGCTCCATCATGGCTGTTGTCATCACCAAACCTTCCCACCTGGGAGCTGACTGGGGGCACACGGGTCCCCTCAGTGCCTGGCTGGCTGTTCTTGGACATCTTTGGGGGGATGGCTGGACTCTCTGTAAGTGAGGTCTTGACAGAAGCTGCCAGATGAAATCTTGTGCTGTTTTCACATCCAGATGCTTGATAAACCTGTCCAGACTCAATAGCAGGCAATGAAGTCCCAAAATCAGGGTGGGAAGTGGGGCTGATACATGGCCACTGAACTCCTACTGCTGAGTCAGGGCTGCTGAGGAATATTGTCTTGTGATCATCCTCAGTGTGTGCTGTCATTATAGTTATCTTTGCTGCCACCTGGCCAGTGGAGTCCTGATGTTCCTTCTCACCTCCCAAAGCCCAGCCACCATCCCTCCACAACCCATCGGTTTTTCCCTTGGCAGTGCCGTGGGCCAGCTTCTCCGCTTTTGCCTGGCTGCCAACAGCCTTCAGCTGTGCCTTCCTCCTCTTGGTGCTCTCGGCATAGATGGGATCACCACGAGCTGGCTCGGTGAGGCGAGGGCGCTGCGGCTCCACCAGAGCCTGCTGAGGAGCGCCTGAGCCCTCAGCGACAGAGGGCTCCCGAGGGAGAGGTAAATCCTCATCCTCCTGGGACAAAGCAAGGGCAGCCGCCTTGCAGCTCCCCGTGCTCTCAGGGAGGGTGGCAGGCTCAGTGTGGAGAGCCAGGTTTTTCCTGTCTGAACACAGGGTATAGGGAAGAGGATCACTCTGCTCTTTCGTGATGCAGAAGGCCACGTTCACAGCTCTGCGCTCCTCTTCGCTGAACTTCACTGCTCGGCCACTTGGCCTTGGAATCTCAGGAGCATCCCGCTGCCTCCAGCCACTGGGAGCGTGACTCTCCTTCTCACACTGTGCAGCCTTTTCCTCTGTGCAGCACGGCTCCCACGGGACAGGGTGCTCTTTGTGGCAGCTTGTTATTGAACAGTACTCACCCCCTTCGCTTTCCAAGAGGGAGGAGATGTGACCACCGTCACCCCCTGAAGGGAGCGCTGCTCCTTCTCTGGCTTGGGAAGAAATGTTTCTGCTGAAGTTAGTGGTGCTTCTGTCCCCCAAGGCAGACGGATTAGGGCAGGGGATGTGTTGAGGCAGGGCAAACTTGTCTTTAACTCTGTCCTCCTGCTTGCCCATCTCACCCACGAGTACCAGGCTGTGGATGGAGACGTTTCTCTCCACTCGACTCTCCAGGCCACGCAGACCCACCATGGAGTAGCTGGGAGGACAGCAAGACAAGCAGTCGCTGGGCTGGTTGTGAAGGAGAGGCTTTCTCACACCACCATTGCCAAAATTGTCAAGGCAGTTGCGCTGTGCATCTCCTGATTTCAGGAGGAGTTGCTTGCTAGAAATCACACCCCAACTGACCTGTGTGGGTCAAAGAGACAAATGCCCAAATGTCAGAACATGCATATGCAAAATGAAAGACAAAATTTAAACAAACCCACAAATTGCAAAACCAAAAGCCCAGCTTTGCAGAACAGTACTGTGGAATTCACCATTTATGTTGCTGTGCTCACCCCACCACAAACCTTTCCTGGTAATACTACACTTGTATTTCCTGGACCATTTTTAATCCTTGAATTAGCAACAATGGCAATGCACTGGAATAAGACATTCTCCTTTCTCTTCCTATGGGTTTGCTGCCAGAAACATGTCCAACCTGTCATCCTGTCTGTGAATCACTGTGCAATTAAAGATTCAGAGAGCGAAGGAATACTTGCACCTCTCTCTGCTTATTTTCATTTCATTTCACACTGCTCCAGAATGTGTGGCTCCAGAACAGACAGAGACTATCATGGGTTATCCTGGGATAGCAGCTTGGCCATGCTCAGAAGTAGGGACTGGGAGCAGGCACACCAAATCTGCACGCACAGATCAAACGCCACCAGCAATGGCAGCGTGCACTCATGTGCCCTTCAGCCCTTAGGCAGCTCCTACTGCCTAAGGGAAAGAAAGGCACAGCAAGAAAAACAGTAAGAAAGGGACGGCATTGGAAGGCTAAGAGAGCTGGTGAGCCCTGACTCTCCTCTGGGGCACGGGGAAATAGGAACACACCTATGCCACAGGCAGCAGCCCGTGCGTCACTCTGCTGAGGCACTGCTGGTATCAACTGGTCAGGGCGAGGAGCTACACCCACAGGGCATTTCTGCTCTGGCAAAGATTGGTAGGAAGGAGTAGGAAGGCAGGGCACTTGTCTTCCTCACCCACAAAAACCATGGATCCAGTCAGCACTGACTGGAACCAGACATGTTCCCAGGAAAATAGCCCACACCCTCATTTAAAAAACCGGAAGTTTCTAAACAAACAATGTGTTTTTAAGCTCCTCTGCACATGGCTTGTGAGCAACAGCTCATTCAGCTTCACCCAAAGATACACTGAGAAACCAATATATGGCTTAAAAACCTGAGTCAAGACCGGAAGGAAAGACAAAGGGAAGGAAACGTTTGTAACAGATTTTCCTAGCACTCCGAGGATAGGTAAGTAACGGGAAGTCATGCTTTGACTGGATTAATCATTACCTGTGACAGATCTGCATTCATATTCACATCCGCCCACGCGTCAGAAACATCCGAGTTTATCATTGTTGGCTTCACAGCAATTGTTGGCTTTGAGAAGGGGGAAGTATTTACACCTTCGTCTTCCAACACGAGGCTCTCGGGCTTGGTCCTAGCTCCATCCGGGAGCACGCCACAAGCTCCCACGTCCGGGGGTGTTTGCAGCCAGTGGGAACTCTTCGGGTTGAAGCAGTTTTTGCAGGAGCCGGGCTTCCAAACGTGTTCCACAAAGTCGCTGCAGGCAGACATCTTCAAATCCTCGTGGGTCAGACTGAGAGCCCACTGCGTCTTCTGCACTGCCCTCCACTGCTCATTTTGCATCTGCTCCCGAGCCACTCGAAAGGATCACCTAGTCATCTGGAAAAGCACAACACTGTCTGATTAGCTTGATTATGCCCCCAAATGGGAAGATTTTTAATAGGACAGGTGATAATTACACTTACTCTGCCTTCATCACAAAGGCACATTGTTTACAAGGCTTTTTTCACATCTTAGCTAAAGCCCACACAATCACTTGAAAAGCCTCAACTTCTAAGCATAGCTCTGTAATAGAGAAGACATCAAGCGAGCAGCATTCCTATGTGATTTAATTCCCTGCTTAATCAGCACGTATAACCAGCCTTATGCAAGGTTTAGATCAAGGGTAAAGAAAAGGGGTCTTGGAAATAGCTGTTCACAGCCCCACAAGCAGAGCCAGGCAGGAAAAATTTCTTCTCCAAAGTGGCATCCTCTCTCTGGAAAATAAAAAGACCTGGAGACACAAGGACCAGAATCAGAGGCTGTGTAACCAAGGGGACCAGCAACAACCTTCTTTCACCCAGAAGCACCACTGTGATTACTGCCGTGGTACACAAAGACTTCTCTCCCACCCAGTGAAAGGCAATCAGCAGGGCTGGGGCTGGCACTGATTTGAGCAAGTGTCTGGCAGAATGCTCTTATCTGGTTTGCCAAGAGCCACAAATAACAGTGTCAGCTCGCTGAAACGATTCATTGTCTGCAAGGGGAGAAACGTTTTGCTCTTGGATTACTTACAGACAAGGATTCCTTCCCATCTTCCTTCTCCAGGAGGCAAAATGCCCCAGGAACAAGACATTCCTGCATTCCTGTGTCCCGTCCCCACCACCCCCCTCCTGGCCAGGTCCGATTGCACTCTAGCCAGTAGCTGGATACCTGGAACTAACAACTTTGGAGATACCTCGGAGGAGGACTCTCACAAAGCTCAGTGGATTAGGAAAGATGATCAGACAGAGAATGCAGCCGGCTGCTATGGGTGTCAGGGCACACAATTCCTCCACGTGGTTCCACAGAGTCCTTCCTCATCTAACCAAGTTTAGGTCATCATCCCCTGGCCAGCTGATCCCCAGGCAAACTGAGGTCCCTTCCCTGAGGGTCTCCATGTGAACAGGCACTTTTACACTCCAATCCTGGGGGCACACGAGCAAAATTTACCGGCCTGATCCTTAAGCACTTCCTCCATGCGGGCATACTGAAACACCACCAGAGCTATGGACACTTGCAATTGCATGCACCCCTAAACCAGCTTGCACTGCAGTAAAGATTCCTGCCTCTGGGCTCAGAGGTGCCCTGGCCAGCCTCTCCAACAGCCACCCACACTGCATGGCACAAAGAAAGCCAACTAATAAGAGTCTGGGTGGGACAAAGCGAAAGGGAAGAGAGCCACTGACCACAAGCATCACCGAATTCAAGTGCCACATATGGGAAGGGTGTCTTTGATCGGCTAAACAATTAGCACCTGCAGACTCCTCCTGTCCGGCAGGCTAATAAATTAAGATCTATTTCTTGAAAAAGTAGGAAAAAGGGGGAATATCGGTGGGATTCACCAATCAGATTGCCGTGTGTCTCTTTTTAGGGAAGACGCTGTTTTAGACAGGCTTTTTCATGGACTTCGTAGAGTCTGAATTGACCAAAGAGCAGCATATTCCAACACCTTCAATGGGGTTAGCAGTATTTGCAGGGAAAACAGCTTTAAAAATATTTTATCCTTTGTTTCCTTTTAGATCTAGCATGCAGTGTCCAGCATCACCCAAAGCTGAACAAGTGTCCTGATGAGAGCCAGCAGATTAAAAAGAAAAATCAAAGGGAGGGAAGCAGGCACCGGAGCCAGGAAAAACTCTTCACTTCTGGTTTAATATTCAGCGCTGCCAAATGCCTGTTTAAGACCGGGGGTTCCCTGTCTCCAGCCGTCATTTCTCTCTGCCCAGATCCCGGGGCGGGCCCGTGTCCGCAGGCCGGCTGCACCGGGGTACCACCCGCACCAACCCACGCGGCGCCGCGCGGGGGAACAGGCCGGGATCAGCGAGGGATAAGGGACCCAAAGCCACGACCTGCGTCTGTCCCCGGCAAGCCGAAAGCCGGGACCTGGGTCTGAGGCATCCCCGGAGCCCCCGCGCGTCCCGGGGCACCGGCGGGTACCCGACGTAGCGGCTACCTGTTCCCTAGGATAGAGATTCCAGGCTGCGGCGCAAGGATGCTCCGGCGCAAAGAAAAGCCCCAGACCCCCAACCCAAGCAGCTCTGGCTGCCAGACGGTCCCTCCGGGGCGCCGGGCGCCCACCAGGACCGGGAAAAGTTTACCGGGCAGAGCCCGCCGGGGTTCCCGGGGCGGGCGGCGGTGCTGGTCGGGACCGAAGCGCGACCCGAGCCGGCTAC
>VYXD01013155.1:391072-428151 GCA_013397195.1 Hylia prasina | reverse complement strand
GGCGAGGCGTACGCGGCTCGCAGCCACATCCCCCCGCCCCAGCAGCGCTCACGCGGACCGGCTCTGTCCCAGGGACATCCCGGAGGGCATCGCCCCCGGGGCATGCAGGCACACATACCCAGCTGCCCCGAACAGATCCCATAGCGTCCTACGCAGGAACCCACCCCCGACACCAGCCTTGAAGACGGTGGTGATCCAGCTGGAAGGCACTGGGAGCCAGAGGGTTCAGAGAGTTCACTCATCTTCGTCGAGCTGGCCAGACAACGACATGGTGAAGCTCATCTCGAAGGGATGCTGTGGAAGGGAGAGAAGTTTGCTGCAACTGAAATCAGGATTTGACCCCACTGTGCAAAAACTGCAGACAGCATCTCAGGAAAATCTCAAACCTCTGCTGGTATCGGAGGCTGGGCTTCACTAAAAGGGAACAGGATAAGATTTTGTTCACTGCGGTGTCTGAGCTATGCTTTAGGGCAGGCTGGAAAAGGAGTAGTCTTCGCTTACCCTGATACCTGTGCTGTGTAGTTTTGAGCACTCGAAAAATTCCAAATTCTTCGAAACTAGGAAAAACCAAAACGGTTCTCCCCCTGCCCCGGTCAGGGCCTTAGTTGAGTTCCTTGCTTAAATCACCGCTCCTTTAGTGCAACAAACCACCCCTAGTCTCATACATAATAGTGGATTAAAAAGGCAAATGGGCTTGCATAATGGAGAATCCAAGCCCCAAATAACAAAACAGAAACTGGAGATATGCACAGCACTTAAAGGAAAAAAAAATCTTTCTCAGGAACAAACCATCCCAGTAAATTCTTCCCCTTCAGGGAATTTTGGCAGTAGCACAGTGTGCAAACATCCCGGCTGGCTGGTCTTTTGCAGTTGTGTCTGCTCATGTTCTCTCTTCTTTTTTGATCAGTTATTAAAGTAGTCCAGAGACCCCAGAACTCCTCCACTTAATCTGCTGTATTGCCGTGAAGATCTCTGCTTAACAGCCTCCTGCTTCTTCTTTCAAGCAAACCACTCACTATCACTTTGCTGCATCTTTTTATATGCGGGATCCCAGTGCCAGCACACCCAGTTATACAAGTAAATTATCTCTCAGAAATGCCTTCACCATGACAGAAATGCTCTCTCCTAGCACAGTTCACCTCATCTGTGGGGCGGAAAAATCAGCTGGAAAACCAAATGGCCCAAATTTCTGATATTTTCTCTATTTTAGAAAGTTTAAAGGAAAGCACCCAGCTCTAACCAGCCCAGATGAGGTAGTGGCTGCATGGCTGGCTAATCCTAGAGGGTGATAAACTTCTTCAAATTCAAGTATCTGAATTTCATACCTGAAACTTTAAAAAGGGTCTCCACTCTTTGCAGTAAGAGCAGTATAATTTTCTCAGCAAGCCTTCTTAGCGAAGAGTCAAAAACAGCTTTGAGAAGAAAAAACAGATTTAAAATTCATGCTATGTTCACACTGGAACAGCACTGAACTGAGTGAATTCTCCTGAGATGTTTACCCCAGGTAGGAAAACTTTTCCCATGCCAGAGGCCTTGGGATTACAGGATAATTAAAGTTTCTTTTTCCTAATGAAGTCAGCTTTCTAATGAAGTTAACGCCCAGAGATTTCAGTAAAAAATTGAACAACCTCTAGTTTTTATTAAACAATTATTCCGTAAGGTCTGCGACCAAGAATGATGGATTTTACGTGTCTGTAAAGTCATGTGGTTTCCCCAGTACAGTATTCATCATTGTCCAGTTTTGGTATTTTCTCAATGTTGAAGAAAACTGGCAGAAAAGAAGCCCTCTCAAGTGGAAAGCAGTACACAATGCCTGCTAAGACATGACTACATATCCTAGCCAGCCATATGTCTCCCAATGTATTGTTTTCCAGAGCACCATCACAGCAACAAGGCACATAGCTCAGAGCAACCCTGAAAGCACAAAGGGAAACTTTAGGATGACTGGGGCTTCAAGCAGCATCAAGCAGAAGGGAGATCATCACTGAGTCTTGTTTTCAAAGTGTCATCTGTAAGAGTAACCCCTTGGGAAGAGGCAGACAAACAGGCACAAAGCCACAGTGAGTGTCTCTGTAGGCAGACAAAAGAAGCAAAGCTCTCTGCAGATGGGTTCACCATCACTCATGACCAGCAAAGTTGCCCAGTTACCAAGGTTGCTGGTGCCAATAGTGCTTTATACTCCAAGAGACTTAAAAATACCCAGCAACAGGAAAACTGTGATACCTTTTATCAGTTATGGCCTACACTGTGTGGTTGAGCAATTCAGAGTTTCCACTTTTGGTGCACAGATCTCCTCGCCACGGTCCCTGATGTGCTGGGGTGATCCCTGCCAGGACTCCAGCCTTGCCCATGGTGTCACAGCTGGTAGATCTTGTCTGTGGAAGTGAGGTGGCCCTGTCTGTGCTGCCACCAGTTTGCCTGTTCATATGCAACAAGGAAAATGCACCTGTGATGGGGCCAGGGGCAACCAGTGCCAGCACCTAGTGCCTGTGGGGTGCCAGGGCAAAGGGGCACCCTCCAGCAGGCTCCTGGGGGTGTTAGCACCTGGTGCCAGCCAGAAGTTGAGTCAATGTGCACATCTCTGGAAGCTGCCTTTCCATGCACTACAGACCCTTTGCCTACTCTAGAGGTTCGTGGCTTTGTTTCTGTGCCCCTTTTCTCCTCCAGTCCAGGAAGAGCAGATTAAAAGCATCAGCCATAAAGAATGAAGGATGTGGTCTCTTAACCACCTCCATGGGAGTTACCCTCACTGCTAACATCTGGAGGCCAAAAGTATGAACTCTGTAGGACCTGTCTACTTTGTAGGACTGGAGGGAAGGCCTAAACTGCTGATACAACGCCGTGTGCAGGCAGCAGCCCCCCATCCCACCCCAGCTGCCGTGACAATCTGCAGATCAGAATGCCAACCAGCGACAGGCACCGCTATTCCTTTGCTCGGGGCACTGTGTCAAAGGGGGAACTTGGTTCTCCATACCCCAGAGCAACAGTGAGTGTTAAGAAATCGTGGGATAATAGCCCTTTTGATGGATGCTCGGCTTGTGCTGTTGGGATGCAGCGGTTGTGGTGGAGCTGGGAAGGGGGAGGGGGCAGAGAGGCATATGACAGTGCTGATAACAAGTGGGCTTTGTGCGCTGTGGCCAGGGACTCCCACAGCTGCTCCAGTCCCTGCTCTCTCTTGAGGTAGTTTGGGTGGGAGAAGAGGCTACATCCTCAAGCAAAACGACGATGACATAGATAAGGTTGCAATGACTCAGTCCCTGCTTCTCTTTAAAAGATGAAACTCTAGCAGAGCGCCTCTTCCTTCCGTTCAAGCAAGGTCTCTAGAGGAGAGACTTCTCTGGGCTGGTGGTCTGTCTGCTGTGGTTCCTTCCTCCTGGACAGGGAATGCCCTCAAGTGGGTCCCTCCAGCTCATTTCCTTTCCCTGTGTAGCTGGTGAATACTTGGAGCCCATGCTGGCCAGGGGCCTCACCTGCTTCTTGCCATCACTCCAAGGGTCTTGGTGATGCTGATGCAGAGTCTGATGGTAACCTGGAGCACTCTCTTGGAAAAGGCAGGGCAGGTCATCGCCTCCAAATTAGCATGTCCCAGTGATCCGTGCAAGAAAAGGAACAAACCTGGGGGTGGGCACCATGACAGAGGGTGGACCATGGGAGCACACAGCATGTGACTGACATTAACTCTGTCTATCCCTGGTTCTATATCACCTGTCATCAGCTGATGACAGCGTCTTTTTTCTTATGATGCATATTCCCTGTGAAATGGGAGACCATGATTATGGTAGTTGGCTACAGATCGCCAAGCAAAACCAACTCCCTCCTCCCCCAGCCCTCCCTCCTCTCCCCAACACGCCCCCCTACAAACAAACAAACAAACAAACAAACAAACAAAAGCTGAAAAACTCCACTCCAAAACGCAAAAACTGCACACTTTGTTACAGTAATCCCTGTCCCAACAGGAGACAAGCACAAACTCCCAGCCGGCATGTGTGGCTGCTCTCAGTAAACTTTGGACAGCTGGGGGATTTGGGGATGGGATTAGCTAATAAAATCAGGCTCAATTAGCAAAGGAAACATGGAGATTCCAGCTCCCATCGGGACAGATCTGGGCAGGATCCCTCCAGAGGGTTAATCACGGAGCAACTCGTGCTTCATTCACAAATAACCAGGCTGCCTGCGTGTGCCAACCCACCTACGGCTGGGCTGCCGTTGGAGCGGGAATGCTCGGTGGGAATGCTTGCCATCGCCAAATGCTCCCTTAGCCCTTGGACCCGGCTAAAACCCGCTTTCCTGCCCGTGGGCTGGGAGAGGGAAGGACTAACCGCAGCGGGGAGGGAGAGCCGGCACTCACGCACGCAGGTGCAGAGAGCTGGCAGCCAAACAAAGGGAGATCGCAGGAGCAGATAGGGGCGCTTGCAGGATACAGTCACGGCTTTCTGTGAGCAGGACCAAAGGCGAGGGGAGGGGGGCAAAGGAGGCGGATTCTCGTTGATGAGGAGGTGCCGAGATGCACCAGCAATTGGGGGCCAGTGCCGTGTTTAAAGCTGGGACCCTTGGGCAGGGCTTTTGTTGACTGAAATGCTCTTTACTTGGCCAGCTGGAAAAAGCAGCAGGCTCACTAGGCTGCTGGGGCATTTATGAGGACAGACTTCCAAGCGCTCCTGAGCACCTTGGGATGAAGCAGGGCCCACATCTCTAAAGAGCTTAGTGAGCACCAGCTTCCAGACTTCTCCTGAGATAATTCTCCTTGAAAAGCTGAACCAAATCCTCATGGATGCCTGCTGAGCATCCCCAGCCTCAGCTGGTTCCTCATTTCCAAAAGCTGCCCTCAAATCTCTAATCCTCGGGGTGTTCTAAAGACACATGGCTCCTCAAGAGCCGAGACACAGACTCCCTCACCAGACAGGCCTCTGCTTGCAGAGCTGGTGAACCGGTTCCCAGGGTGAGAGTTGCATGGGCATGCTCTCCCACGCATGGATGGGTTTTGCACAGCCCTGCTGGAGAGTGGCTGCTAAACACTGGCTTTCTGTGGAAAGCACACGGACTTGGAAAGGACGGGGGAGGCCCCAAAGCACTTGGTGCTCTGGGAAAGGTTGCTCCTGAAGACTGGGCTGATGACTGGCAAAGGGCAAGATGTTAATTGATTTTTCAGATCAGTTTTCAGTCAATTCTTGACTCTGAAGGCAGGAGTCAGGAATCAGACCGAAGAAGGGTGGTGAGAGACAGGGCTTGAGCCTGGCAAAGCAACTGACCCGGGAGATGGAGAGAACCAGGCTTGCTTTCCCAGTCTTCCTTGGATAGAGTAGCAAATGTCTCACACAGTAAGGTAATAGTCCTTGACCAGTGCCAGGCAAACACAAAAAAATGTCAAACAGCTCCGCAGGTGTCAGCTTGGGAAACAAACCCACCAGTATCTTCCTGGTTCAGTATCTGGGACTCTCATAGAAGAAGCAGCAGCCTCTGGCACCGTGGAGCAGCTTTGTGGGAGACAGCAAACACCACCTGTCCTCATGTCAGAGTACTCCAGGGTCTGACACTCCCACCACAGCCAGAAAACATAGCTAGGCCTGGAAAAGCCATTGATATGGAAGGAGCAGACACACAGGCACGAGACACTGTGGGAGCACACACTGCTGATTTCTCCAATGCCTCTCTCCAATGAGACCGGCTTTTTTCCTTGCTCCTCAGCAGTGTTTGGTGTTTGCAGGCACTGGGAAACATTTGCTCCTTGCACTCCTTCCAATGGAGCGTGGGAAAAGCCCTCACCCGAAGCAAAAAATCATGGGAATTTGCTTTCAAGTCTATTCTTCTCACTCTCTTTCTCTCCAAGTGAAAAGCCCTGAGCTGGCTTTTTTTCTTTGCAAGGCAAGTTTTCTGGCCAAGGCAAACTGGTGTTTGTCTCTTATGCTGTCAGCAGAGTGACAGGCATCAGTATGACGAGGGGCAATGGCAAATCAACCAGGACAGAGGGAGTGGCAGCAGGCTGAACAGAGGCCTGTGTGCATCTTCTTCCCCCCCTGCTTTTAGATAAGGGAGACAGCACATTTCAGCTTCAGTAGAAAGAAATAGAACTTACTTTGATGGGCATTTTATTCCCAGAGGATATATAGAGCCCTTGGTTTGATGTTTGGCTCACTGAGGCAGGCAAAGAAGAATGGAAAATTAGCATTGAAAAAAAAAAATTGAGGCTTCCCCCTCCGCTTCCTAGATCTGGAGTGACTAGGTAGTGAGCAGAAATGGAAAAGGATCCTCCCCTGTCAGGAGCAGGACCAGGGTTTCTCCCATCCTTGATCCAGCTGCCATGTGATGGATCTGTCTAGTGAAGGCACCTGACACACACAGGCAGCAACTGCTGTCAGCCCTGTGTGCCGAAATCTCCAGAGGGCTGGGATGGAAACACTCCAGCTGCTCACTCCTTGCCAGCACCTCAGCCTCCAGAGAGCTGGAAGGAGGCACTTCCCACCCCACCAGTGAATGTCTGACTCCTCTCCTGGCCTCTCCACCTGCCCAGGAGACCTGGCTGTGTGAGCCTGCAGGAGGGCAAGTGGCTTCGGGCAGCCTATTTCCAATGAGGCTGGGATGATGCAGGAAGTCAGGGAATTGCCAAGCAAGAGGAAGAGGCAAAGACATGCACTTCCTTGCCTTGGGGACTGGAACACTCTTGCTCCAGAAAGTAAGGCTGAAGGACCCAGCAGGCATATGCAGAACTCAGGAGACCATGTCAAACCCGAAGAAAACCAAAGCCCTCAGGTAGACCTGATTGCTCCCCCAGGGCAGGCGGTCACTGCAGGAAATGTGCTCCCTGTGCCCAAGGATGCTGCTGGGAGGGGAATAAAGGCACCCTGCCCTCTTGCCTCCCCACACAGCCCTCTCCTCACTATTACAGGGCCACCCTGGGGAACACCAAAAGGACAGCTGTAAACCCTGATACGACCCAAGAGACCCACTCTATGCCCGTGTAAAAGAGTGAGGAATAGCCTTTATACCCTGAGGTCCAAGGCAGACCTCTTAGTCTTTCAAACTCCATCTTGAAAGTAACTGGATGCCCTCAGCTATTTTTCTTGTGTGAAGCTCCCTCCGCAAGAGGTGCTTTAGGTGAGCAGCTGCAGAGACCGCCAGATCCCAGAGGAGGTGTTTGCTTTCTCCATCTTCCACACTCACACACCCTCTTTTTAATTGTTTGCACATCAAGAAACGACTTGCCGTATTGCAGCCTCCCAAAGGGAGGCAGGCATTGAACTCGTAACCTGAAACTGCCTCTCAGGGAGACAGCCAGCACCCACCTCCCTCTGTTCCCACGTCCCCTCCCCTGCTCATCCCCGCCTGAGCAGCAGCCATGTCCTCCCCTCGCTCTGTTCAGCTCTTCAGCAGCTACACCCTTCACTGATAATGAGCGCAGAGAAAGAAAGCACAGAGCTGCCATTCAGGGCCGTTCTCAGACACCAAAACGTCTCTGTGCATTAATAATCCCTTTCAAAAGCCCCTTCCTTGCACACATCCCACCCTCCCCCTCTAGCCCCCGATGCTTTTCAGGAGCGACTGTGATTCATCTGAGGTGCGAAACAGCACGGTAAAATTTTAATACAGCCTGAACGTGATGTGAGAGCGCTCAAGTGCCTTTTAAGCAGCCTGCCTGTTTCCAGCAAGCTGCTTTGAAGGCAAGATCGCTTCAGCGCTGTGTGAAGAGCTTCAAAGAGAATATTTGGGACTGATTTTGACATGACTCAGAGAAGGCAGGAAGCCTTCTAACACAGTTCCCTCAAAGGATGAGCACCCGCAGAAGAATGTGCAGGATCCCTCCCTGCTGGGGGGGGGCCCAGCTGGACCATGTGGGGCCATCTGGCCCGGGAGGACCAGAGCTGCGTGTGCCTATGGGACACCCACCGAGTGCTGTGCCCATGTCCCCATCTCCACAGACTGCTGCGGGAGACATTTCCTTGACCACTGGTTTTAATGCATGCTAATGGCCCTGGGACCGATGGTCTGCCCCCAGCGGTGACTCCAAGGATTGGAAAGCAGCGGAGATTTCTCCGTGGCCCTGGGGATGTGTGATGATAGGGAAAGTATGAAAATAAGGCAAAACACTGGGATGAGACATCTCAGAAAGAGATGCTGGTAATACCCAAGGACTTCTCTACAGCCAGTAAACAAAAGGTAAACAAAGCCAGTGTGCCAAAAAGTGGGAATAGGAGGTGAGTGAACACAAGGCAACAGCAAAGGCAGAGTAGGGTGATTCCCAGGAAACTTCCATGAGCCAGCAAACATCTCTCAGCTTTGCTGCTGTTCAGTGTTCCTTGGGTCCCTGGGCCTCTCCAGACCTGCAAACAGCAAAGTACTGCTCTCCTGTAAGGAAATGGTCTGGCCCCAGAGAATGTCATACTGAGCCTGGGGACACCGAGGCCAAAGAAAGAGGCTGAGCTCCACATCTCCAGGTGTCCTGCCAACTGGTGTCCAGCTGGCAGCTCCTGGTGATCCTGGATTTTCTCTGCCTCCACACCACAAGCAGAACATCAACCAAAACCACCTTGTCCCAAGTAGGAGGGATCTGTGCTGGAACTGAAGAGCTCTCACAGTTCCTTCCCAGACCATCCATTCCCATTTACTTGACAAACTAACTCCAGTAGTACATGCAACCCAGGGCTGCATCTGTGCTGACACATCCTGAGTGTTTGTGATCACTGAGAGAAGAGCAGCTGGAGCACTTGGCCTGGCTGTCAGGGAGCAAGTGCAGGAAACATCCCACCCCAGGCTGTACCTAGCCTGAGAAATCCCCCAAGGGGGCTTTTTAGAGGAAAATCAGTGGATTTCAGAGCTAAACTGTATTTGCCAGCCATTTGTCAGACATGCCTCCTAGGACATTTTCAAAATGGAGAAGTCAACTGGGAAGTGACTAAGGCATGTGTATCAACTGTATCAACCTTTGACCAGAGTTTGCTCTGGGAGCAGAGGCACCATCTCACCTGCAGCCGGTGAGATTAATGCAGTCATCAACCACTTAGCCTTCAGCAGGACTGGGCCAGCCCTAGAAACACATCAGCAAAGTGCCTGGGCTGAGGATGAATCTTCTTATGCCGAGTTTGTGCCTCACAGCTGCAGGAAGATGCAAGACAGAGATCTATCTGCTTTCTGGAAGTCTGCTTGCTGCTCCTAAAAGGTTGCAGTCAGTAGTACCTCACAGGAGCATGGAGACAATGGAATGCAAACTGTCTTCCGTGCAATTTAAACAAACACAATTAGCTCAATTAGCTAATGGACACACCGAGTGAGTGTCGGCTGACACACCCACGAGCATGGGGCACGGCTGCAAGGAAACGTCTGTGTGCTCAAAGCCACCGTCTGAACGAGGCGCCACAGGGAGAGAAAGCAGTCAGCAGCCCTGGGAGGGAGTGGCACATGGGTGGCTGAGCAAAGGGTGGTGCGACAGGAGGGCATTACAAAATCACCCACCAGGCTTAAGCTTAAGTCAGAACTGTGGCACCACTGTGGAGAAGTCCCCCAAAGCCTCTCCAGGAACCCTCCAGCACACCTGTACACTCATGCATGTGGGACAGGGAATCAGAGATCTGTGTGCAGCTGCAGGGCTGCAGTCTTGTGGTAGGATAAATCCCATGACTAGAGTGTGGCAACAGAGGGATACAGGCTTTTAGGAAGGACAGAATGGGCAGATGAGAATGGGGAGTTGCTCTTGCCTGAGCAGCTGGAGTGCATGGAGCTCTGCCTGGGGATGGATAAGGAGCCAGTGAAGACTTTATGGACTAGGACTATAGGAAGAATGGGCAAAGGTGATGTTATCACAATGGGTGTCTGATAGGGGCCACCTGACCAGGAGGAACAACTGGAAGAGGCCCTCTACAGAATGGAGTAATGGCAGTGTCATGTTCACAGGTCCTGGTGTCCTTAGAGGGACTTCAACCACCCTGATATATGCCAGAGGACACGAGGAATCCAGGAGGTTCCCAGAGTGCACCTACCATAAATTCCTCTTCCAAGTGACAAAGGAGAAAACAAGGAGAATTGCTGTGCTGAACTTCATACTCATCAACAAGGAGAGGCTCAGAAGTTAAGTTCAAAAGCAGCCTTTGCTTCAGTGACCATGAGACAGTGCAGTTGAGGATCCCAAGGGGAGGGAGGAGGGTGAGATGCAAGCTTCAGGAGAGTAGACTTTGCCCTCTTCCAAGATCTGCTTGCAAGAATCCCAGGAGATAAGGCCCTGCATAGAAGAGGTTGAGAGGTAAGGGGAAGGGCAGGTAAAAAAATCTGGTTAATATTCCAAGTCTCCCCTCAGCACTGGTGTACTCTGGGTGTATTGTTTCTGCTCTGGGCTCCACAGTACAAGAGAGACACGGCCATGAAGATGATGAAGGGATGGGAACGCCTTCCTTGTGATGAAAATCTGTGAGAGATGGGCTTCTTCAGACTGGAGAAGGGAAGACTCATTCATCTGCACAAATACCTGAAGGGAGGGGGCAAAGAAGGTACAGCCAGGCTCCTTTCAGTGGTGCCCAGTGACAGGACTGGAGGCCATGGGCCCAGACTGAGGAGATTTCCTCTGAACGTCAGGAAATACTTCTTTTTAATGTGAGAATGACTGGCACAGATTGCCCAGAAAAGTTGCACAGTCTCCATCTAAACTCTCATACATGATGGAGGCTGACCATCTGGAAGGCAGCTTTGTTGTAAGGTTGACTGAGCACTGGCACAATTGTCCAGAGAGAGGCTGTGGAATCTCCATCCCTGAAGGTATTCCAAAGCTTACTGGACATTGCCCTGGACAGACTACTCTAGGTGGCTGTGCTTGATAAGGGCAATTGGACTAGATGCCCTCCAAAGGTCCCTTCCAACCCCAGCCATCCTGTGATGGAGTGAAGCAATAAACCCTCACAGGAGGGTTCTGCTGAGCCAGTTGATGCTGCTGGACAGCCACAGAGGGGAGGGACAGTACCCCACACGAGGTGACAGAGTGAACTGGTTGAATATTGTCCACCTATGAAAAAGCCACTTGAGAGCTGAGGTCTGTAACACCTTATAGGCTTTCTGGCACAGAGGGTGTGATGGCTAAGGATACAGTCCAAAGGAACACAGAGGTACAAGAAGGTACAGCAATACTGAACAGATCTTCCTGCTGAAACACACACAGGATTCCTAAATGCTTATGCTACATACCAAGATGAAATCTTCCTATTTCTTGGAACAGAAGCATTTGATAGTACTGCTGTGCCTCATCCAGAGCCCACAATAACATTCCTACCTATGAACACCCAAGGTGCACAAAGGCCATGGAATCACAGAATTGTTAAGTTGAAAAAGACCTTTAAGATCATCAAGTCCCAGGGGCTGTGTTTACTAAGATAAAATCTACTTCTCAAGAGTAGGATCAGACAAATCCAGCCCCCCTTGGTATTTTATCACTGGACAATGATTTATGGAGCAGTCTAGGAGCCAATCCAGCCAAGGTAGAAAAAAAGCAGGATCAGAACAGGATCCTGTTTGGCTTTGCAGCTGTAGCTGACATCAAGTTGAACATCTCTCTGAAAGGTCAGCCCTGCTAAGACAAGCCTGCTTGCACATTATTGCACTAGAGGCACCAGCCACCAAGTGGAATTCTCTGTCTGGTGTCATAGCAAAAAAACTCAGAACCAAAGGGAACCTCTACCACTGGAAAAAAAAAAAATTCTAAAAACAAGCATCAGGGATGGGTACCCATCTCTTCCTGAGTGGAAGAGAAATCTTTTGTCCCCCTGTGAGATTTGCAGCTGCTGACCTTGTCCTCTAGCTATGTGGGCCTGTGTTCCTCACTGAGATGGCAAAAATGTGACTGGGTGTGGCTGCATATGTTGCGGGTAAAAAAAAATTTCAGAGCAGCTGAGAGTTGGAATTTGTGCTATGAGTAAGAGGAGCTGCTACAGAATGAGTTAGCAGATGTTTTAGGTGATTCATTGTCTTCTGATAAGTGCCCAGCTCCGGTGGCATTGCTGGTATGTGAAAACAAGGTAGGTCTGGGTGAATCAGAGGGCCACAGGAAGCGTACTGGTGGTAGTTAGCAAAAACATGCACAAGTTTATGCAGGGGCTAAACTGTAAACTGCCATATTTTCCAAGGTCTGCAGTGAACTTCCTGGAAAAAAAAAAAACAACAGGTCTTCTTTGCCGTCAGAATTGGGGTGTGCCCTGGGAGCAAGCTCACTGCTCCATCCTCCAAAGGCAAGCACTGGTGTGAAAGGCTAGAAGAGCCAAGCTGAGCCATCTTTGCATGACACCTTCTGCCCACCCTCAAAAAACATCTCCAGTGAGTCCTCTGTGCCAGGTAGCACTGGTGCTGCCTGAATGATGCTGGATGTCTCCAAAAGATGGGAGTACCTTTCCTTTCATCTCTTGCTGACCTTCAGGACACATCTCCAGATTTTTTGGCTATGATTTCTCACCAAGCACCTAAACTACAATAATTTGTTTGCATCTACAACTGCCATATTTGACATCTTGAGCACCCACAGGCTACTTTGGAGAGGACAGATGAAGGGTCTGTAGGATGAAGAAGGGAGCATAGAACTTATTGCCAGCTCATACCTACATCACCACTAGCTTCCCACTTTAAACAAGAGGGTCTACATTTGTCACAGAATTAAAAGAAGCAGAAAACACAGAGGACTTTGCAATGCAGCTCAATGGCCTTGCATGTGTCCCAGAGCAAACTTTGTAATTATACCTTATCCTAATTACTGCTGCAGTAGCAAAGACAGTAAAACAATGAAATAGGCACCAGCTCCCAGGGCATCCAGGCAGTCCAGGCCATGGGAAAAGATGGAAGCATTCCCAGCCCTACTATTAAATCCCAAATTCTCGTGCTCAGGAAGCTCAGCAACAAGCTTGCAAGTTCAGACATTTCAGTAAGGTTATTCCAAATGCAGTGACAGGCCTGAGGGAGGAATGCAAGGTCAGCTCTCCTGCATGTGCTGTGTTACCATCACACCCACGAGTAACATGAGGCCACCTTGCGGAAAGAGAGGGCTGCTGTGTCCAAGTGCAGTCCAGATGAGCTCCCGATGTGAGAGAATAACCCAGCTTTGGTATGGACGGAATATTTTCTTTTGCAGACCCATGGCAGCATTGTCTGGAAGAGCCCTCCACAGTCTCAGGCCCAACCTGCCTCTGGGAGCAAGACTGTTGCCAATGCTGGTGCTAGCCAGGTGGTTTTGTCTATCCAACACTACCAAAGCCCCAAAGGTGACAGGCCACCTCTGCTCAGAGGAGCTGTCCCAGGGCCGCCTCTCCGGGGAGATTTATTTTCTGGAAATCCCAGTGCTACAGTAGTAATTCCTTGCAAACAGCTTTTTATCCAAGGGAGGGAGAGGGGAAAAACAGAGCAGATGAAGGATCTGAGAATTAGCAAAGTTCAAACATTTGCAGGTGGCCTTAGATTGAACCAGTTAGTTCTGTACCCAGTGTTGGCTTCCAGTGAGGAGACAGCTTGTGGTGATGGAAAGGTAGCGATGAACGTGAGAAGCAACACTGGGAGAGTGAAGAAGAAGGACCAAGAGGTGGGTAAGAACATCAGCCTTATTCATTTGATGAAAGCACATGGAAGAAACTGATGGCTCTGCTGCCTTTTGTGTATTTAGCTTCCACATAAAAGTTGAATCTAGAGGTGAATATCTCACTGAAGAGATCCATTACCCTCCACAAACCACCACCAAGATAAAATGATGACTGCAGTCTCTCTCTTAGGCACCTACAACCAAACTCTTGCCCCACCATTCAGTCTTAATGATAGAAGGGGGTCAGGAAATGAGCCAAGATTGTGAAAGGAGAGGTTCATGAACTTTCAGCCAGGTGAAATGTGTATGAGCTACAGCAACACTCATTGTCAGAGGAGGAGCTGTCTCCAGTTCCCAAGCCACATTCTCCAAGACCTGCTGGAGTGGAAACCAGGAAATGGCACAGAATGAGCACAGCATCCTGTTTAAAAGGCTTGAAGTAAAGTTATAGATCCATAATTCAGTGTCTAGAAAATTGACCTGCACAAAGGCTTAGTTCAGAGGCACCAAGGGGCTAGTATAGGGACTGAGAAGTGAATAACTGCAATTTCTTGAGAACTACTTTGTACCAAACCATTTAAATTTTCTCTCTCAAAGATCTGGCAGATAAAGGGTAAGCAGCAGATGTGAAAATTTTGACCTCGATAAAGAACTTTGTGTTATCCCATTCAGACTTCTTATCAGAAAGGGAAATACCATCTAGATGAAAGACAGATGTAAAATTAGAGCAAATAAAGCACCTTGATCTGGTGACAAGAGCTATTCCTGCCTTACAGTCAGACTAGAAAGACATTACAACGCATAAGACATAGAAAGGAACCACAGGAAAAGGGTCCTGGCTTTCACACTATTCACTGCTTCCATACTGTGGGTTAGAAGTCACAATACACTGTCTTAGAAATAATGTGGATAATGTTAAAGAAAACAAAGCCAGAGGAATGCCAGAAAGTAGATCCATCAGGTGACCTTAAAGACCTGGCAAAAACAGGATTTGAGATAATTCAGATGAAATTCAATTCGAATCAGGTATAAAACACTTTGAAATTGGATCAATCCACCCCAAGGAGAGAATGGGATATGGGATCTGCTGGTAGGAACACTCTGGATCGAGGGGCCGAGGTATGACAAGGCCAAAACCCGGGTCCTGCATGTCGGCCAGAACAGACTTTGGGCTCTTCAGGGATCTGCTTTGTAGAGGCCTAAATGGAAGAGGGAAGAAGAAAGATGGCTTGTATTCAAGGATGACCTACAAGTTCTAGAGCAATGCATCCCAGTGAAGAGTAAGACTGGCAAAAATGCCAGGAGGCCCATGTGGACAAACGAGGAGTTCCTGGACAAACTCAAACTCAAACCCTCCTGCAGAGAGGCTACAGAGGGTGGCAGCAAGGCCAAGTAGTCTGGGAGGAATACAGATAAATTGGAGCCAGGTTAGGAACTGCCCACCCTGCCCACCCTGACAGAATTAAACCTGACCAGGGCATCAAGGGCAACAAGAAGAGCTTGTATAGGTATATCAGTAATAAAAGGGAGAATGGGAGACTTGATTACCCTGGACATAAAGAAGGTTGAGGTACTCAATGATTTTTTTGCCTCAGTCTTCACTGCCAAGTGCTCCAGCCACACCAACCAACTTGCAAAAGGCAAAGGCAGGGACTGGGAGAATGAGGAACTACTTGGTGTAGGAGGAATGGTTTGAGACCATCTTAGAAACCTGAAGTTGCACAAGTCCATAGGACCTGATGAGATACATCTGTGGGTCCAGAGGGAACTGGCAGAAGAAGTGGCTAAGCCTGTATCCATCATATATGAGAAGTCATGGCAGTCTGGTGAAACACCCACTGACTGGGAATGGGGAAGCATTTTTAAAAAGAGGAAATAAGAAAGACAAGCCTCTCAGTGTCACCTTGGTGCCCGGCAAGCTCACGAAGCAGATCCCCTGGAAACTATGCTAAGGCACATGGAAAATTATTAGGTGTTTGGTGACAGTCAACATGGCTTCAGTAAGGGCAAATTGTGCCTGACAAATTTGGCAGCCTTCTATGAGAGGGTTACAGCACTGGTGGCTAAGGGAAGAGCAACTGACATTGTCTACTCAGACTTGTGCAAAGCATTTGACTTTGTCCCACAAAACATAATTTTCTCTAAACTGAAGAAATGCGGATTTGGAAGATGGACAACTCAGTGGACAAGGAACTGGCTGGATGGTGGGACTAAAAGAGCTGTGGGCATCTGTTCAATGTCCAAGTGACAACTGGTGTTAAGTGGTGTCGGCTGGGACCANGTGTTGGCTGGGACCAGAGCTGTTTAATATCTTTGTCAGCGACAGGACAGGGGGATCAGGTGCATTCTCAGCAAGTTTGCTGATGGCAAAAAGTTGTGTGGTGTGGTCAATATGCTGGAAGGCAGGGATGCCCTCCAGAGACATCTGGGCAGGCTTGAGAGGTTTGACAAGGCTGAGTGCAAAATCCTGCAGTTGGGCTGGGGCAATCCCAACCACAAATACAGGCTGGGTAAAGAACAGATTTAGAGCAGCACAGAGGAGAAAGGCTTGGGGATTTTGGTGGACAGAAAGCTGAACATGATCTTCACTGTGTCCTTGCGGCCCAGAAAGCCAACTTGTCCTGGACTGCATTTGAAGCAGTGTGGGCAGCAGAGCAAGGGAGGGGATTCTGTGCCTCTACTCCACTTTGGTGAGACCCTACCTGGAGTGCTGCATCCATCTCTGGGACCTCCAGCATGAGAGGGATATTGACCTGTTGGAGCAAGTCCAGAGGAGGGTCACAAAGATGATCAGAGGGCTGACCTGATGGCTTATCATCTCTCTTTTGAAGACAGATTAAGAGACCTGGGGTTGCTCAGCCTGGAGAAGACTCTGGGGAGACATTACAGCAGCTTCCAGTATCTAAAGGGGCCTACAAGAGAGCTGGAGAGGAATATTTTACAAGAGAATGTAGTGGTAGAACAAGGGTTAATGATTTTACACTGAAAGAGTGTAGGTTTTGATTAGATATTAGGAAGAAATTCTTTACAGGGAAGGGATCACAGCATCAAGCCTGCCAGAGTTCAAGAAGTGTTTAGACAACGCTCTCAGGCATATGGTGTGATTCTTGGGGTTGTCTTGTGCAGGGGCAGCAGCTGAACTGGATAATCCTTGTGGTTGCCTTTCAACTCAGGATATTCTATGATTCTATGTTGTGAGGGTGGTGAGTCACTGGAGCAGTTTGCCCAGAGAATTTGTGAATGCCTCATCCCTGAAAATGTTGAAGGCTAGATTAGGTGGGGTTTGGGGCAACCTGGTCTAGTGTAAAAGGTCCTGGCCCGTGCTGGGGGAGATTGAAAGTAAATAATCTTTAAGGTTTCTTCCAACCTAAAACATTCTGTAACTCAATGAAATAACATGGGAGCAAGATGCAGCTATCTCTCCATCCACAACTATTAGAATACATTCCCATGGACTAGAAGTTTCACAATTTCTTAGCCTCCAGAACAGGCAGAGGGCACAGCTGTCTCCCACCCAGGGCTTTCTCAAAGGGAAAGGTTTAAGCAGGTATTTTCTACTGTAACCTTGGCCATATGTCCAGTGGTTTGGCCCACAAAGCTGACCAAACTCCCAGCAAATATCTAAAGGCACCTGCATAAGCCATCTGCGCTTTGGTTTCAGATATTTCAGCCCAATGGGAGATCAAAGTCCACGCAGATGAGTCACATATACAGTGTAACAAGATGAACCTCCATCATGGAGCACTGCTTTTGCCTTGCCAGTTGCAACACGCTGTGCACCCACGAGCATTAGCTTTGCCCTTTAGCTTGCAAGATCTGTGGCCCAGAAACTGGACAAACATGCAGTTTCCACAGCCAGACACAGCTTTAACTGCTCTCTTATTCCTGTCTGAAAAGGGCTGCACCTCCAAAACCCATCATAAGAGCTTCATGTCTAAACTACTCTCAACCACTTCAGGACTGAGTCAGACAAAAATAGATATAGCTGCAAAAATGCTTTTTGTATCATTCTCGGAACTGAAAGCAGCACTGGGCAATCTGGCAAGTCCAAGCGCAGCAGTTTAGAAAGTGAGGGAGGTTAACGGATCAGTGAATACCTGGGGGTCCTCTAATAAGGCTTTCAACAACTCATTCCCAGGATCCAGTCTGAATAGTGTTCAGACTCACAGCTGGGCTTCAGAAAGAAAGCAGGAACAGCCTTAGTGCTCACTGATGGATTTACTGTTCCCTGCAGGCATTACAGGGTGCTGACCCCAAATTTCAGCTCCCTTACACTGAATTTTGAGCAGGGGGAACAGCCAAAACTGTAATGGCCACAGGCCTGGGAATGTTAAGCCACTGCTGGGTCACAGCCCTGCAGTGAGACCTGCCAGTATGGGTGCTTACAAGCCCTTTAGAGCCCAACACATCCCTGCTCTCTGATAACCCCTCTAGAGTGTGTGCTCAGGGCTGCTGTTACCACCATGGTCAGCCTGGGAGGGGGGCAGGTCAATGGGCAAGTGGAAGGCTAATAAATCTGCTCCTGGAAGTGGCACCACAAAGGCTGGATAGCTGGGGCATGGAGCTGCCTGCTGGGTGCTGACCACTACTATCTGTGCTCTGGGGAGCACATGGATCTCTCTTCCACATTCAACCAGCCAGGGGGATCACAGACCCTGTCCTCCCTGGGGCTCATCCTTGGCCTCCCAGCAGGCACAAAGACAGCAGTGTGTGTGGCCAGGAAGGAAGCTGGGAGCTGGGCTGGGAGAAGAGACCATTGCAACTGCAGCTGTTTGCACAATGCAGAGCGTGTTCCAGTTGCACTCACACACTGCAGGGGCCATGGCTTGAGAGCAAGGAGCACCCTCAGTTTGCACTCTTAGAAATTTCCCCTTGAAAAATACTAGAAGAAAAAGCAGCAAAATTGAATGGTCAGAACAAAATCATTCAACCTGGACACCTGGCTAAGGAAGTTTTCCTTTGGGATGGAGACTGAGGAGAGGCTTAGACAACCAGGTTCTTATGCTGAAAAGCACAGCATGAGCTATTTGAGCCATCGTGCTCCCAGCCTACAGAGATTTAGGGTTTCGAGTGAAAGGCAAACACAGATGGATAGTGGAGCTACATAGGTGTCTAGACCAGAGGAAATTGCAGCACCCTAAGTGCAGGTCCTTCCTGCATGGGCGCTGTTCTCAGCCAGTTCCCATCTCCTGCATCAGGCAAGACATAGGGGATTGCCACACTCTGCAAAGCAGAGAGTCCTCAGATGGGAGAGAGGATTAATGATATACAGTCAGGGTCAAGTATTGTGCCTGCTGACTACCTGCCAGTCACAGGGCAACCCAGGATGGCACAGCACATGTGCTGCCATTTGCCAGACCTGGCAGCCTTGAGGCTTGGTGTCCAGCATGGGCTAAGCCTACTTTGAACCCAAGAAGGAATCTGGTACAGTGTAACTTGCAGGACATGCAGGCACTGTGGGGGTATGGGGGCATCTTGCCATATGTGACACAGGCAAAGCCCCAGGGTCAGTGGGATGTAAACAGGAATTACCAGTTGCAGGCTCCTGCTAAACAGCCCTGGCCCCAGCTGTTCCCCACACAGCAAACAGGATGCTGAGAGATCCTGCTGCTGCTGAGGAGCCTGCTCCCACAGCTGTGAAGGGAAGAGGGTCAGAGTAACCTCCTTGACAAGGACCTCCCTGCCCCCAGGTCTCAGTGGCACGATCTCAGCTGAAAAGGGAGGGACAGAGCTACCTTTGTGCAGGGAAGCTCTTCTCTCCAGAGCCACATTTTGAAAGCTCAGTTAAGCCTAGAAATCTGATCAGACTATGGATCCCATAGGAAGCTATGGAGATTGTTGTGTGCATGTGTTCTTTTGGAGAGAACGCATGATGATTGCTGGCATCAGGCAAACTCTGCTCAGCTGGTGTGACAATGGGGTAACCCAAAAGCTACTGGTCCTACCCACACTGACCTCACACTGTCACCTAAGAGACACTAGGGTGCCATTATCACCAGTGGCTGGAAGCAGACAGCTAGAGAGGCAGGGAACATGTTGAACACAGGAATATTGCCCTGAATTCATTCCCAGCCTTCAGTGATGCAGGGTATCTGAGGCTGGAAAAGCAACTCAACCCTAAATACCTCATCATGGATTCTTTTAAAAAAAAAAAAAATCTGCCTTGGAATCAGTCTCAAGTTCTGACTATCCTGCCCTAGATCTTTTCCAGGTCCAATTAGCTCAAGGCCTTCTGCTGCTCCTCCAATTTGTTGGTGTTAAAAATTAGTAATAAAATGCAAGCCAACTCAACCAGGCCTGGATAAAGTTTCCATCACATTCTTAAAGAGATGACTGTGACAATGTAGGAAAAACTAAGTCACAGCCTTGGAGAAGTAGGAAACACCAAGTAAGGTGGCTTTTCCCACTCAGTAGCTAGGGCAATGTGGGAAGGAAGGCAGCTTCAACCAGACCATTTTATCTCTGAGGCCAGATGGCTTTAAATGCTTCCCCAGAGCTTGGAAAGGGCCAGGCATTTCTTTGAATTGCTTTTCATACCACCTCATTAGAAAGTAAAAGGGAAGAAATGAACAATCTATAACTTTGTGGCAAGGGGAAACAGCTCTGTTAATCCCATTTCCTTCCCCGAGTTTACTCAGGGCAGGTCATCCAGCATCAGGGCCACATCATCTAATCTGCTTATCATTGTCCCACAGTCAGGAGCCTGGGCACCAGCCCAAAGGGCAGAAGCATCCTCCTGGGCATTATTAATAAATTGGAAAGGCCCAGGTTTTTAAACCTTCCCTGGTGCATAATTGTAATGCTCCTGGCACCCAGCTTCTAGTGCAGCTGCAGATCCAAGGAGTGGCCACCTCCCAGACTCAAGCCTGCATGAGCAAGGGCAAGAGGGGCACAGCACTGCTGAAGGAACAAATGAGAGAAAAAGGAAGGTGCTGCAGAGAAAGGGATCCTAGGGCAGGCACTGCAAAGCCCAGGGTGAGCATTACCCTCTAGGTTTCTTAGCATTTCTGGGTAAAACGTGGGCAAATCCAACAGAATGGAGAATTTCTCCCTCTCCGTCAGGCCTGGCACACACCCCACGCGCACATCTGGGATGGGGAGAAAAGCCCTGGCCAGCCATGCAGGACTCAGAGCTTGCTATCCTCTGCTCACAGCTTGGCTTGGCTGATCCATGGGCAACCACTGCTATACCTGACAGCACTGCCACCAAGTTTTGATTTGTCACCTTAGTAAAAGCCTTCTGAGCTGAGAAGAGGCAAAGGGCACTGATATGCCCTCATCCATGGCACTGAGCCCTCCAGCTTGCTACCAGCCCTTTCCCTCTGCCCCCCTCTCCCCCAGGAGCAGTACATTTCACAGCCAACCTTCACTTGGTGTCCAGATGGAAAGGTGTCCAGATACAGCCTCACGAGAGATTCAGGACTATAGGGTTTCAGGCTTGCAGCACCTGTTCCTGTGTGGGGATTCCATGGCAGAAGGTGGGAAACACATAAGGCTGGCAGCATTTGGTGTGTTGGTTGGACACACAGGTCCCAGGGCAGTAGTGAATGTCTTGGCACAGGCAGTGGCTGGAGTAGGGTAAAAGTTACAGAAGTTAATTGGACAGGAAAGGAATCCGCAGCCCCTAGCTTAGTTTCCCAGATGAGGAGTGCCAAGTTTTAGCAAGCTATTGGCTGCGTACAACAAAGCCAGGTGTTCCTGTTCTGGAGCTGTGCTCATCTGTCTGCTCTGCAGACGTGGCTGGGGACACGAGCCTTTGGCTGAGTCCAACCCACCCCTGCCTTCCAGCTGGACTAAGATCCAGTGTTCAACAGCTTCAGAATCCCTCCCCAAAATGATCTGGCACTCAGAGAGCTGAAGGGCTTCGGGAAATAGCTGTGGGACGGAGGAGTAGGGAAGGGAGCCGGGATCAGCTGGTCCAACACAGACCCACCCAGCCCTGCAGACGCCAAGGCCAGGAAGCAGCAGCGCAAAGATGCCGTGGGGCGCACACAGGCAGCCAGCCTTCCAGCTCAGCCGGCGTTGCTCATCCCAAATTGATCCGCAGAGGATGCTGCCCTCTTCTGGGCTCAGTGTGACTGGCAGAAATCCAGGGAAATTTGGCGAGGCTCAAGACGAGTTCTTTTTGGGGCTCAAAATCCCACACTGGGGTTCTCATTGTGGTGATTTCCCGTACCTGTCTCAGTGGACATCCCAGGGACTCTTCCTGCCGAGAGCCAGGCTGCTGTACCTGAGAGTGCCCTCTGAGGGCAGCCTGGAAACGGGAGGAGCAGGGCCAAGCTCAGGAGCTCTCCCTGAAGGACAGGAAGATGGGGAGGTCTCTTGGGCCAGTTACCAAATGTGAGATCTGCCAGCAATTCATGTTAATTATTTTCATTAATTAATTAATTTGATAGCAAATTTGAAAGCTCGCATGCAGTAAATGAAGGGAGCTGTAACAGGGTCCCATGCCGCCGCAGCANCGCCTGCCGGCACCGCCTCCTGCCCGCACCTCCCCAGGCCCGGCCCGGGCTGGGGCGGCTCCGCGGGCTGCCCGCCTGAGGGGCTCCGGGACGGCCGCGGGAGCCCCCGCCCTGCCTGCACCGGTGCCACAGCTCCTGTCCAGCGACCCCCGGAGCTCCCGCGGCCCTCGGGCAAGCGGGAGCCCTCTGGAGCCCTCTTCACCCACCTCCCCGGGATGCGGACGCCGACGGAGATGATCGTGGGGCTGGTGCTGTGCCCCTGCGGGCTCCTGCTGACACTCACGGGCACGCTGGCACCCACCTGGAGGCAGGTGAGCCTCGTACCTGACCAGCCCAGGGACGTCGTCTGGGAGCAGGGCATCTGGGACATCTGCAGGGAGCAGCAGAGCACCCACGACCGCCTCTGCGGGCAGGCTGACGGGCTGGGCTACTTTGAGCAGGTCCCCGTGCGGGTGGCCCAAGGGCTGATGCCCTCCTCGCTGGTGGTCGCCCTGGTGGGCTTGGTGGTGGCTGCCCTGGGTGTTCGATGCTGGAAGCCGGAGCCCCGGCACCTGGTGGCCGGTGTGGCAGGGCTGGTGCTGCTCCTCTCTGGACTGATGAGCCTCGTGCCCAGCTCCTGGTACACCCAGGAGCTGTGGGCACTGCCTGCACCGCCTGGCAGCACGCTGACCGTAGGCTACAGCTTGGTGCTGAGCTATTTGGGAAGCTGCCTGGAGATCCTGGGGGGGCTGGCCCTCGCCCTCAGCTTCCATCACTGCTGCAAGGAGCGCAGGGCCCCCAAATTGCCCCCCACACCTGTGACAGAGGCTGGGTCGTGCTCGACTAGAGCTTACAACAATCCCTGGGATGTGCTGGAGGATGAGCAAGATGGACAGCACTGGAGGAGCAGCCCGCCTTGTGATTCTGACTTGTAGCCCCAGCACTGGGACAGCAGTCACCTCCCTGGCATCAAGAGCAGTGCTGGCCCCTGCCCCTACAAGCCATGCCTTTCTCCTGGGGCCCCTCTGAACAGGCTGGAAACAAGACCAAGGACCTGTTTTGAATATTTGTAACTTCCTCAAAAGCCTGCTGTGCCAAAGCCATGCTGGATTGAGGACCAGAGGCGGCTCCAGACCCTCCATGCCGCTTTTACCTCATCTTCCTGTGCCACGCACAGCAGCTTGGGCTGGACATGGTGTTCCCACATGAGCAACATACAGATCAGAAGTGTGTAACCTTCAGAGCTGGCAGCAGGGGAGGGGATCACCTGTCTCGTGTCTCTGCTCTGCTCAGGACTGTGCGAACGGCAAAATAAATGCAAAGCAATGGGTTTGTGCTGTGGGATGGTTATGGGCTTTCTGCCAGGCAGGCTGGGCTGAGAGCCAGTGGGCACAGCTCACCCAGCTTCCCTGTGTTTTGTCTCAAGCAAGGAGGAAATGTCTGTAAAAGGGTGCAGCTAGCTTTTATAGCACTTTTCTGAAGATCTTTTACCCCATGGTCAAAATCAGCTCTAGAAGAGATTTCTCCTTCCTTGAGNCATTTATTTCCCCTTTCAAAATTAGCTTGGTGGGAGGTGGTAGAACTGGTCTCACTGGTTCGTAAAGGACACTCGGGAGGTCAGAACTGCACTATAAAATCCTTTTCAGCCTCCTGCATAACGAGGTAAGAGCCAAGCCAACTTCCTTGCAGAGTTATTTGGCCAGATTCCTGTACCAGGTGAGGCCAAAGCACCCTGGTCAGCAAGCTAAGCCTTGCTGCAGATGGACAGTACTCAAGGGACAATCTCAGAGAGTGTGTTGGGATTAGAGACTTCCTGATAAACCTCCCAAACATTTTTTGTCTGTATTCTTATGTTCCCTAGGTCTTATGGTCCCTAGAGCAAACCAACCTCCCCTCCCTGGCCCACACACAAACCACAATGGCACAAGAGATGCCGCACAACGTTCCTTTATGAAAATACTGTACTGGTGTGAGATGGTCCTTTCCTCAGCAGGGCTGGCAGCTCCTGCAGAAATCACAGATGGGTGTATCAGGGACAACTCTGACCCAGCCTCCTAAGCCCACCCCACACCTTAGCACAGGGGTCCAGCCACAGGCAGAGTGGGACAGCCCTGTCAGACCCTAGGCACCCCTGCTCTTGCCCTTCTCCTTCCAGAGGAGGGCAGAGCTTGCCTCAGGAAGATGAGCATGCCAGCACTGGGTCCTGGGGCACTGCAGTGTGGCAGAGGGGTCCCTAGCAAGGCCTGCTCCAGATGCTACTCACCTCTTTCCCTTCATAAGCTTCATTCACAAATGTATCACTCTTGGGGGGAAGCTCTTCCTCCTCATCTTCTTCCTCTGGATCACTTTCACGGTGGTACAAGGTCAGCACCCGAGTGGAAGCAGTGCTCGAGGTTCTGGAGAGGTAAAAATGTACACCGAGAATGGTACGGCATTTGAGATCTGCCCCAACTCCTAGAGATGGGGCAGACCTCAAAAGTCCTGCCACAACCCCTGGTAATAGCCTGCTGGGGTGATTGGAGCTTTCCATATAACCCAGGAGTGTATCAGGACTCCACACTGTCCCCGGGCAAGGAGACCCTGTCCCTCTCTATTGGCAGCTGTACCTGGCCCAGCCCCAGAGCTCACCTCCTCCGCCTGTCCCGCCTGCGCATGTAGGCCAGGGCGCCCACAGCAGCAGCAGCGAGCAGCAGGAGCACGGCCACCCCCAGGGCAATGGGTCCTGCCAGGGGCTGCACCTCGGCCTCCTCACAGTAGTCACCACGATAGCCCAGGGCGCAGTGGCACGTCACTCGGCCAGCCTCGATGGCACAGTCCCCGTGCAGGTTGCATGTCTTGCTGCTGCAGGGCACAGCCCCCAGCACCTCCTCCGTGCTGGGGTGTACCACGAAGGGTTCTCCATTCTCCTGGGGGCCAGGGGCTGCAGATAGGCTGGGGTGGGGCTGCCAAGGCTGGGGTGCAGCTAGGGATGTGGCTGGTTTCTGTTCTACGTGGGATATTCCTGATGGTGCCACTGCAGGGACCTGCGTCCCCACCTTCACTGAGGCGCCTGAAGGGATGGGCATAGATCAGCAGAGACTCAGGTAAGACCCTCTTCCCAAAATGAGGGAGACAGGGCAGGCTGCCTGTGCCCGGGACCCCAGCACCCCTGGCTGTGGGCAGGCACTCACAGTCAGACTCATCGGAGCCGTCGGCACAGTCGGGGCGCCCATCGCAGACCTGCTCTCTGGAAATGCAGCTCTGGAGGTCGGGGCAGGCCTGGAGCTGGGCGGGGCAAGGCGGTGCCAGCGCACACGCTGCCCCATGCACCAGGTGGTATCCGGGAGAGCAGCGGCACTGCCGCCCTGCGGGGTTGGGCAGGCAGAGCTGGGCACAGCCCCCATTGCTCTTTGCACAGCCATTGGTCCCTGCCAAAACAGCGCTGGTTAGCGCGGCCACCACAAGGCACAGCTGAATCCGACAGATGCCCTGGGCTGGGGCAGTCCCAGACCCACCTTCCTGTGAGAACTGGCTGTAAATCCTCATGGCTACCAGCTCCTGCTCCATCGGGAACCACCAGTTCTGAGCCTGCTCCACTCGGCTGTGCCAGATCTTGCTGGAGCCTAGAGACAGATGGGGTCAGCACTGCTCCACCTCCTCCCACAAGGGTGCCGGAGATGGGAGGTGGGGAGGTCCCCTAGCTTGCCCTTCACCCCGCAGAAGGGCAAGCCTGCACCCCACAGGGACTGGCAGAGCCCCAGAGTCCTAATGCAGTAGGATGAGCTGGGCAAACCACAGCAAACAGACCTACCATTGGCTGAGGTTGTGCTCCAGAGCAGAAAGCCTTCTCCTATGGCGAAGAGTGAGAGACCATGCAACCCTTCCCTCACCAGCTGGAAGCGGGATCCATCCAGCCCAACACTGCTGATGGTACCTCTCTCTGCAAGGCAAAGATGGAGAAGTTTCAGCGTGGAGACAGAGGGCTCCAGGCTGCTCCTCAGCGCTGTGCCAGGCTGTGCTTTGCAGACTGAGCACCTGCACCACTGCTACCCCCGCAGTGCTCTGGCTCAGTCCTCACTCACCGTGGTCTGCCCAGTACAGCCTGGTGCCAGCACCCCCAAAGGCAAGGCCGGTGGGAGCCCGGGCTCTCCTCCAGACCACTCTGCGGGTGGTGCCGTCCATGGCCGCGCATTCCACCAGGGCGCCATGCCCATGGCTGCCAGCTGCTGTGACAAAGCACATGGTGGAAGCACGAGGGGACAGTGCCAGCCAGGCAGCGCCCTGCAGCCCCTCGCTGAGTAGTGCCAGGGCCCACCGCCCCCTGGGAGCTGCCACATGGATGCTGGGCAGCTGTCCCCCAATCCAGTAAAGGTTCCCACTCAGCCAGTCCAAGGCCAGGGATGTCACCGTGCCCTCCACAGCTACTGCCTTCTTCCAGGACAGCCGTCCCCAGTCCTTCAGGCGCAGCAGTCCAATGGAATTGCCTCCCACTTCTGCAAAGTACAAACTCTTGTCTTTCACTGCATAGTCAATGGCTGTCAGGCGGCTCACCTTGGCCAAAGGCAGGGCCCGGTGCGGGGGAAGCCCTTGGGATCCAGCTGATGCGGGCAGGTCCTTCAGGTAGACCTGGAAGAAGGAGGCAGCGCTAGGATGGGAAACCCTCTTCCCTGACAACGGCGAGAACAGCAGCCCCCAGGGGTTGCTCCAGAGGACGGTACCTGTGCCACAGCTGCCGGTGACACCAGGAGGGCAAAGGCCGAATCGCGGATGGGCAGGCAGACGGTCTCATTGGCGTCCAGCATCAGCCGGGCGGGGCAGCGGCACTGCCCGGTGTGCCTAGCGCTCAGCAGGCACAGGTGGGAGCAGCCGCGCGTCTCACACGGGTTGGGAGCTGCAGGGCGCAGGGCTGGGTGCATCACCTGTGGGACAGCAGCCCAGCTGTCAGCACCCTCAGCCTCAGCTCCATCCGCACCTGCTGGCAGAGCTGAGCACCACACCGTGCTCGCAAGGCCCACACACAGCCCAGCTCGGGGCAGGATGGTGAGGCAGAGATGCTCCAAGAGGACCAGAGACACTTGGCCAGAGACTGCTTCCCAAGGACCAGTGGGGTGGGGGTACAGCTCACAGTGGCTCCTCACCACTCAACAGGGCACAACAGGGCTGTGCAGGATGGGCGATCAGCAGAGCTGGCGCAGCAGGGTTTGGGGCTCCCCAGGAAGGTACCTGGAGGCCATGGGGCTGCCCATGCCGTTTGAGCAGCACGGTCCTGTTCTTGCCACTGGCCTTGTCCACCTGCTGCACGGACCACGTCTTCCTCTCCGACCAGTAGAGCTGCCCTTCACACACAGCTGCCGCAAAGGGGCTCCGGACCCAGGGCAGCTTCAGGACCTGTCAGAGAGGTTGTCAGTGCCCACCTTGGTCCCCATCAGGGCCCTATCACCAGTGCCCCACCACACCTTCACACCGCTGCCATCCAGATGTGCAGAACCAACACTGCCCAGCTTCTCATCCAGCCAAAAGATCCTCTGGGTGGGGAGGTCAAGGGCCAGTGCTGTGGGCCAGCCCAGTCCCTGGGCCAGCAGCACGTGCCGCCAACTCCCATCCATACTGGCCTCCATCAGCCGTGAGTGGCTCCCCACCTCTGACCAGTACATCAGCCTAGTGGGAAGAGAGGTGCAGGCCTATGGACTTGACACAGCATCGTCCCAGCACCAAGGCAGCCCAGAAAAGCACCCTGGAGCTTCCCATCTCATCACGGGTGTATTGAGAGCTCCATGGGCAAGGGCAGGCGTCTGGGCTCTTTCTCCTCCTGTCACACAGTCCCCACAGCACCAAGATGAGGCCATGCCACCTCTTCTCCAGCCTCTCACCTACTTCCATGGAGGAAAATGGGGCAGGACAGGGATGGCAAGAAGGTCCCCATGTCCTCTTGTCCCAGACTTACCCTGCCAGAGGCTGGAGCACCAGAGAGTGGGGCTGGTCCAGGTCTCCATCCATCACCACGGTGTACTCTGGTGTCCCTTGCCAGGCAGCCCCCAAGCGAGTGGCCAGCACCTGCCCTGCTACCCCATCAGTCCAGTACAGGTTCCTCCCAAGCCAATCCACTGCTATACAGTCTGATCTCACACCTGAAATGCATCCGAGAGACAGCACCCATGTGAGGTGACAGTTGCATGGCCCATTGGAACACTGCTCCCAGCCCAGGTCCTTCCATCCCAGGAGCTCTGGCTCCTCCCAGCCTTGTTCCCACTAGCACTTCTCTACATAAGGGATCACAGCTTGGAACCCCACTTCAACCTGGAGACTGCACAGTGACAAGAGGCCAGACTTTCTAACTCTATGTTGTCACAGCCCACCTTTCACCAGTGTGCCTTTCTTTCCCGAGTTGAGGTCCTGCCAGCGGATGCTCTCTGTGGCCAGGTCCATCCAGAAGACTTTCCTCTCCACCAAGTCATAGTCAAGTGAGAAGACAACACGATCCTTGTCAGTGGCCAGCACCACCTCCTGATGTCCACTCCGCAGGCCATAGGACAACACCTCGGACTGCACGGCCACCAGCAGCTTGGGCTCTGGTCCTGGGGGAACACAGAGCCACATGGACCCTGCTCAGCACTAGTGGTCCCATGGTCCCAGCATGTGCAGGCAAGGAACACAGTGCTTGCAGGCACTGGAGCTTGCTGGGACTCAGCTCTACCACACAGGATGTTCTCAGATATTGCAGATAGATTTTCTGACCAGCCATTCACAGGACTATGAGGTTTTCCATGGCCAGCAGACAGGGGGACAAGTATCCACCAGTCCTTGGTGTATCTTAGAGGGCCAGGGATCCTCAGCGCTGGTTGGCCACCCCAGGACTTACCAGTGAGTTTGCAGAGGTGGCCATCGGGCTCCAGCAGGTAGCCAGGGAGACAGCCACAGCTGTAGGACCCTGGGGCATTGAGGCATGTCTGGCTGCAGGCTCCCTTGTCCCACTCCGTGCACTCATCTATGTCCTTGCAGGACAGACTATCCTCAGCAAGCCGATAGCCCGGGCCGCACCAGCACCGCTGTGGGAAAAGGGACCATCAGCTGCCTACCCTGGACACACGAGGCTCCCTTCTGAAGCTGGAGCAGGGCATCATGGCATGACAAGCCCCTGCCCCAGGGCTGCTGGCACTCACAGGGCCCTGGGGCGAGGGGTAGCAGAGATGAGTGCAGGACCGCTGGCAGGGCACAGAGCAGTTCCCCCCCTCATCTGAGCCATCCGCGCAGTCCTGCTGGCCGTTGCACACCAGGGATGCGTTCAGGCAGGACCCCAGCCCACAGGGATACTCGTGACTCTGGCAAGGAGCAGGATGGCCTGCAGGGACATGCGGGGAAGGCTGCCCTGAGCCTCTTCCACCAGCTCCTTTTGCTCATTTGGGGCAGATTTAGCTGCTCCCAGAGGCTGCCCAAAGCTCACTGCAGCCACATCTAGAGCTGTGCCAGTAGCCTGGCTTCAGGCTATGTTAATCCAAAGGCTGCTGGGCCCTGCAGGGAGAACAGCTACTCAGGACCTGGAGCCACCACTGCTGCTGAGAATAGGCAGCAGGCATATGGGGCCCTTTACCTCAGCACAGACACATACCCATCTCCCTCTGTGCCAGGCACCCCCCCTGGGTGAGACAGGGAATATAATAAGGGTGTTGCTCACAGCCAGCCTCATCACTGCCATCCATGCAGTCAGTCTCTCCATCACAGCGCCAGACATCGGGGATGCACTCATGGCCATGGGAGCAGCCCCACTGCTGGTCCTCACACAGCCCTTCCTCCCAAGGGCAGCCCTGCAAGGCAGAGAGTGAAAAAGGCCTATCCGCCCTCCTGGGCATGAGTGGGGACAGGCTGTGTCCCCACTGCTCCACTCACCTGCTCGTCTGAGCCATCACCACAGTCAGCAGCGCCATCACAGCGCCAGGCCTCTGGCACACACTCCCCGCTGTGGGAACATGTCACCTCACCCTCACGGCACAGCAGCGGCCGGGGCACGGCACAGCCCTCCTCATCTGACCCGTCCTGGCAGTCGTGGTCACCATCACAGTGCAGGGCCAGGGCCACACACTGCCCACTCCGACAAGAAAACTCAGCTGGACCACACTCCTTCAGCACTGTGGGCAAAGGCCAAGGCTGAGCAGAGGCACTGTCCCCCCCCTCTCAGCTGGTTGCCCTGGGCAGCGCCTGCTCCTGGACCCACAAGAAACCTTGTGCATCCACCATCCCATCCAGCCCCAGGGTCTTACCACAGCCCTGCTCATCAGCGTGGTCCAGGCAGTCAGCGTGGCCGTCACACAGCCAGCTCCTGGGGATGCAGCGGGTGGCAGTGTCGCAGCGCAGGGCACACTCCTGCGTGGGGGTCCAGCAGCCCACCTCATCCGAGCCGTCGGGGCACTGCGGCACCCCATCGCAGCGCTCTCCCGCCCCGACACACACGGCTCCGCTTGCACAGTGGAAGGCCCCTGGGGGGACAAGGGGCTTTGCACTGCCTGCAGAAGGCAGCCAGGGTGCCCAGACCCTCTGCTAGCCCTCCAGTGATGTAGAAAGGCCCCACAAGTGACAAGGCTTGGTCCCTCCTAGACAGTGCCTCTCCAGCAGCCTAGGTCCTGAGCAAGCCGATTGCGGCAGTCTCAACTCAGCCACATCTGGGCCATTATGAGCAGTGAAATAAAGTCTATCCTTTTCCAACAGCACTTCAAGCTCAGTGCCAAGTTCAGAAGGAACCAGTATGTCACATCACAAGCATCAGAGCCAGGACACAGACTTTACCAGGACCCTGTCCCAAAAACCCCTCTAGGAAGCAGCCAGAAGCCCAGGCACAGGGTGACCCAGCTGCACAGGGGACAGAAGAATGGCTCCTACCTGGGGTGTTGCAGAGTTCGGCGCACCCATCCTCATCAGAGCCATCTGCACAGTCCTTCTCCCCATCACACAGGTACTCCTGGGCCACACACCCAGTGCCATCACGGCAGGGCACATGTGTGCGAGAACAGGACAGATGGAGAACTGGAGTCAGGGGGTGTGCAGGGCTGAACTGGAGGGGTGGGGTAGGTGTCACCACCCGTGCAGAACTGTTTGAGCGTGGGGTGGTAGTGGTTGGCTGTGGGGCAGTGATCTTAGTTGTAAAAGATCGAGTGGTGCTGGTGGCTGGCTGCACAGTGGTAGTCTTGGTCAGTGTGGTCCGGGCAGTGGTTTGTGCAGGGGTGGTCTTCTTTGATGTGGACTGTCTGGTGGTGGTTTGTGTTGCAGTAGCCTCGCTGGTTGGTGCAGGAGTCGTGGTCAATGCAGTGGTGGTCTGGCTTGGTGGTGGTGTTGTGGTGGAGGTGGTAGGCCGAGCAGCAGTGGTGCTTGTGGTTGTCCTTATTGTAGTGGTCACAGGTGGAGGAAGTGGCACGGCAGACCCCTTGCTTGATGGCACTGGCAGAGGATTTGGTATTTGTTGGGGCTATGCCCTCTCCACACTCCGGGCACCTCCCAGAGAACCCCACACGACCACCAGTAGTCAGGCACCCTGCCACAGCTCAGAGTAGCACAGGCCACCCAGCTCCATCAGGTAGACCAGCAGCACCAGGCACAAAGCCATGGCCACTCTTACCAGCCTGCAGCTCTGAGCCCACGAAGGCCACCACTCCCTGCACGCCTGCTGCCGGCAAGGACAGCACGAGGGCCAGCGTCCTCCGGTCCCACAGCAGCAGAGCTGTCCCATTTGCTGACACCAGGTATGGCTCAAAGGCAGCCACCAGGCCATGGGACCAGCTGGGTGCCAGAGTGACTGCTTGCCGCTTGGTCAGACTCAGCACCTGCAGGCCTGTGAGGCAGAAGAATGGTAAGACCTGGAGCCTGTCTGCACCCCTCACGGCTCACCCTGCACCCCACAACCCACAGCTATGGCAGGGACCTCATGACTGAGGCCAGGAACTCAGCCACAGGATGGAGTCTGCCCCATGAGCATCCCACTGCCCAGGCGGGAACCTGCTGCATGTAGGGCATGGATGATCGCTCCTGCCTACATCCACCACCCTCCACTCCCTGCTCCAGATACCACCAGGGCTCACCCAGAGCTGAGCTCCAGAGAATGCTAAAGGCTCTGCTGTCCATAGCCGCAGGCAGGTCTCCAGGCCACGTCTCATTCCAGGCATCCCACGGAGCACCCCCCTCCAGGCTCAGCGCCTGCAGGGGCTGCCCACGGGCCAGCCAGTACAGAGTACCACGCTGCCAGTCCAAGAAGAGGTGCTGGATGCTGCTGCCAGCACGGTGCAGCATGCGCAGGGACATGTCAGATGTCTGGAGCACCCCGATGTCCCTCCGGTTACATGCCAGCCAGTACAGGTCCCCCGAGCGGATGTCCACACGGGCAGAGCAGACTTGGCAAGAGCAGGAAGACAAGCAGTCATGAGGCTGTCCCACGACCCTGCACCTCTGCCTGAGTGCCCCTAGACCCTAAACATAAGGCACAGCTACCCACTACCCACATGGCCTCACTGTGGGCACCACTGTGCTCTGCACCCAGGAGATCCTCAGACCTCAGGGAGAATCAGGAAGGAGAGTCTATCACCCCCTATGGTCTCACCTGGCAGCCCAGTCACAATGACTTCTCTCCTGCCAGGGTGGCCCACGACACGCAGAAGAGTCCCACGGTCATCTGTCCCATAGAGCACTGACCTCTGCCAGTCCACATCTTGCAGGTGGAGGGACTCCTGCCACTCCTGCACCTGTCTGGTGTGTGCTCCAGGGCCCACATGCACCAGGGAGATGGCCTTTCCTGATGCATACACAATCGACAGCTCTGCAGGGCATAAGGGCAGTGCGTGAGCTCAGCCCCAGGGACGCTGGACAGGGTCACCAGAACGAACCAAGACAGAAATGTCACAACCCTGGTGTGTGCTGGTAACTTCATCCACCAAAGCCACAGCCCCTTATGGCCCTCCTCCAACTCTCACATGGATGTATACCACCCCAGAGAGCCAGACCCTGCTCACCTGCACACTTTCCCGAGGGCAGGAGGAAGAGGCCCTCTGGACACGCACACTTGTAGCCCCGAGGGTGCACAGGGGACAGGAGGCAAAGGTGACTGCACAGGCCCAGAGCACATGCAGCAGTGTCCCCTGGGAGCAAGAGGTTGTTAAAAGCTCAGGCAGTCATGACCCTAATGTCTCTCCCAGCCCCCAAAAACCACAGACTGTCCTGGGGCTGGGATAAAGGTTGGAGGCAGGGTAGTGATGTCATATGAGTTGAGGGGGCACAGGTCTACCCAAAGCCATGGGCCTGGGCAGCTTTCCTTACAGTTTTATAGGTTTCCTCTGTACCAACCCCCAAACCCCTCATCGAAGGACCAGACAACGCATTGGGCAAGACCTGATGAGCTCCAGGACCCAGTGAGCCTTCCCTAGCACCCAGGGATGGAGTGGGGGTTGCTGCCACGCTGCCAGCCCTACAGCAGTGAACACCTGCAGGGTACTCACTGGGAGGCTGCTGCAGTGCATGCAGCACAGTGAAAGCCGAGATAGAGGCACGGAGCAGCATTGCGTGCTCCTGGGGAGAGGCCCAGGTGGCTGACACCAGATCTGTGCCATCAGTCCAGAAGAACCGGCTCTCAAACACGGCCAGGCCCAGCGGCTCCGTGTGGCTCCGCAAAACAGCGTGGAAGGAATGGCGCCCGCTGCCATCCACCCGCAGCGTCTCGATGGACTGGGGACAAGGCAAGGCATGGTGGCCATGTGGCATCCCCACACCCTGACCCTTTTTCTCCCAGCCCAGGCATGTATGCCAGACCTAGGCACCACTCCCTGCTCCCTGCCATGCTTTGGCCATGGACACAGGGAAACCAGGGCCATGCTCCCACCTCATCGTCTCCCTGTGGGGGAGACAGCCCTGCTGCCCCTCTCATCCGTACCTCCTTGTACTCGCTGATCCAGTACAGCCTGCCAGCCACATGGTCCAGGCTCAGCCCCACAGGCTCCTCCATGGACACAACTGTGAGCTCCCGCCGGTTTGAGCCATCCATGCCGGCCGCAGCAATGACTGTCCGGCCCCTCTGTCCACGGTTGACCCAGTACAGGGACCTGGGGGCAGGCACTCAGCACCCACTTCACAGCGTAATACCAGCGCTGCCACAGCCCCACAGCAGGCATTGCTGTGAGCAGGCATGGTGAGCACCAGCACTGCAATCCCAGAAGCCTGGGCCAACCCTGGCCCATTCACTGCTCACCTTGCAGCTGGATATACTGTCAGCTGCTCTGGTGCAATGTCCTTCCCCAGTACTGTCATGTAACCCCGGCCGTCACCCAGCCCTGCATAGATGGCTGGAGGATGGCTGCTGGCCCAGTACAGTTGTCCTGTGAACCAGTCCATGGAGATGCTGTTCACCTCTTTGGCATCTGTAGAGACAGAGCAATTTTAAGGCACACCTGCTCCAGGCTGTGCGGCAAACTCAGGCTGCCCTTTCCTCTATAGAGGAAAAGCAGTACTGGGGTGGCAGGCCGGCTCTCAGCACCCATTTCAGCCCTACTACAGCACCTGGCACGCTTGGTCCTCCTCACCTGCATAGAGAGGCTGTGTGCCTTTCCCTGGGTGGTGAACACGGAGCTCTCCATCCTCTGTCAGCCAGTAGTAGGTTTCTCGGAGCAAGTCATACACCAGGGCACGGGGTTTGGTCTCAGTGGAGAGCAGGGGTCGATAGGCCTGGGTCCGTACATCCAGAAGGGCCAGGTCCTGCCCCACGGCCACCAGGAGCTGTGTTGCATTGTCTGCCGGGGTGAGAGGAAAGTCAGTCATTGACCAAGGACACGGCTAGCTGGGGGTACTGCCCAGCCCTCAGCCTGCCTGGACTCCCCTCCCCTTCCTACCTGCCACTTCGCAGGCGGTGCCATGCCGGAGGGTGTAGCCCTGGAGACAGGCGCAGCTGAAAGTGCCTGGGGTGTTGGTGCACAACTGGCTGCAGGGGCTGTACTCCAGGGAGCACTCGTCCACATCTGCAAGGATAGGTGAGGTCAGCAGCCTGCCACAGAGCTGCCCTAGACAGCACTGCCGCTGCTCTCCTGGGACTACAGGCAAGGTCTCTAGATTCCAGAACATGGGCCTCAGCCCCAAAATGCACCAGCTGCTGCTGGGACATGATCTAGACACAATCTTTATGGTACCAGGTATGACACACAGGCAGGAGCAGGGCAGAGGCAGGTGCTCCCCCAGAAGCATGGGCGCTGTGGAGGCACTGCTGTCAGTGACCAAGGCCACAGGTGAGGAAGCGCATGCACCTTGACTTCCCCTTACCAGCACAGCTTTGCCCATCTGCCTGCAGCACCCAGCCAGCCCCGCAGGAGCACTGCACTCCCCAGTGTGTGTCAGTACACGTCTCTGCACAGCCCCCGTTGCGTACAAAGCAGCTCCGACCTGTGTGGATGCAGCAAAGTGTGACATGAGGCAGGACAACTCCCCTACCCCTGGCCCCATCCAGATGGGCAGCAGCCAGCAGCTGGGTGTAACTTACCACATGTACTGGGCTCATCCGTGCCATCCAGGCAGTCATCCTTGTCATCGCACATGAGGGACTCCAGGATACACTTGCCCTCATCACAGCGCACCATGCCAGGCGTACAGGGGGCTATGGCACACACAGCTCATGTCAGCAGGGCAGACCAACACCCTGGGCACAGGGGAAACTGGGGTCCCAGACTCATGTGGAGGCCCCGCAAAGCATCAACAGCTTACTGGGAAGCTTGCCACCATCCTAAGGTAAGCTGAGGCCCAGGAAAACAAAGTACTCCTTAATTCACACACGGCCCAGACAGGTCTCACCCCACTGAGGAGCATTCAGTGTTCTTGCTTACCACAGACATCTTCATCCGAGGAATCACCACAGTCGTCAATCCCGTTGCACTTCCACTCAGCCATGATGCACACCCTGTTCCTGCACTGCCACTGCCCGGGCAGACAGGGCTGCTGGGGACACCCCTCCTCGTCCCAGCCATCCTCACAGTCTTGGTGCCGATCACACAGCTCCCAATGCGGGATGCAATGGTGGGTGCCAGGACACTGCACCTTCTTTGTCCCGCACACTGAGGGAACAGCGCAGCACTCACCAGCCCGCCCTGCATCC
Source organism: Hylia prasina (assembly GCA_013397195.1). NCBI lineage: Eukaryota > Metazoa > Chordata > Aves > Passeriformes > Sylviidae > Hylia > Hylia prasina. The sequence continues at coordinate 392,099 of VYXD01013155.1, read as the reverse complement.
CCAGCCACCCCCACTCAGCCCCCCTAGCAGACAGTACATACCACAGTCGTGCTCATCGGAGCCATCCAGGCAGTCAGCAGCACCATCGCAGCGCCAGCTGCTAGAAACACACCGGCCATCGTCACACTGCCAGACGTGGGGGTCCCCGCCACAGGCAACATCTGCAGGGACAACACACAGTCACTGGGACCTACTGCTATAGCAGAACAACAAGGGTCTGCTTCATCCTGGCACAAGACAGGAACTGGCAGTGCCCAAGGAGCATAGATTCCAGGATGTGTTCTCATGCCACAGATATTCCCAAAGATCTCCGGGGCACGTGTGTCCTTGCACACGTGTGTCCTGCTATGCAGGCAGAGCCAGCAAAGTCTGAGTTGCCTCTGGCCTGTCCTGCCCAACCAGGGCACCAGGGCCCCTTGATGCCTGTGCAGCACAGCTCCCCAGGGCACCCCATGACACCGGATGGATGCCACTCACCACACTGCTCGTCCGTGCCGTCAGGACACTGCTGCTCGCCATCGCAGAGCCAGGGAACGGGGATGCAGCCGAAAACGCAGGCGGCCTGGCGTGAGGCTGCACACGTGGGGCTGGTGGCCGCTGCGGGTAACAGGGAGCCGGGCCCGGGATCAGGCGGGGCGGCCGCACCGGGCATCCACCTGCACAGCTGCCCTTGCAGCTCCCCGCCTGGGGATCCCGGCATAGCCCAGCGCGGGGAGGGACCGGTCCTATCCAGGGGCATCTCTGGATCTCCTCTGGGGCTAGAGGGAAAGCTGCACCTCTCGCCCCGGCGCAGGGAAGGCAGAGACCTCCCAAGCCCGCTAAGCAGCGGTACAGGGCCCCTCGGGACGCAGGTGTCCCCATGCTGTCAGGGTGACAAGTATGCCATAGGCGTCAAGGACACACCACCGGGAAATGAGTAGAACGGGGACATCCTCAGTGGCAGGGGACCCCCCCACACACACCCACTGCCCATCTCGGGGGGATGAGAAAGCTTCCCCGATGCGGCGGGCGCCCGCCGCAGCCCCTC
>VYXD01013155.1:324298-390532 GCA_013397195.1 Hylia prasina | reverse complement strand
CAGCACCTGCGCCGGGCGTGGGAAGACAGCGGCAGCCTTGAACGCAGGGGCACCCCCCGAAAACACGGGTCTGCGCGCACCCCCCAGCCGGCCGGCCTCGACCTTGAGCGCTGTGAAAAAGTCGCTGGAGCACAACAAGGAGAGGGAGAGCAGCGGCCGGGGGAGGAAAACAGTCCGGCGAGAGGATAAGGCACCTGCCACTGCCTGGGAAAGGAGTCCTTTTTTTTTGCCGCCAGGCAAACCGAGGGAATCGCCCGAATCGCGGAGATGGCCCCGGTGCGCGAGAGGTTGCAGACCTCTCACTACACAGCCGGGAGAAACTGCCGGTGTGCTGCCCCTCCGTCCCTGTTGGCTCTGTCTCCCAGCCAGATGTGTGTGGTGGTGTGAGTGTCTATCCACCCTCAAGACTGGTCTGCACTCCAAGCACATCCATGGCCTGTGGGTGCTGTGCACTCATCCTCTCCAGCCTCCCCATCAAACCTCCCTGCATGAGAGCTGAGTCTAGAAAGCTGCTGCAGTGGGTACACACTTACTGACATCACTGTCTTTCTGTGGGACATTCTGGCGTGCACACGTTTTCTGGCTTGCTCAGAAAGGGAGAGCTCCAGGATGGTCTCCTGTGTGATGTGGAAGAGATGGTACCAGCCACAGGGCTGGTACAGGAAGGGCCCTGACACAGCCAAGTCATCTGGAAGCTCAGGGACACGACACCCTCAGGCAGATGGAAGGACCAGGGTGTTGCACAGCTCTGGGTCAGGAGGCTCAGAGCACTGGCACAAGGCCAATGTCATGACATTTGTTCTGAAGTGTGGTGCCTGCCCCCAGCTGTCCCCTCTCTCTGGGCAGCATCCCCATAGCTCTGGGCAATTTACTTCCTCAGGCACTCCCCAGGAAAAAAAAAAATGTGTGCAGATCCCAGGGATGATGAGCATCCTTGTGGCAGGAACACCAGCAAAGTGTCCTAGTGGTCAGGGAGAGAGTAGAAAGAACAGAGCAGTATCCAGGCAACCCCAAGACTATCCAGAAAGTTCCCATGCCCTCCTCACACCCGTAGGCTAATGCTGAGGTTTGTTAGGTCCCTCGGGATCTGCCCTGTACCCCAGCTCTGCCACCCCACAGTGTACCCACCCCACCAAAGCAGTAACTCCTCATGCAGGCTGGCTGGGAAGGGCAAGTGGCAGCAGAGGGGCTGTGAAGTTAGTTGGTACAGTAGAAATGCCCAGTGCACTTGAGCAATAGCTTGTGGAGCTGGGGCAGCCGTGATGGAGAGAACACCTGGTGTGGCCAGTCAACTTAAAATGCAGGAGAATTTTTTAGAAGCATGATTTAAAGTCAAAGGATTTTAAACACATGTGTATAGATAAAATACCATACAGGTTATATGTATGTATTGACAATAGCCTATAGATACACTGTACATAATATTTATATGTACCTAAGTGACTTCTTCTCTATGAGGTACTGGTTATTTTTTTCCTCAAAAAAAATCTCTGGAGAGATTTTTTTGATATTTGCTGGTTTTTTCTTTACAGCTACATTAGTAGGAAAGCCTCCTTTTCTCACTGATGTTTAGATTCTCCCTTCTCTGCCTCCAGAATCTAAGGGGGGCTTGATGATGGGAGAAGGTTGGCACCAAAATAAGAGGGGCCAAATCTGTGGTTACACAAACAGCAGCCTGGAAAATGCCATTAAAAAGTCCAGCACCATGTCCCAATAACACCTTTAACTATTCCAAGTACAGCAAAAAACTTCTTTTTCAAACATTCAAAGGCAGTTTCACATTAAATAATTTGATTGATTTTACAGTGTTCGTAGAAAAATACATGTGTCCTTTCTGCTTTATGATCACATTCTCTTCTTGTTATTGGTTATTCCTTGTTCCTTTCCAGTCACTTTTAAACATCCTTTTCCTAAAGATAAAGGACATCATGCTGTTAAAAAAAAAATTCTGTGGGACACAGCCTCATATCAGTTATCAAGCTTCTGCAATCTTGTTTCCATAAAGAAGGGACAGCTGTACTTGTCTCTGTGCTGTGTGGCCTGACTCTGCTCAAAATTAAACTGCCTGCAATCTGTTGGCTAAAATTTATGCCAATGGGAAAACTGGATTTCATGAAATACCAATTTCTTCCTAGGAAATCATCTTTTTAAGTGCTTAAATAAAATAAAATAAAAAAAAAAAAAAAGGGAGAGCATTGCAAACTGCAAACTATTTTGCTTTTTCCAGCAAACTGAAGCTTTTTCCAGGTAACAAAACCCCTTTTTCAATCCTGTGCCCCCAAGAACTACAACTCCTATTTCAGGGTCTGGCCCACAGCCACACTGATAGCAACACTTCCATGAGACTCACAGACTGGTGCTCTGGTCTGGTGCCCAGACTCCCTGACATATCAGATAATCTCCGTAACCCTGTCCCAGAGGACAGCCTTGCAAAGTGGGTGACAGTGACAGATGCTCTGCTAGAGGGATAGAAAATGTCTGGAGACATTGTCTTTCATTTGCTATTTTTCCTACTTTGCTCTCTTAGCAGCATTGTCTTTCTTTTGCTTAAACGTCCCTCCAACCAACACCCTCATGGCCAGCTCAGTGCCCAGCAAAAGCAAACGGGTGGTGGCAGCACCTGCCTTGGGGGCATTTTAATGAGCAGCAGAATGGTCTCACAAGTGGCACCTCCAGCCTCCAAGAGGCTCAGCACAGGCAGGAGGAGCACCAGCACTGAGATCTGTGTGTGGGTAAATCCTCCCACATCCCAAAGGCCAAGCAGCCTTGAAAAATTCAAGTTTACAAACTTAAGGCACCACTGGGGAGAATTGGAAAATATTAGCACCTGTTGTGATACAGCCTGGCAAGATGCTTAAAGAAACAGCGTTGTTTACCACGGTATTATTTCCCTTAATTACAAGGGGTTTGAAAGGAGCAACATTCAGGCAATTTGGAGGACTAATTAAGGAAACAATTTCTTGTTCTCTGCAGTAAGGAGAGCTACACTGCTTTCAACACCCTAGGTTGGAAATTTGATGTGTTTGCCTTCATGCTTTTTATTTCCGAAAACAACCGGGGAGGCAGATCTTTTTGAGAAGCAAGTGAATTATCAGGATAAGGAAACTGAGGCAGTTTTGAATTTTCATTGATTTGGGGAAATAAACCCACAAGGTACTGTCTACTCCCCTGAAAGGTTCCAAAAGTGTTTGCATCTTTTCAAAAAACTCTAGGCTTCTGCTTATATCTCCCCCACATCCTTGTCACCCTACTGTTCCCCAGCCCGCTGAGAATTAACTGTGAGATCTGGGGAAGATGGAGAAAGAAAACACGACCTCCACTTAGAGACGCGGCAGTTCCCACACCGTCTCCCGTCCGGGCTTCGCCCTTCAGGATCCGCCTGTTGTGCCTCTCCACGCCGCCACTGGGGAGCAGCAGAAAGCTGCAGGAAGGTTCTGCTCTCTCAGGCTCTGCGAGCTGTCCGTGGAGGAAACAGAAGGAATCCAGGATCGCCCCACATGCAGATGCCACAGCCTAACAGCAGCCCTGTCGCACATCCCAACTTTCAGCCTCACAGCTTGTCACCAAACCCTGCTCAAACTTCCTTGCACCTTTGCTGGGGAGGCGGGACAAGGTTGCTGCAAGAAGGCCAAGCCCAGGTTTACCAAGGACAGGATGGTGGCAGGCAAGTCTCCTCGCCTGGGTAACTCTGACTTGGCTCTGGGGATCTGATCCTTCCACACTAGGAACAGGAAGGAAAAATCACTGCCAGCCTGCACCAACAAGACAGAAGCATCTCCCCAGGACTGCAGGCATCCAGGTCTCTGTGAGATAGGTGTGCTAAGAGAACGTGAGGGGAGCTGTCCCTTGGTGACACACACATTCATCTCTGTGTATACACACATACATATTTAGACAGATGCCTACACAGATTCACACACACCTACATGGATGTTGAAGGACTGTTTCCAGTCCTTTGATGCCCTGCTTCACTGAGGTGTCTCCTGCCAGGAAGGTCCATGAAGTCAGTGTATCCTGGACATGATATTTAGAGCAGTGTGAAGTGCTGCTGTTCCCCACTGCTGCAGGGCATGGCCAAGAGAGTGGGAAGGTGAGCAACCCATCCCCAAGAAGTTGAGTGTCCCCTGTGCAGATGGGGGAGATTGCCTGCAAAGATTGAGCCTGTGGCTGGGAAAAGGGCAGCATTCACTGCTTCTTATAACGACTGGGATTGAATTCATCATTATGGAAGCCTTGTCAGCTATCATAAGCAGTCCTGCTTTCAGGCAAGGTGACACCTTGGACCGATGTATTTCTAACTTTTGTGACCAGGATCTGGCAGTTTTTTTATTTTTCCAAGGAAACAAACAGCTGGACACACCTTTTTCTAATCCAAAGAAAGTAAAATTCTTCAGAAACAAAGCAAAACAAAACAAACAAAAAAAGCAGCAGCACTTATCCTTTCTGTTCTGTTTTCAATCCTCTATTTACTAAGTCCGAGTTCTTCCTTGTCCATACCCTGTCTCTGGTTCTGCACACATCCCTTCAAGCCCAGGTAAAGATGCTTTCTCACTGTATCCCCTAGCTGACCTCATTAGCTATCAGAGTAAGAACTCAAGTAAGAGAAAAGGCCTTTCTCTTCCAGAAGCAGCCAACCCAAAATTGCTTTGCCATCACAGATCCCCGTTAGCATCACATCTCTGTTTTTAGCTGCTTAGTAAGGCATACCAAGAAAAATTATTGTCATTGTCATCTCTCTCTAGATGCATATAACTTCACAAGAAAACATCTGATTCATCATTGCTTGGAAAACTAGCCTGGCTTTAACACATTCCCAGGACAGTTCCTTCCCACACACCTTTGATCAGATTTCTTCAGGTGTTTTTAGAAGGGAGCTTGGCTTTCTGATTTTCCACCTGCCTGCAGATTTTTCCTCACCCTCTGTGTAATGAAGGTTGCATCTGTACTTGGCCACTGACACAAGGCTCAGCTAGAGCAGGTAGCAGGTGTATCATGGCTTCGCATCCAACCCACCCATACATCTTCCTCCATGAACCTCATGGTGCAGGTTGGGATCTAGGTGCACTTGGTCCTCACTCCCAGGAGCTGGTGTCCTGGACCAGGATGTCCCCCTTGTCTCATGATGTTGCCCTGGAGCCACTGATCCCTGCTCTCAGTATTTGCATTAAAGCCTCACCTACTTTGACTGCTCCAGGCCTGGGGTGACACTGCAGCCCACTGTGATGTGAAGCACATGCTAAAGCCACTTGTGCAGGAAGCAACAGCAAAGCTCATCCTCAGCCAACACTTTTCAGGGTCACTTCTTTAATGACTGAGCAGTACTGAGAGCTGCAGGGAGACAAAGGAGGCTATAAAACAGGCCAATCTGCCCTCCTCTCAGGCTATCACAGGTGATCGATCTTACTGCCAGTGAGCAGTAAAGCATTATAACCCTGGGACAGCCTGTGCTCCACATATTATCCCCTTTCTTGTTCCCTGAGGAGCTTTGAACAAAATTAAGGGAGAAAAAAAAAAAGCCCCAATGAAGAAGAAATTATGCTAAAGGAAGAGAGAACTGGAGAAAGGTGCAGCTCTCTCTGAAACCTCACCCACGTTTCAGTGATCAGCATTTCTTGAGCCAGACATGGTGTCTCCATCTAATAGTACTTGATGGCTTTTTCTTCAAAGCATTATTTTTTGAACTCTTGCAAACCTCAATATCCTGCAGTGGACACTTCCTTCTCTCAGTTCTGCACTGTGGAAAGAAACCAGCTCCCCTTGCTTCCTTCTAACAGGACACCCAAGAACTTAACTGGGTGCAAGACAGTTCTTCCTTGTCTGCTCACCTCTGCCCTCTCAAGGCTGAACATACCTACCCTGTCCACAGTGTAGAAACCATCCCAGGCCTTTAAAAATCCTTGGAGCTCTTTGGCTCTGGGGAGACCACTGTTGTGCAGAGCATCTGAGACATGGGCACACCCTGGCTGCAGATAAACTGCAGCATTTCCATTTTGTCCCTTTCCCAGACATTCCAAGGGCCTGTCTCAGACAGGACAGGGGTTAATCCATGCCTTGACATCCCGAGATGCAGCTAGCAGCCAGGTGCCTGTGAAATAAGGCATCCCTGCTGCAGCTGGCACGTACTTACACAGCTCCCTGTGGACATCCTGCTGGGACATGGTGTGACCAACCCTCACTCTTCAGCCAGAAGTGGTGCTTCTCAGCCTGAGTCTGAGCCCAAGCCCAGTGCAAATCCCAGATGGGAGGATTTCATGTGTAGGAGTACTCCTTGCATCTCTACCTGTGTGTTCCTCTTACCTGGCAGATGGCAGGAAGTTGGGCAGTTGGAGCAACAAGCCACAGCTGTTTGCTACTGTAGGGTTGACATTTTGTGACGGGCTTTGGTATGTGCTGCATTTAGTCTTTATTGCTGAGTGTCTGTTTGCCTTGAGCCTGGAAACAGCAGAGAAATCCCAATGTTCAAGCAAAGGGGAGGAGCATTCCATGAAAATTTGATGGCAGCGAGAGACACAAATAGACAGAGTTTGTGTTCCTCCCTGGAAAAACACAGCATAAATACTTTTAATAAGATTCCAAAAGTCTCATGCGGGATGGACATTTTGGCTTTATTTCATGATTCATGGCAGCTTTGCTCTCTGCCAGATCAAACTGTACCACACACAGCTTCACACTGACTCGGCTTTTTAGCCCCATGAAAAACACTGCTGCTGCAGTACTGCCCAAAAACAGGCACCCAGGGAGCTGGGGCTGCATCCAGAGCATCTTGCTTAATCTCACGAATACCAGTCCCTGCAAAAATAGAAACAATTGCCTTCTCACAGAGGAGCTTGCAGTATCAAGTTCCTAGTGCTCACAGCAACAAAGTTAAATTAGTGTTAACTTTGTGGCTGGTAGATAAAATTGTTTCTTTCCTGTAATGTTAAATAAATAAGGAACTTCTTTTGTGTTTTGGTCAGGTAGGAGATTCGGGTTATCTTCTTACCTTTATGACATACTGTGCCCACTTAATTTTTTTGCATTGATGACATGGAAAGTGTGCTTGAAGCCAAAAATTGAGTGTGTTTGCCATACATAGCAAGTGTGTTGGCAGAGAGGTTGGTTCAGCTAATCAAGCAGCCCACTTTATTTAATACAGTTGTAAAGTCTCCAGAACTTAACATATGGAACAACTCTGCCTCTGCCACCTCAAACTCACTGGGATGAGACTGGAAAACAAGTGGAGGAGAGAGCCCTATAGCCATGACTCTGGCACTGCCTCAGTTTTCTCTAAAGAAGTATTCAAATGGGCTTTCTGCTTTAGAGGCTAATTCCCCATCCGAGGGCAGGGTTTTAATTTCCAAGATGTAGTCTTTCTTTCATTTAACTGCCAGAATTTTAATTTAATCAACTTTTAATGAATAAATGCAAAGATTTTTGCCTACACTACTGCTCACTGTAACTTAACCTTGTCTCTGATGGCTGTTGGTAAAATGCCCCACCAGCTCTCCCTGGAAAACCTGAGGGAAGACATTTAAATCTGTAATCTGGCCTGTCTCTTCCAGTGGGATGCCCAGAAGCTACCAAGGTCCTGATTTTTAAAGTGTGCAAGGTTTTTCTCAGAGACTGGCAGTCTCCCAGGAGGGGCCTAAATGCATGAGGAAGTGCTGACATCTACCCTCCAGGACACAGCCATCTTTCTGGAAGCGGTCTGTCTCTGCATTTTTCCTTCAGAGCAATGTAGGAGTGTCAGCGTGGAACATATGGTTGTACCTTGCAGGGACTGTGCTGCTAAATCCTGGGACATAAAGCACTGCACTCATTTTCTCCTTACAGGGTGGCACCATCTTCCATTCTGCCCAGCTCACTCTGGTTTAACCCCTTTTCCTACAAACAGGGGTTGTTTGATACTGGCCAGTCAGTCTGTGAGTTCCTTTCTCAAAATCTTTTAAACCCACAGGTCAGCAGCCAGCCACAAGCTAGAATTAGACCCAAGCACAAGGTCTCTAAAATATCCTGGTTCAAGGAATATCAAGCCCAGTAGAGGCAGCAGACCTCCTGGCAGGACCTCATCTCATCTCTGCATCATCTATCAAGACATAGAGCATCAAGGCAATGGGTTGCTGGCTCTGCTTTCCAGGGGACCATTTGCTTTTCTCTTGCCCTGAGCACCCCTGGATGTGCTCTTGCCATTGCAAAGAAAGAGCTTTGCAGGGAACAGTAGGCTTGTGACCTTCAGCATGCCTCTCCTGCCACGACTGGATACTTTCCACTTTGGAAAGCCATGGAGTTGGCTGTAGCAATATATCTACTGCAAACTAGAGCTCTGACAGCCACAGATTGCAGCATCTAGCACAAATACGTGGCCTAGCTACTTTTTTTTTTGCTGGGAAACAAAGATGTGAGAGCCTTAGGACTTATGACTAGCAGGCTCTATCTTCACAGCGGTGTAGTTGTGCTGATCCAGCCAAATATGTTCCCTATGGCCTTGTGGCTTTTTGGGAAGTACCAAGGGGCAGATGACACCACGATGAGCAAACAGCACTGCCCAACCCTGCCTGAGCTGGTTGGGACGGAGATGGCACATGGGATGCTCTCATACAGGAGATGCTGATTGTGATTCTCATTGCATCCCTCATGGCTGGGGTGAGAATCTGAGCAGGCTGGGTGGTATGGATACATCAGGATAAAGAGAGGGCAGCCCAAAATTTCAGCATGTGTGAGCTGTCCACATATCTAATGTATTCCTCACTACAGTCTACAGCTTCCTCACATTGGGAAGAGAAGGAGCTGGCACTGATCCGTTCTCTGTGGTGACCAGTGAACAGAATCTGAGGGAACAGCATGAAGTTTTGTCCAGGAGATTTAGGCTGGATATCAGGAAAAGGTTCTTCACCCAGAGGGTGGTTGGGCACTAGAACAGGCTCCCCAGGGAAGTGGTCACAGCACCGAGCCTGATGGAGTTCAGCAAGTTTTGGACAACGATCTCATGCACATGGTGTGATTTTTGGGGGTGTCCTGTGCAGGGCAAGGAGATGGACTGGATAATCCTTTGTCATTGCCTTCCAACTCAGTATATTCTATGACTCTGTGATTCTACACCAGGATATAAATTGCCTTATTCATGAAGAAAAAGTACATATTTAACCTTGACCTCACCATCAGGGCCCCCATCTCAAATTAAGGCATTCCCAGACCTTTGGGAAGATGATAAAAGCAATAGAGGAGGTAGAAAGAAATTGCGAAAAGCTCAAGGGCTGTGAAACCTTCCCCCTATTAGCTGCACTTACATACAACCTGCCAGGCTCTTTGGTTTTTCAGAGATAACCCTGCGGTTAGGCACTCAGGAGCTCAGTCTGTCTGAGCCTGCCAGCACCTCCCAGCCTTAGTGAGAGCCCCAAACCCAGGCAGCCTCCAGGGGAGAGCATGGCACAGCCCAGCAGGAGTTCCAGAGGCCATGGTAAATAACTGTGGCTTATTAAAACAGCCCCAGCCTGGCAGCAAAAGGTAAAACAGCAGGAGTGAGTCTTTGGTCTTGCAGGACTACCATGAAACCAGCTGCCAGATGTTTCCTTGAGTGTATCTGCCCACCTCTGGAGGAAGGGATGAAGTAAGATGCTCAGTCTCAGTGCAGACATCTGGAGTTTGGTGTTATGTAGCTGCTACTGAGCCATACCAGTCCAGCAGGGCACAAACATTTTGTCCTGAGGGTACCTGAAAGACAATCAAGCACCTGCCAAGGCATGGCCCCATCCCAGCAGGATGCCAGGAAAAAAACTTCACAGAGGGGAGTCTGACCCCAGCCACCCAAGAGGGACATGGGATCCTGGTGGCTTCTCTTTCCAGCTGCAGCTGGAAGTCTGGTAGGGGTCTGTGCTCACTTTGTGCTCCTGGGCTGCACAGGCACGGCCACAGAGCTCACCACACTCTTCAGCAGCCCTGCTCAGCATAAATCTAGTACTTGTTTCCTTCTGAGGCCTATATATAAACTGGGAAAGTGTAGAGTCTCTTCCCAATCACTCTGCCTGGGTTCAAAACATTGGCAAATAACTTCCCTCATTGGTGCAGTATGGACTGGATTAAAACATTGTAATATATGGTATTTCTGTGAGTCCTGGAATTGGTGGTACTTATTGAAAAATTAATGTACTGCCTAACAATTCAATACTTTAAAATCAAGCAAAAATTATCATTGAACATTATAGGATACAAGAGAATAGTGAATTCTGGAAAGAAATACCAGTCATATAGGGCCAGAGCTGCTAAAGAGCACAGTCACATGCTCACATCTCCATGTGATCAGCAGCCAGCACAGACTTCCTGCTCCCCATGCAATGAGGGAAGGGGATGTTCCAAACCAGGCAGGAAAGGCCCCACTGGGTCCTGTACCACCTACCACAGGGGGGCCTCAAGACCCTTCTGCAGATCCCCTGTTTCTCTGTCTCAATTCTACCACTGGGCAAAGCAGAGGGACTTCTCCCATCAGCTCAGCACTGGGCAGAGTTAATGTGATTTAGTCTGAAATTCCTTAATGCTTCGTTTCCGGCTTTTGGCCACACTCAATTTCCTCCACTTCTGTGGAGGTAGCAAAGCTTTCTACTGCTTCATTCAGCCGTTGTTTCACTTTGCTCTTGAACACCACTTCATGGAGAAGAGAGAATGGGAGCAAAGCAGGACAGGAGCAGGTATATATGCTGGGATACTGTTTGCAGTTGGTTTCCCAAAAATTTGAGATTGTGGATAGGATTGATGGCAGAGAATTTTTGGCATGTTTACATTGCATCTCCACTGGATATGAAACAGGCACTTGACTCAGTTGGACTGCCAGCCTTTCAGCCTCTGCTGAGCTCCGGCTCCCACGTTCCTCTTGCATTTGCAAGATGGGAAATACGTGTTTCTGCTGCCATCCTCCAGGCCTACCTAGAGGAAAAGTCTGGGTTAGACTAAACTCTGCAGTGACAGAGAGCCTGAGGATAGGGCTGCACAGAGGCACTTGCTTAAGGTACAGCTGCTTGTGCCTGAGGTGGATCAGCAGCGACCTCCCAGGAAGTCGAGACAGCCAGGGAAAAGGAAACCTTGCAGTCCCCAGAGGGATGACAGGGATGCCACAGTGCTTCTTGCTGGAGGCACCTTCTGGAAGGCATTTGCTCACCATGTTTGTTTGAAGCCTGGAGCTAAGACTGAAGTAATCAGACATGAGCCCTGTGCACCTCAAAGAGCACCCAGCAGCACAGGGGGCTTGGCAACAATGCCCATGGAACACACATCTTTGTTGGCTGCAACTGCTCAACGTGGGCACCCACTTGCTTTTTCCTTCCAGGTGAGTCCAGGCTGAGACTGAAAGGCATTAAACAACTAAAAAAAAATTAGAGAGAGCTTGAATGTCCTTTTTTACAAGATGAAAGGAAGAGCAAGATAAGGAAGTTTACTTATAGGTATAAAATAATAATCTCCAATAGTCACGTGGCACACAGTAGCTGGCTGCCACGTTGCTTGGTGCTGGGCTTATCTAGCATGTTCCTCCCAGATGCCAGCCCATGCCTGTCCCTTGTGGTCTCTAGCTTGCCTGAGAAAGGACATTGCCTTACCTTGTGCTGGGACCCATGGATCAAGATATCTCAGGCAACTTATTCCCAGTAAAAGAACTCAGGAAAGCTCAGGTGCTTCTTTTGGATGATCTTCACTGTCAGACCTGGTCACTGAAGCAGAAACTGGGTCACAACCTCTGGTAAAAGTAAAACCTATCCAGCATAGGAAGGCAAACCATGAGGGAGCCTCTGGGCACTGCTCCATGCTTTGGAGCTAAAATCTGACTTTGATCTGCCCCTGAATTTACACCTTGCTCTGATGGCAATGTCTGGACTGGCTTTGGGTCAGACGCTTCAGCCCAAATTCCAGATTCCCTGTGGACAGGACAATTATAAACACCACTGTGAGACCTGTGAGACACAGAAATGTAGGAAAGCCATCTTTTCCCCTCCCCCTGTGATGTTCCCCAAACTAGGCCAACAGAATAGCAACTCATCATGAGAATGCTATGTCTGGCTGTATCTCCAAAACCTCACCCAAGGAGGCAAAGACTGAGGCTGCAGAACTTGGAAGGGCAGCAGGAAGGGCTGTACCTCATCACAGTCCTGGGACACCTCAGAGGGCAGCAGGGAGGGATGTGCACCTTCTGGGGCCCTACCATGGTGGCTTGGAGACCTCTTAGATGACAGTGACAGCAATGTTTTTGCATTTGACACATGGGGCACATGCCACACAATTCAAAGGGCTGTGCAGTGTGCATGGCTGGGCAGGCAGGGCCATTCTTCATCACTCGAAGTTCCATGGAGACCTGCTTAAGCTCTGGGAACTGCTGGGGAAAATGACCCCCCTGCTCCTGCAGCTCTGTGTAGGGCAGGCCAAGGGCAGTCTCCACAGTGCCTTTGAGACACAGCACATGTCACTCACCCCATGTGAGTCTCCTGGGGAGTGAAATGTGACACTGAATGTGTGGGGCAGGTGTCATCTCCTTGCATACCAAGCCCCACTGCCCCAGCCCATCTATCCATATGAGGCATTCCCCAGCTGCCCTTATCCCTATTTCAGGACCACTTGCATTCCTGGCTCTTATCAGGCTTTTTCTAGACACGTGAGCCCTCAAGCTCAAATGCCACTAGCCCACATCTGGGCCCTTCCCTGTCCAGGCACTGAGCCAGCTGCACAGAAGTTGGGGTGCCAGTGTTGACAAAAGGGCAGCTTTTGGATGATAATCTGTTTTTTTGCTCAGAAAATCACAGAAATCACAGACTCTTTGGCTGTTACTTCTCATGGTCCTGTGTATTATCAAACAGAGACTCATTTCACCTGCCACAGGTACCTCATCTTTGAGTTTTATGCCAGTGCTCCTCACCAGTGCCTTTGCTGTTTGCCCCAGGTCTCCCAGTACAGAGTGGGTGGAGTTCCTGAGTCCCCAGAGCTTCCTGGGTTCCCCAACTGAAGCATGTAGGTAGGAAAGCATCAGGATGGTTGTCACTACTTGTCTCCACAGGTGATTTCAAGCTATTTGAAAACCCCAAGGGTTCACTGAAAAACTGCTAGTTCAGCTTATGGCCAAACTTACCAGAATGGTGCTGTTAATTTATTGGCTCCCTAGCAGCCTTGGTACTTTTGACACCAAATGGTCTTGTTTGTGATTGTCTGACCACCAAAATCAGAGAATGTGGCTTTCACCTGCTGAGTGTAACATCCAGAGGATATTAAAAGACATGTAGATGTGGTGCTTAGGGATATGGTGTTGTGCTGGATTTGGCACTGCTGGCTTAAGGGTTGGAACTTGACAATCTTAAAGATCTTTTCCAACCTCAACAATTCTGTGATTCTACACAGGAGCTCTAAGGTAGGGAGGAGTTGGGCTATCTTGCTCTTTGCTCTGCATCTGTCCCTGTCTCCCCATAGAATTTTGGTTCTGTGAAGATTTCTAGAGAGAAATTCCAATATACCTGTGACACTGAGTAAACTGTTTTGTGAAACCTTAAGCTCAAGTGCTGTCCATCTCTCCCCTCACCCTGGCTGTGAGAGAGCTGTGGCTGATGCCTGAGGAAAAGAAATGCTGGGCAAGCCTGTAGTGATTTCTCTTCTGATTACTTTCCCAGCCAGGTTGATTTGCAGTTCAAGGATTTCCTGGAAAGGTGGGAGTGTCTTTGCAGGCAACAGTGGCGTATTAGATTCTGTGAATATATTTGGTCCCTTTTTGAACTCACATCAGTTTTTAGTATCCACAAGGTCCTGTGACAGGGACTGGCACATTTTGCATACACCTCCTTTACAAGTGGAAAAAATAAGAGCGGCCTTTTGATAGCAGCTGATGCGTTGACAGGATCCCTGATATGATCTTCATTCATGTAGAATTCACTTCATTCAGAGTGAGTAGTGAAACAAACCAGCCAAACTTACTTAAGACTGCAGTGCAGATGGCAGATGAGCATATTGTGGGGGACAGTGGTACCCAGCAGGAGGCCCTCTGGTCTGCAGCGGGAGCTAAGGTAGCCAGGAATCTTCAGAGATGCAAGAGTCACATTGTGCACTGTGGGCAAAGGTCTGTGAGCCACTTCACTTGTGCACAGCCTGCAGAGAGGCTTAATTGCTTCATGCAGAATAAGATATCTCTGTATTAGTAAGGGATGCATGTGTTTACCTTAGACTAGGATATCTTGCTGGATATTAAACTACGCTGGATATTAAATGTGACATCTTGCTGGATATTAAATGTTAAATGCCAAGCTGATACATGAGTTCTCTATGTCTCATCTGCCTCTCATCATTCTGTATTTGCTCACTGTAGTACATACTCTAAATTTTAAGCACTGTGGGTTTTTGCCTGCTCCTGTGGGAGCATTGGTTCACTTAGATGGGTCTGTGAACTACCACGGACTGCATCAGGGGACTCACTAGCCATCAATACTTTCAGGAGGCAACAGTTTAAAATAGGGAAATATAATCATACAATCATGGATGGATATGTGTGGAATGGTGCTCTGGGGGCATCTGTCCCATTCTCACTGCTGGTGTGAGGGACGTTCATAATCAGCTCAGGATGTTTGGGCCAAGGCAAGATTGGTTCCCAAGGATGGAGGTGCCACCACCTCTCTGGGCCATGTACTGCCATCCCATTGTCCTGGAGAAGTGTTTTCCACCTGTCTTGTCAGAGGTCCCTGTGTTGCAGAAGTGCCTGTTGGCTCTTGTCCTTTCACTGGGCACCTCTGAGAAGGTTTGGCTCTGTATTCAGTCTACCTTTCACACAGTGGAAGATGCACCTGGCACTATTTGTTGTTTCTCCTCTGAGCTGCAGAAGCCCATCTCCCTTGGTGTCTCCTCACACACCACATGCTCCAGTCTGGTGGCAGCAACTGGGCTGAAGCCTGTCACCATTTATCTCACACTGGGGACACAAACTGGGCACAGAGCTCCACATACAGCCTTGGCAGTGCCTGGCAGCAGGGAACACAGCCTTGACAATTATTTAAGAGATTCACACTTCAGAATGACATGGAGAAAGCAATTAAACCTGGAGTGCTGTATATATTACAACCATGATGTCTGATCATAAGACAATAACATACTCATAAGGGAGAGTGAGCTGCAAAACAAAGGAAGTCCACTCAATGAATAGGATGTGTGCTCATGCAGATAAGAAATGCTGGGGGCCAGCAGCACTGTGGTAGGCAGTGGTCAAACCCATGACAGACTATGCACTGCAGCATCCATACCAGATGGGGACATTGCTGGTTTTGCAATGTTGGTGTCAAGCATCCTCCCCTTCCCAAGGCAGCTGCTTCCAACCCTTTATTCAAGAGATTTATTGTAATTATATTATTCAGCTTAAAAATTACAGATTGTTTTGCACTTAAGTCTTAATTTGAAATTTATGCTTTACATTTTCAATTATGAATTGTATGTTGTAATTACGTACAAGCATTTTTATTGCCATATAATAGATAAATATTTATTTTCGTATTTGGAGGTATCAAATGGAACATATTCCCACCCCTCCATTACCTAGACTACGAGGCAGAAATAAAACAGGAGTACTGATGAACTTGGCCCCCAGTCAATGTGAGAGCTGAGGTTGTGGGCAGCCAATCACTCACACACTGAGCCAGTTCCATGATCAAAGCCCTTGGGTTAACCAGGGGCCACTGGTTGCTATTTACAGCTGCTCTAGCACATGTTTAAGCAGAGGCTTTAAAAATCTTGGAGGCAGGTTGGGCGCCAGGGCAGCTCCATCCTGCACATGATTCCCTGGACAGGAAGAGTGCAAAGCCCCAGTCGTGCTGTTGCACAGGCTGGATCAGCCCTGGCTGCCAGGGAAGCCACAAGCAGCTTGGGTTAAGCTGTTAATCAAAGAGTAGTTGGTTATTTAATTTGATTGAGCCAACTTTGCCTTCCTCTTGGAGGACCTAAGCAAATTCCTAACCTGAGCAAACCCCACCACAGGCACAACTCTAGAAGCTGTGGGACCAAGGGCTTTAAAGGTTGTGCCAAAGCTGTCAAACAGCTCAAAACCAACTCACATCAGCCACAACCTGAGGTGCACTAGGCACTGTAAAGACTGCCAAGGAGAATCCATCCAACAGAGGGAGAGGAACCAACCAGACCTTGTGGGAGGCAAAATCAGAAGACTGGACTTGAGTAATTCTTTTCCAAAGCAATCAAAAAGAGAAAAAGAGCTCTCAAAAAGAGAGAGAGTTGGCAGAGTTTGAGGTGGGTCAGCCAGCTTAGATATACAGCCCATCTCCAGGATGTGACAGCAACTTCCTGTCTCTGGGACGTGCTCTTGAGGAGATCCAAAGTGCTCTGTGACTCTCAGATGATAAGGTTACAGCAACCAGCCTCAGAAAATAGTGTTTTGTCTTTTCTGAGTTGTTGCCGCACTGGGAGCCTGAATAGCACAGAAGACTTTGTATTCTGAAGTAACCCTTAGATGAATAGAAATAAGTGCAGAGTATTTGGTAGTGTCTGCAGTTTTTCAGCACTGCACTATGAGTTTTGATGGAGTGGTACTGCACAAAATTGGACTAATGCAGTGGGGGTCAAAGTATTTTTGAAAAATTAGGAAAGATGGCCTATTGTGGCATTTGGCTTTCAGGCAAAAACACCCAATTTGTCACTGCAGTTCTGGATGTGAAAAAGAAATCAAACCCCAAGGTGTTTAGCTGCTATGCACTATTTCACCTCTTCTAGATTTCTTTCTTTTTATTAGGAGTAGATACATCAGCAAATTCAATTCCCAGTCTATTTGTGGTGACTTTCAGAACCACAATATTTATTTCAACTTCGTGATTTTCCTGCAGCCCCCAGCTATTGCTGTTTTTTAGTTTTACAGGTGCCACTGTATTCAAATCACTATAAGCTGGTCTCCTAGTTACAAAGCCAAAGACCTTCTCTTTCACCACATGCTGTGTCTGCACCATCTTGACTTGCTTTCCAGCACTTCTGCTCAGGAATCAGGGAAAATTGAGGGACACCACACCATTTGTCTTTTGGGAGGAGGCTGCATTTTCTTTACTCTAGTTTTCAGCCATAGCAGGGTCCCAGTAGCTGCTGATGAAGGGAAGCTGCGTAGATGGGTAATAGGAGATGAGCAAAGACTAAAGGAGGAGGAGAGCTGAAAGAGACACATAAAAATGCTCACAGGCTCTGTGGGCTTGGGACATGAGCTATTCCCAGCTGTCAGCACTGGAACACTGCTCACTGTACCATTCAATGGACTGACTCCCTCCTCCCCAACCAGAGACAGAGGCAGCCTTCCTATGAATAGCTAGTCTGCTTTCCAGATCCCATTAGAGTTATTCCTGCCCTGGGTGTGCCTGTTGTCTGCAGGCACGTTTCCTAAATTCTGCTTCATCCAATCCAAGTTTAGAAGTCCTTGCTGTGGTGCAAAGTCGCTGTGCATAATCCTGTGAGGTGGAGATGAGATTAGCTGGATCTGGTAAGATCAGGGAGGGAGCTGTCTCTGCAGGATCCTAAGTACTCAGGAGATGAGGCAATGCCAAGGTACCTGCAGACATTGGAGGCATTTGTATGCTCCAAAGCTGGGATCTCAAGTAACACACTTAGTAGCATTTAATGTGCAACTTCAGAAGTTCATGATCCCCACAGAGGGGTAATTTTTGCTAGCAGTTCATTTCTGCAAGAAGGAAACTTCAAGATTCTGGTTAATTGGGTAAAAATCCTTGAATAACTTCTGCCCACATGAGATTAAATTTAAACTTCCAAATAAAAAGGCCAGGTTACACTTGGAAAACATTTTCAAGAAATGCAAAGGCTGATGACTGGAGTAGCATCAGGTGGCCTTCCCCAGCACCCTAAGCTTTTGCCTTTACCGCTGACTTTGCCTTTGGCACTTGCTCAGGGTACTGTTTAAAAGTCCAGCGTCTTGTTCCTGCTGATTGTCTCTCCATAGTGAATGCACAAAAGTCCAGAAAGCAACAGATCCCATCTTTCATTGACACTAATTTTCAGATGAGACAAAATGCTTCATGGAGGGATGGACCAGCAGAGAGCCTGGAAAGCCTCAGCTGAAACGTATGAACCCCGGAAAGGAGCTTAGGATCATATTTATCATCAAGAACTACATGCACTTGTCAGTCTGGCTTTTTCTCTCCCAGCCTTCATCAGCATATAAGTGACTTACAAGCAAAGCTCAGCCTCTTGCACAAAGATTAGCCCTCTGAGTCCCCAAACCTGGATACATACAAGTTCCCAAGACAACTGCTCCACCAAATAAGGTTTGCAAACTTTGTAGGGCACCAAAGTTAAAATATATATTGCTCCGCCATAACTTATGCATCTAGGGCAGGTTCAAGTTGGATACCTGTGTGGTGTAAAAAGGGCAAGCTCTCAATGCAGCTGGGCTGATTCTGCCTGCCAGAGAGGAGCTGAGCATCCCTCTGGATTTGCAATCACACCAGTGTATCCATTGAAACAGCCCAAATTCCTTTTCATACTCTTGCCACTCCAGCCCAGCCCTTGCTGTGTCTCTCCTGCAGCAGCAAGTTTTAGTCCAAGCTGTGTCTTCTTGCTCCTTTCTTCCTTCCTGTTCGCAACCTTTTTTTCACACATGGTATCTGCACAACCACATACTCCTGGGTTCAAACAAACAGCAGAAGGGATGGAAAACCAGCATGTTTCTCTGCACAGCTGAAGCATAACAAAGAAAAGTTTCTGGGAGGTAAAGCCAGACATTTCCACAGTGCATGTTCACTAGAGGAAGGGAGGCTCTCAAGAAAAAAGGAAGGATGGGTACACAGTTGTTGTGCCGCTTTATGCAATTTTGGGACACACAACCAACCTCCCTTCTACTGCTATGATTTTTCCAGAACCTTGCTGAGGGGAATGAATTCTTTAGACTGCAGGAAGGCAAGGTCCTTGAGCAGCTCTCTGAAAAGGACATTATGTATATTGAAGAAGCAGGAGGTACCATTCTCTTCCTGCAGAGACTCAACTCCTCTTGGGTCCCAGTCTCTGGAGAAAAGATTTTTTTAACTTGGTCCCCAGCCTCACGTTAGCACTGATACAACATTTTCCACAAGCACATTGTATGCCAGGCCAAGGACTCCTCTCTTTGTTGTTCCTGCCTGCCTGTCATTTGGTTTCTCTACTGTCATTTGTCTCCTTGTGCTGCACTTTGAGCTCTTCCTTTGCTGAAAGTCCATTCCCATTTTTCTCTATAAGTAGCAGTTTCCCTTTCCAGCATTTGTTGTGGCTAATTCGCCTTCATTAATTTGCCCATAATTTCCCTTTCTTTGCAATGATTTTAAAGGTCTCTCTTGGTGGGCATTTTTGATATTAAGAGCCACAGTTTTGTAATACCAGTCTTTCTCTACAGCACATGGTGTGAAGCCAGGCTTTGCATCTGGCCCCACAGCATCCTTGCTGTGCATGTTGGCCTGGAAGGGCAAGTGCCATGGTCTTCAGTGGACAGAGTACATATTCCTCAGGGTGTTTGACCATGGGTGCACATGAGATCCAAAGGGAGCCATGCCAAGATAAATACCCCACCTCAGGCCTCCAGCCAGTACATTGAAGCAACTCCCCATTTCTGGACAGAGAAGCAGTGGGACCTCTGCCCTGGAGCATAGCTCCCCAAAGCACAGTCAAGAGCCTTAGCCAAGAGTCGGACTTCCCTTGAACTGGGACACATCGACTGCTCTTTGCTTAATTGCCCAGGACAGACACAAGAGTTTGAGACCTATGGAAAAAAAAGGGGAACCCCATCACCCAACAGGACTTCTCAAGTCTGTCCTTTGGTGAAGCTGTGCTTGCTGTGACACTAGAGAAGCCAAGGAGCTCGCAAGGAACATATCAGGCTTCAGCACACACTTACAGACGATGGTGAGAGTTACCAAGTTGACTGCTGTTACTAAATTGATGGTGGGGGAACCTATGCTTCCCACAGCTTTCTGTCACGTTAGCCATAGCTAGCCAAGGGGCTATCAGTGCTGGCTGACCACCAAGGGCAAACATTGCTCAGTGGCTGCTGGCCACCAAGGGCAAACATTGATCAGTGGCCACTGGCCAGCAAGGCAGACATTGACCAGTGGCCACTGGCCAGCTGGCCTCTGCAGCCAAGCCCTGCTCTGTTTTTGGTGAGCAAGGATGCTCACTGGGTCTCTCCCCGTCAATTGTTGAGTCTCATGAAACCTAAAAGCATTGGGAAGGGACTGCTGATCTGAGAGACGGCATGAGATATGGGATGGGGTGCCCCATGGCAGCAGCCCCTGCACAGCTCCCTATTACACCAGCCATTCCCCTGGTTTACAGCCTTGAGCCTTGGCCCTGCAGCCTGGTGTGGTGTGGACACATTGCACAACACTCTTGGCCCTTCTCCCCTTTCCTGCCGGAGCTGCCCACTGGCCGGCTGCTGGAAAGCTAAGCTGTTGCAGCAGCCTGCAGATTCCCAGCATGGAGGAGAAGATGCTCCACCCAGCCATGTCTCCAGCAGGGCACTGAGGAGGTAGAAGGACCAGGAAAGGGTCCCTGAGGACCTACTCAAGCCTGCTGGTAGAGTGGCTCTTGAGGAAGGGTGGCAGGAGAAGAAGGGCCCCTCTGGAAGGTTGGAGAAGCTCAGCCTCCCCTCAGGCAGCAAACTAGCAGGAGCCACCATGTCCTGCACCAGGATGTGCTGGGGTAAATAACCATTGAATGAGGAAGAAAAGCCAAGTGAGATATGATTGGGAGAGTGGGACCCTCCTTCCAGAGCTATCATAGATGGGACTAGTTCTACACACTCCCCCAGAGACAAGACACGTGCAGCCTCTTCTTCATGCCAGGGAGCAAGCTCTTCTCATCCCTCTGCAAAGCAGGAGGGGTGTGGGGAAAGCTGTGGGGAAATCACAAAGATCACTGCACAAGGCCATAGTGCTGATCTAAATATAGCCACTATCTCAGCTTCCCAGAGATAAGAGCCTGTGTCCACAGTCTGCCACAATGCCCTGCCCAGACTTCTACCTACCTTTGCTTCAGGGGCAAACACCGAGCCACAGTTGTGCAACATCCTGCCACGCTCACGGCAGCCAGGGGCAGAAATGCACCCGGAGCCACCTCCTGTGCGTTCCGTGCCTGGCACTGCGGGCTGGCTGGGCAGAGCCCACACAGCACAGGGGCAGACCAGCATCTCCCCTGGCACCTCCATGGTGCCGAGCTGCCAGCAGCGTGCAGGAGAAACCTGTGGTGGACCAGAGTGACAAGTGTGAGTCAGGATGGGGCTTCCACCAGTTTTGGGGCTCATCCCAGTAAGTCCACCACTTCCACCCAAACCTCTCTGCACCAGTGACGCTGAGCCAGGGTGCAGTGGCTCTGCCTGGAGAAGGGGAGGCAGCACTAGAGGGGGTCCATGGGCCATGACCCCCTTATCCTATGTCTGTCTCCTAAGGAAACCTGAACATGGGTCCCTTCATTTCTGCTGTAAGCCCTGTCATTACATAACACATGCTAAAGTCCCACCATACCCTCAGCACATGAAATATTACTGTAAATCTGCAACACTCCTGCAACGGGTACATCTTTTAGCTCTTTCTCCCCAGCTTTAAATACTACCATTACTTTTATCAAAAAAGAGTTTATGAAACTAAAAAGCCTTTTTTTTTTTTTCTCCCCAACAAAGTCCTTTTGCCTTGCAGAGTTATAAGTTTATTAAATGGCAGCTTCCAGCAGGAATCTTCAGCTTTAACAATAGCTGCCTGTGTTTCCACAAGTTAATGGAAAACAAATGGTGACACTTCAATCCTGCTTTTCTGTTTTGTAAGGAAGGTGAGAGAGCAGCATTGTTTGCAGCTGTGCAGTTAGAGGCCAGATGTGGCACAAAAAGTAGCCCCACTGCTACCACAGGCAGAAGGTAAATGCACCATCCCCACCTTCCAGCAGGCTTTACAGCCTCTGCTGCTTTCCCATGGAGGCGGCATTTGTCCACAGAGACACTCCCCTGACAGGGAGGCCAGCTCCATGCACACTTTCCAAATTGCTGAGGACACTGGGCTCTGTGCTGACATGGACTCAGAAAGGAGCAGAAATGGGAACTGGAGGCAGGAGGACACTTGGGAAGATCCCTTGGCCCAGTTGGCCTTACAAAGCAGTGGGGTCTATGATAGAGCATCGACTCACCTGGCAGATGTTTTCAAGATGTTGGAAACAACTTCCCAGCTCTGCACATGTGCTGGATAGGGATCCCATGGAGCTGATCTCTTTGCCAGCCAATACCCTGTTGGTATTTTTTCCTCATGAACGGAAAAGCATTTTTTTCCACCGCATATCGTAAATATTGTCTGGAAAGCAGATTTTTGAGTGTCCTTTGGAGATTTCTACCCAGGGCCAGCACAGCCCTGGCGCTGTGGCCACAAGATATGAGTGTGAGAGTTATCCTCCTCCCCACCTAGCCTTGAGCACCCAAACACCCTGGGCCAGCTCAGACAGCAAGACTGGTGCCCCAAAAAGACTTTCTTGTCTCAAGAGCAAATTCCCGTGGGCTTAGCTGCTTACTTGCAGCACCTGGAAAGCCTACTCTGCCCTTCTCAGTTTTGTCTCCTCAGTTCAGGAAGGACACTGAGATGCTGGAGCGGGTCCAGAGGAGGGCAACAAGGCAGGTGATGGGTATGGAACACGAGTTCTTTGAGGAGTGGCTGAGGGAGCTGGGGTGGTCGAGTCCAGAGAAAGGAAGGCTCGGGAGAGATCTTAATCACTGTCTACAAGTACCTGAAAGGAGCCTTTTCTCCCAGGTAACCAGCGACAGGACAAGAGGACATAGTCTTAAGCTGCAGCAGGAGAGGTTTCGATTGGACATTAGAAGGAATTTCTTCACGAAAAGGGTGGTTAGACATTGGAATGGGCAGCCCAGGGAGTTGGTGCAGTCACCCTCCCCAAGGTGTTTAAGGAAAGACTGGACCTGGCATTTAGTGCTGTGGTTTAGTTGACATTGTGGTGTTCGGTCACAGGTTGGGCTCAATGATCTCAAGAGGTCTTTTCCAGCCAAATTGATTCTGCGATTCTGGATACACAGGGGCAGCAACCTGGCGCAGAAACCGACAGTTAGTGAGGGACTGGGGGCAGCCGACGCCTGACACAGAGCTTATCACTTCTACCACAATGAGCCTGCCGTGCCTAGCGGGGAGTGGCGGGGCTGCCCGGCGAGGTTCCCCACACGGGAACCCCGGCGCCGCTCACTGAACCCCCCCGATCCCCGTCCCGGCGCGGCCCCTCAGGGCCCGTTGGCCACCGCGGCCCCGCCCACCGGGCGGGCCCCGCCCCCTCGCGTGCCGGGCGCCCGCTCTCGGAGCGCTCTGATTGGCTGCCGCTCAGTGGGGCGGGGCCGGGCGCCCTTAAGAGGCCGGCGCGGGGGCTCGTGCGGCGTGAGGCGGTGCTCCCGGGCCGGCCCCATGCACTGCACCAGGTACGGGCGCGCCGCCCGCGACCGCTGACGCTGCTCCTCCCCTTTGCCTTCCCCGGCTGCCCCCTGCTCGCGTTCGCAGGCTCCTCGTGTGTGCGGGAGCGGTTCTGGCGCTTCCCTGCCGCGGTGCTGTTCCTGGGGGGTAAACGGGATTCTGGGGCTTGGCTCCTGCAGCCCCCCGGCGCTGCCCCTCCGCGGGGCTCTGCTCTGCTGCCTCTCCCGGCTCTGGGCGGCGCGGCTTGGCTGCTGTTGCGGAGGGGGCGGGCTGTAGCGGGTGAACACCGCCCGGACAGACGCGTGCGGGAAGCGGGCTGTGCCCGCGGGGCGGCCCGGCCTGCCCTGGATCGGGGAGGAGGAGGGGGTGCGGGGTGCGGAGCGTACGAGCGCTGCTTCAGCCGTGTCACGGCTGCGAACTTTGGCTTGGCAAGCGCTGCACGCCCAGCCCTGTGCGAGGGTCCCCGGGTAGCGTGGGAAGCAGAGCGGAGGCTACCGGAGGGGTTCGATAATGGAGCTGTAAGTAATTCCTTGGCTCTGGCTTAATTCTCCTGCGTAGAGTGACAGGAGGGAGGAATGAGTGGCGCCAGACATCCTTTTCTGGAGAGGGTAAAGCTACAGGAAGACGTCTGTAGGCAGGGACAAGTTTGCTCTTCTTTTGAGGGGTGAGGGAAAGGAATTGGCTCCTGTACCTGCACGGGGCTCTCTGCCTTGCACTTTTTGCTTCCTGGAGCTTTATTTTCTGAATGAGCTCTCTAAACTATATTCCTGCTCTCACCTTCAAAGCATCTGAAGTTCAAGACAACCCTCCTCAGCCCCAAAAGGGGGAACCTGGCTCTGGCTGAGAGTTGGGCATCAGCAGACTCTCCAGTGCAGAAAAAGTTGTCTGGGATATCAAATGAACTGGCAGTTCATAAAAGCACAGAGCTCACACTCATAGTTGGTTATGAAAAGCTCTTGCTATAGTTTTTAGCTTGGAAAAAAGCTCCATGTTATGCAGCTGGGCTGGGTATTTAATGCTTCTTCATTCTAAAATGGTGAATAACCAAAGCTTACTATGAAACCTGACTTCTCAGAAGTTACAAGAATTCAGCTGAATAAATTTCCCTGGGAAAAGATGCAATGCAGATGAAACTGACCCAAGTAAGAAAAGAAGCATTGGAAGCTGCATTAATTGAAAGGAGGAAATGACCTATATAAAGTGTGTATGAACAAAATCTTGGCAAAACCAGGTAGAGATGTGCAGAATAGTGTTAGCAGACAGGTGGATCTGAGGTGTCTTGTGCAGCTGCCTTTGAGCTGAAAGGAGGCACTGCAGAAGGAGTTGGCTGGTGGGTGTGTTGGGATGCAAGCCTTGGCACATAATAATAATGAACAGGTATCCTTGCTGAGTGAATGCTGTGAGAGCCTGCTCAGAGCTGCTGTAACAGGGTGGGGAGTTAAAGCACAGAAATGGAGAGTGTGGCTCTTGCTTTTTCTTGGCACGGGAGCTGGCTGTGCGTGGCTTTGGCAGCCAGAACTCTGCTGCATCACAAGGCCAGTGGTCAGTGCTACTGTTGCTGCCTCATCCCTCTCTGTGTGGTTGGGAGCAGCTTTGGAGCCTGGCCTGCAGCCAAGCAGGATTTTTATTAAGGGAATACTCTGTGTTTAAAGTCAGCTGCAATACAGTTGACTTAAGGGGGATGTGTGTGATAAATCCATCCCGCAGTTTATCCAGAGCCAAGCCAAAGACAGTCTGCCAAAAGCATCCATCTGAACATCAGTGTGAGGGCAGGAGCAATAGGTGCAGTGTTCCAGGAGCTGCCTGGCTGCAGAGGCAACTCCAGGGCTGCATCTGGCAATGCACCCTACAGTGGATGCATGGAGGGAGAGATAGTGCTGCATCCCTGGAGGAATGGGCTGGGTGCTGGAGGAGAAGCTGTAGTGGTGGGGCACATGACCTGTCCCTTCTGGGAGAAGGACTTGCTTCCAAAGCCTCAGTGAACCTCCAGTAGGTGAGTTTTGTTTGACAGAGCCCTGTGGCTGTATGGATGTTTTCCAGTGGCTTAGCACAAACCCTGAGGAGGCTTGAGACTGTGCTGTACTGGAGGTAAAACTGGCTGATGTGCCTTCTGAGCTGATGTTTGTTTTAAAGTGGAGTAGGGTGAAGAAAGTTCCAGAGCGGTGTTGGCTAAGCCTGTGCCCTGCTGCTGTGTCAGACTGTTGCTATCTTTACAATACTACTTGGAGGCACTTTGGATGGAGCAGTTCTGAGGGACAGTGATTAGCAAAGTGTGTAGTTCAACTGAACGAGTGCTTTTTGGCTGACATCTGGAGTTCTATGAGAGGTGAAGTCAGGTTGTGTATGGCAGCTTGTGACAAACTGAGTTCCTACACCTAAAAAAGCTTGTGAAGCCTTGGGGAGAACCTCTCCTGGAGGCAGGAAAGCACAGCAGGAATACTGCTTTACGTAGCATTGAAATTTGATAATCTGGAGGTTTTGTGAACATTGGCAGGACTGAGACATGGGCTTTGCTTTGGATGGCAAATGCTCTGGAGCCTGCTATTGCTAGCCTAGTAGGACAGTGCCTGCGTGTGTGCCTTCAAAGGGCAACTCTGTCCCTGTAGCAGTTGGAAGAGCTGTTCAAGGGCACAACAGGCTCTGGTCCTGCCAATTCTGCTGTAGTGTGTTTATCCCTGTCTGTAAATCACACTGTGCAACTACCTGCCTTTAATTAAGAAGCAAGCTTACTTGGGATGGCTGGGGGGAAGTGATATATCCACTGTCTGACAAAACTCGTATTAAAGTGCTTTTCTGGCATCAACTGACCCTTCTTCTCATCTTGCAGAGTATTAGACTATTTCCCTCACAAGCAAGCAATGGCTGTGGACGTCGCCATGCAGCTGTACCTGTGCTCTTCACCCTTGCGAAGAGAGAAGTGCGCCTGCACAATTGCTCCAAAGCCAAGCAAGCCGCTGCGGCCCTGCATCCAGCTGAGCAGCAAGACTGCACTGAATGCACCAGAAGAGGCAGCAAACTCCTTCACAAACAGCAAAGCGAAGAAGAAGGTGTCGTTTGCAGACAGCAGAGGCTTCGCGCTGACAATGGTGAAGGTGTTCTCAGAGTTTGAAGATCCGCTAGATATTTCTTTCAACATCACAGAGCTGATAGACAACATCGTGGGTCTGACAACAGTGGAGAAGGACAGCTTTGTCCTGGATTTTGTTCAGCCCTCTGTAGACTACCTGGACTTCAGAAACCGCCTCCAGACACACTGTGTCTGTCTGGAAAACTGTATGCTAAAGGAGAAATCTATTGTGGGAACGGTGAAGGTGAAGAACCTCGCTTTCGAAAAGACGGTGAAGATCCGGATGACGTTTGACACGTGGAAAAGCTTTGTAGATCACCCATGCCAGTATGTCAAGGATACGTACGGAGGGTCAGATCAGGACACGTTTTCCTTTGACATCAGCTTGCCTGAGGGAATTCAATCACACGAAAGAGTTGAGTTTGCCATTTCCTTTGAGTGCAACGGGAAGGTGTACTGGGACAACAACAGGGGCTCCAATTACAGGATCATACGGTCGGAACTGAAGTCTGCCCAGGAAGCTGTCCGTCCCCCGCAGGCTCCTGACTTCGGCAGTGCCTTTGACCGGTTTGGGAGCCCCCGGTGCTCCTATGGCCTCTTTCCTGAGTGGCCCAGTTATTCAGGCTACGAGAAGCTTGGGCCCTACTATTGACCCAAGGACAAAGGCCAGGCTGACTAACTGATGCTGGTGTGTCTGTAGGCCTTGGGGCTGGTCTGAACACGGGTGTATGAATAGGTGAAAGAAGTATGGCTCTGTGTAGCTTAGCATAAGCCTCCCAGCAAAACCAGATGTGCAGTGCTCTGCTGGCAGGGGGCTTGTAGTCAGAGAAGCAAATCTGGCTCTCCAGATGATCAGAGGACCGGGGGCCGTTCATGTCTCTTCAGCACTTCTTCTTCCTCTTCAGTGAAGATGCCAGTGTCCAGGAAAACACTACAGTGCTTATATTGCCTGTTTAAGCTGTGTAGTGGTGGCTGCTTTGTATTGCCTGCCTAGTATTAAAAGGCTCTTTCAAAAGATGTCCTAATATTATATTGTTAGTGGGCTCTACTACAGTGCAGGGTTCTCCTTGCAAAACCAGCCTGTGCCTGTCAGGAAATAGTGTGGTTAGATTGCTGGGGATGGAGTCCTCTCTTTGCACATATCCTTGTAGTGAGGCCCTTCCTACTGGAGGCAGAAAGCATGTTTTGGAAGTGGAAATGCAATGTGATGACAGGAAGTGTGTCCCTACAGCCTGCCGTATTAGGAGATGTGCCTGTGGGAGAGGATCTGGTATGCTTAGTCACTGGTTGTTATATCAGATGATCTTGAAAATCTCTCATACCATTGGTGTTACCAAAAATAGAGACTAGCTGTAGCTGTGTGGTGCTTGTAACACAGCTGTGGGTTGACATCCTTGACTGCCTTCTTCAAACTCTTTGTTTCTTTAATCACAAGTGATCAATGATGCTTTTTCTCCTTGATGGACATCTGAGGTTGGCTGTGCAGGACCCTGAAAATGCATTTCATCCTCCTGGGGACTGTAAACCAGTTTTGTCCAGCTGGGGCTGAGGGTCCTGTGCAGGAGACTCTGCTCAGGTGTTACAAGAGCTAAACACAAACAGACCCCATGGCTGTCCATGCTGTGTCCTGTACTGGAAGGTGACTGTTGTGTACCTGCTGTGATGGAAGTGCCTTGACTGGGAAAGGGGTGGTATGTGCAATCTCAGCAGTGCTTTGGGATGAACAGACTTTGGAGCTGATGTTGCTTTTGAGATCTGCTGATGGTTTGTTACTCTGTGCCATGGACTGCTTGGCAGATCAAGGCACAGCACTGCTTGCATGTGAGGGTGCTGTGGCTCTCCTGCATGAACATGCTGGGCTTCCCTCGCTGCTGAAGCAGTATCTGCCAGTTTGACCTGCCCAGACTTTGCAGCTCTGACCATAAAAAGTGGCTCACCCCACCTATGCAAAGAAGTAGCAGTGAGGAGAGTGAGATGTGGGGTTGTCCTGACAGCACCCCTGCATGTGAGACAAATCACAGATGTGAGCCATCCCTGTGATTAAAGAGGTGGCTTGTCCTGGATGTGTGCTGAGGTGGTGAGCTTGGCAGTGCCAAACAGCCTTGCAGAGCTTCTTGGGTGCTAACCAAGCAGAGTAACTTAATCCCTCAGCTCAAAGAGAGAGTGTGGAACAGTTTGTAGAAACAGAGGTCAAGGGAATACTACTTTTTCTAGTGCATAATCTTTATATAATTTTGTGTGCCTGTAGTAGCCTGTGGATGTGCTGGAGAGGAGCAACAGGCTAGACTACTTAACTTTGTTAACATAGCTTTTAATTCTGGAGACTACTGTATAAATACTTAGAAGCTGTTTTACTCTGACTTAGAAGGGATACTGGGATCACTGTTGGATGTCAAAAAGGACAGGAGCTTGCAGGAAGAATAGCTGGCCTTCAACTGCTGCTTTTTCAAAATACAGAATCAGTATGTGTCTTCACTGTGCCTGATCACTTAGTCGATGGTGAATCTACTTGCTAGCCCAGAGCTCATCAGGTTTGGTTCCTCTGTTCAAACAGCTTCCCAAGTCAGTCCTTAGAGCCTGCGTCTGATCTCTCTGGAAGAGACTGTTGCCTAGCTTGGCTTGGTTTTAAACTTAAGGCAAGTTTGAGTGACACTGATGCTTTTTATTTATTTAGTGTATAGTGTTGATGTTGGAAGACACTGACTGTAGAAAAGTCGTGTTTGCCTGGCACCTTCTTGTGCCTATGGGGAGCTATTTGTGAGCCAAAACAAGGCATGTGGGTCTGGGGTGCTGTGGATGGTGGTACCTCCATCCAAGCTTGTTTTTGGGCTGTGCATTGGGTGTGCTTAGGGAGGAACATGGAAGATAAGATGGAAGAGCAGTGCCATAAGTAAAAGCTAGGTTGGGAAGAGACTATTTGATCAATAGCAGTTTAAAAATACTACTTGTGGCCTTTCCCCTTTTCCCTTTTTCCATTGCCAATGTGAACATAGAAGTGCGGGGGTTGCTCTCCTTGCTGTATGCCTGGAAGTGCCTTGTAGGATGTTTTGCCTGTTTGTTTTTAAAAGATATTTTTGTACACAACATTCAAGTGGAAAATGCACTTTATAATTGCCATGTAATGACTCTTTTAAAAATGTGGTTCTGTTTTTGTCTGATTGTTAAAATAAAGGTGGAACAAAATCTTGGCTCTGTACCTTATCTAAGCACCCATGGGGCTAGGGAGGCGATTTGGACACGGGTCCTGCAAGAGGCCCTTGGCAGGGAGGAGCACACATCCACTCTGACTTCTGCTGCCCGAAACAGGAAAGAGCTGCCTATTCCTGCTGCCTTCCTGCCGACACAAACGCTTCCATTGCCTCTGCAGCCCTGGGATGGGAGGAGCCCCGAGCCTTTTCTCCGTGCTCCTAGGTTTCCCCACTAATTGCTGTGTTCCCAAAGCACTATTTGCTCTTCCCCTGCGTGCAGTGCTAGGAACAGCCTTTTCGGGTTTCTCTGCTTTTGAGACAATCTTCGTTCTCCCTCTTCTCCCTTTCCCCCACCCCGGCTTGATCTGGGATCACTGCTTTACTCTGTCTGCATACTGGGGTGTGATGAATGCTGGGAGAGGCAGGCTCTTTTCTAATACCAGGATCAAATGTAAGTTAGACCCTTCTTTTCGTCCAAGTAATTATCCCTGTTGTCACTACAATAAGAAGCTCTAGCAGGAAACATGCCCCTTTGCAGAAAGGGAACAGCTGGTGTAAATGCTAGCCAGGGCCAGTTTTGGCATTTGACCTGGCTTTCACCACAAAGATTGAGCCTCGGTGATGCTCTGAAGGTGTTGATTTCAAACAATCAACTTTTGAGTTCGATGGGATTTGCTGCTTACAGATAAGGTAAGATGGAAAGCTGTGGGGGAAGGGGAGGAAGATGTGTTTGTCTTGGTGTGTGCTGGTTTGAGCAGCTCTTGTGGGCAGTGCTTCCCATCTTACTGCAAAGCCGTGCAGAGTGAGCTTGGCCTTTGCTCTATGCAGCAATAAAACCGAGCACCTTCTGATTGTGGCTCTTTCCAAGTCTCCCGCTGTCATAAAATGACTTTTTTAACCACTGTGGTTCTTTTAATCAAACATACAACACAGGTTTCTTTTAAAAGGTAATTGGATTGTTTTTCTGGCTGCATGAAAAAAAGAAAATTAAAAGGCATTTGTGCCCCTGCCTCAGGTGATTGGGGTGGCTTAGCCAGGGCTGTTTCCACATCTGAACGCTGGCCCAAGCTCATGAATGAGAATCCTGCAGCCAGACATTTCCTGTAACAGCTTTGTGGCTGAAAACCCCATGTGAGGACAGCTTCAGTTTAGGACATAGAAGTCTAAGCTGTCTAGGGCAGCTGAGGAGATGGTGCAACATTAGAAGGGCCAAGAGAGCTCAGCTCTGTGGTTTCTCACCTAATGCCCAAGTGTTATATGCTAGATGATACAGATATTGCAATTGCTGCACTCATAAAGCCTTTGGTGGCAGATGTGATTGTGTACTTGCTGGTTAATTTACAAAGATTTCTTAGAATGCTCATGGCATTGCACTCCCTCCCCCAACCACTTTTCTCTGAAGTTCCCAAGCCTCTGTATACTGAGGGATTTCAGTGCCACCTCTGGGTAGAGATAACTAAGCTGTGGT
The DNA here is from genome assembly GCA_013397195.1 of Hylia prasina. Lineage (NCBI taxonomy): Eukaryota > Metazoa > Chordata > Aves > Passeriformes > Sylviidae > Hylia > Hylia prasina. The sequence continues at coordinate 359,413 of VYXD01013155.1, read as the reverse complement.
ATCATGATGATGTTGGATATGTTTGGAGGTTCAGGTTTCCAAAGTTTGTGTTCTGGGAATAGTTTGATAAAGGAGAGAAGGACAAGTATTCCCCTGCTCCATATCCACCTCCCTTTGCCAATCTCCCGTTTGTCTGGGGCTGCTGTCCTCCAGGGGAGCAGCTGTGCTGAATTGAACCACTGCTGTCACAGCAGCTTCTAGAGCACACTGGATTGCAGGTCCTGGGTTCAGTGGCGAAGGCAGGATGTAGGCTCCCTGCACCTGCATCCTGGCAGGGCAGGTCCAAAATGTTGTATGAGCACCCCACATTCTTGCTTCAGATGTTTGCTGGGGGACTCGTGTGGGGATGCTCTGGGGAAAAACTGCCCAGAAGGAGACCATATGCAGAGGGACATGTCTCTTCCAAATCATGGGAGTGTAAATGTGTCCAGATAATACTTTGGTGCTGGACCAAACTTTTCCTTGGTTTTAAAGTGCCTCTTAGAGGCACTTGCCATGGAGAGTGACCTGTGGAAGATGTATCTGCCTTGCAACTGGAGGGCAGCATAAGAGGGGAGAAAACTAGAGCATGTCATTTCCCAACAGCAGTGAACTGTTCTTCACTTTCCTCTCCACAAAGCAGCAGCAGCAAATGAGCCTCTCTAAGAGATGGGGTCTTTGGGGGAAAGTCTCTTGACCACAAGGCAGGGGATAAATGGGCTTATGTTTCAGTATGTCCCATGGAGTTCCCTGTTGCTCTGTAGTGTCTCCCTTGCTTGGGCACTGCCCTTTTCTCCCCTAACACACCATGATGCTCTTTCCAGTGTAGCCATCACCAGAATCAAGCATCAGTTTGCTTTCACAATGTTTTCCACAAGCTTATGTGTGGTCACAGGGGACAGAAGGGCACTTGTGTGTAGTGGGAGGAAGGCTGTGCTGAGGACACAGCTCTCGGCAGCACCAAGAGCACCCTGTACCTCTGGGAACAGCACAGAACTTTGCCAAAAAGCCAGCAGCATGGGGCTAGGTTGTGATGCTCCCAAACTCCCCCGGTGTTTTCACAGACTTGTTCCTACTGGGCAGTTCAGCTGGCTCTAAACTATTGCAATAAACCATATTTATGTCCTTGGGGGTTTTTATGATGGATCTAAGCTTAAAACCAGCTGCTCTGGCCCAGCAACGTTCTGCTGCTCTGCAGCCAGAGAAGCTGCCTAGCCTGCATCTTTATCCTCCCCCTTGGAGGGGTACCCTGCCAAACAGTTAGCTGTCTTTAAAGACTGGTTATTGACATTTACACAAGGCTTAAAGAAAGAAAAAGGGTGTCTTTGTGGAAAAATAATTGCAGCTGGCCTGTTTCCTTGGCACAGATAAGTCAGACCAGTCACCAGTTTAAGTACTTTAGCTCCTGGAATAGGACATGGGCAAGCCCTTCCAGCTGATGCATTAGTCACAGATCTCCACTCTGATGCTGCTATGCAGTCTCAGGAGGAGGGAAGGCTTGAACTCCATAACTCAGGAGAAATACGTTTAAAAGGTATAAGAAGAGGGTGAAACATGCATAAATGCTTTTATAGCTTCCACTATTTCTGATGGGAGAGTCTAGCTGAGACCATGGTGATGTCTTCGACCTAATGAATCCTTGACAGGCTCGAGTGGGAGGAGGTCTCTAAGATGTCTGCTCCAAGCAAAACCACTCTCACAGCTAACTGCGGTCCCTCAAAGCCTCATCCAATGATGGAGGTGCCACCGCACCTCTGTGCCCTGTCCCAGGGCTGCACTGCTCTCCTAGGGGAAAAGACATGATCCTCAGGAATCAAAGGACTCTGCACAGTGTTGTAGTCTTGACAAAACCTGGTTTCTTCCAGCTCCTGGCCAGATTCAGGACGTACGGATGTGGGGGTACAAGGTAAGCAGCCACAGGACAAAAATATTTCAGGGTTGGCAAGTCTGATATGTGTAGTTTGGAGCACGGGAGCAGCTGCTATATGCATACAGCAAGGTACATGCCATCCTCCAAGGCATCTTGCAGTAAAAGGTAGAGCCATATTCCCAATACAGTTGCTGGAAAACCCTGCTGTCAAGAGTCAAAGGCCTAAATTGACCTACAGCCCACCTTCCAATCTGAGCAAAACAGAGCCCATTTTCCCCCCTAACACTCAATATTTAATGGCTGGGAACTCATGATCTCCTGCACCTGCTTTCCATCATCATGGCCCCTGCCAGAATAAAACTGGAGCATTATCAGCAGGAGTGTAATTCCTTGGGGTTTGTGTGGTGCCACTCCAGCACTATGGAGACAGTCACTTTCATAGGAAGAAATATAATAGCCCACTCTAGTCCACTGAGGGTTTTACAACACTCTCCTTCCATATGGTGTTCCCTTGGACACCTGGCAGGTGTTGCTTCTCCTGCATTTCCCTGCTTGCTGTGATTCATTGGTGTCTGAGTGGCCATCAGAAATGCAGTGTTTCTTTATCCATGAGCTTGGCAGAATGTGTCCTTGATGGTGTTGCAGGCCAGGGTTCAGGGTAGCTATAGGTGATGTGGCACCTTTCACCCCTCATGCAGCAGCACACTTGGTCACTGGGAAACATTGGAACAGGTCTCCTTCTTGGGCTGAGGACTGTCACAGCCCAGCTTTATTTTCTCCAAGAAGTTGATCAAGTCACAAAAGGAGGCAAACTAAAACTAAATAAATCTACCAAACCCTCTGCTCCTCCACAGTGGCTTTGGCAGGAGAAGAATTTCACTTCAGAGACCAGAACAATTATCTCTGGATTGCTTTATAGCCATGCAAGCAATCATGGCAGACACACACTAACTTTTAAGTTGGTGGTCAACAAGATCTCCTAGACAACCAATGAATTTACACACAAGTATTTCAACGCTTCTAAGTGCCCTGCAGTAACAGCCCAGTGCTGATAAAGTGAGCCATAAAGCCAGCAGGGATGCAATCCTGGGGATGATTAGCAGGATGACTGAGCATTTTACTAATTCTTCCCTTTTTTACAGGACAGCAATGCAGCAGCAAGGCAAGTTATAACAAACACTCAGAAATATTGCCTGGTCTGGTGGACATCCACAGGTGAATGATCCAGGCTGCAGGCCTCTCCTGGAGTGGAGAATATGGTCTAGCAATATAGGGCCTGGGACAAGCCCCTCATGCTGTGTTATGCAACCTGGCATCAAAAACACTCACTGCTCTTGCTTTTTTGTGTGCTGGAAGGGCTAAATCTATCAAAGCTGCAGCTGGAGACAGCTTGGGAAAATCCTGCATCATGTTTGAATGTCTGGGATGAAAGAGGGCCAGAATGCTTGCACATCATGCCAAGCTGATCCAGCAGAGGCTCTCAGGTTTCTTCTGTCTTAGGACAATTAAGGTCTCACTCAGCATTAAGGCACTGCTCAGATCCATGCAGACTTTGCAGCTGCATGGCCACACTGGAGAAGGTGCAGCTCCTTTGAACACATTGTCAACTTGAGCCATGCTTTTCGTGGGGCTGGGAATTGGCTGCAGGTCACTCCTGATGGATCCTCTTGGTCTTCTGTGTCTCAGTGGTCCCTTTGCTGAGTGGAGTCATGCTGGCATTCTAGTGCAGCACATACAGTTTTTCATCTCTTCTTGCCATCAGCCAGCTCCCTACAGCAAAGCCCCACAGTGATGACAAGCATATTCCCCCATACTGGTTAGAAAGAGCAAGGGAGAAAGACAATTAACAAATTGAGAGATCTGCCAGAATGTGGAAGAAGCACCCACCTGGCAGGATCTCGCAGCTCCACCTTCAGGGAATCTGCATTTCTGACAATCTGCCTGCTTGAAGGAATACGCTCCTAAAGTCAGCTGCAGGCAGAGACTTGTGACCCAGTTCTGTACAACTTGGTCTAAGTAAGGGTCCTTCCAGCTCTATCTCCAGCCAAACAAAAGCAAAGTCTCTTTTCTTCTGAAATATACAGGAGGTCATGAGCTAACCTGCAGCTGTATTTTCAGCTCTGATGTTGCTTTTCAGCTCTGCTGCTTGTGTTTGTGCTTGGCTGCTTCCTCCTTTCCAAATTCCAGAGGTGAGTTACATTTGTTTCCTTAACAAAGAAGAAAGAAATTTGGATATGGTCTTACAGGAAAAGATCAGATGCAGTTTATAGTGCCTTGCACCAAAGGAGCACTGAGAACAACTAGAATCATCAAACTCATCTGAGCTTGAAGCAGGGGCCAGATTTTTCCAAGGTGCAGGTGACCCAGTAAGAGGGATAGGTGAGCAGTCACCAAGGCAAGTTCCCAGCTGGAGTATAGACCCTGAGAACAGAAAATTTTGAATCCTGGAAACATCTCTGTAACTCAAACTTTTCCACTGATTGGAGAGAATGATCTCTTCTCTGGTATGGAGCAGCTCTGCAGCCCAGCAGACCAGGCTGTAAACAGAGCCCCACAGAACCAGACCACGCCAAATTGGTGCAGTTTTTGAACTGTGGGGATGAATCATCCAAATTTCTTCAGGCAATACAGGAAAGAAATGTCACCAACCATGTGAAAATTGAGACCATATGCTTCTAGGATATTTTCTGAAAGCTTGACAAAGCTAGAGTGACTTCAAGGCTGCTTCCCAGGTCAGACCCCAGCAGGGCAGTCCCTCCTCTTGTGCCAGGGACTCTCTCTTGACTCTGGTCATTATTTTCACTGTGGCCAGTATCTATTTTTCTGCACTACCTAGTGAAAGGCTGCAAGTCCTTCAAGGTCAAGACAGAGCTTGTGTTTTGTTTGTTTGGGGAAAATAAATTTTAAAAAAAGAAAAAAGAAAAGAAAAAAAAAAAAAGAAAGAAAAAAAAAAAAAAAGAAAAAAAAAAAAAAAAAAGAAAAAAAAAAAAAAAAAGACCAGAAAAAAACAGATGCCCGCGAACTGCCTCTGGCATCTCCCATCTGTGCATGAAGGCAACTCCTCCACAGCAGCAGCAGCCTCTCCTTCCACTTGGCAGGTGTTGTCTGGACCAGAGCCATAGGTGCAGGATCTATTTTCTGTTCAGTAGGCAGAGGAGAGGTGGTTGTGTGACACAGCCTTGTACTTCAACAGCTGATCTGATAACACAGAGGTGTGGGCCTCTGTTCTCTGTGCTTCATTCCCTGAAGAAGCAGAGTGACCATTATTTATATTCTTTCCATGAGGAAGCTGTTGGATATAACCTGGCACCTGAAAGAGGTTTTTTTCATTGTGCAATTAGGAATTTGGGATTCTTTCACATTCTGAAGGGTGGCATTTTGCCCCTCTTGGGAGGCCTGTCCCTCATCATGCAGCTCTCAGTGTGCCATTAATGCAGCCACATGGGCGTGTGCCAGAGCCTCCCCAGTGCTTTGACCCGGTTACCCCGTCATGAACAGCCTTGGCTACAGCACCCACATTTCCAAAGGGCATGCACCAATGGCTGGGAATCTGGGAGAAGTCAAAGTGAGCCCTAATAAGGCGAGGCAGCTAGTTGTTGCTAAGCTGCTATTTCTACTGCAAGAAGCCCTGGAGCAGCAAACCCGCTCACTTCATGTATGTTCATTAGCAGCATGGATAAGAGCAGCATTGATTGCAGGCTATAATTAGATCTCTGGGACCTTTTTGGACCGGCTTTCTCTGGCATTGTGCTACTTTGAAAGGACTTCCAGTTTCTTTTCTGAATGGTTGGGATGGCATTTCCCTATTCAGCAGATTTGGGACCGTTTCTGTTTTCTCCGTTGTGGCTCACAGAGCTCTCCCAACTTGGTGCCACAAGCCCCACACCACAGAATTAGCAAAAGCTCCATTGTTTGACCACTCCTGGTCCCTTGAGTTGTAGAGTTGGCCGGACTGCAGCTCTCTTCTTAGAACTGCATGGCCAACCTGCCAGGCAGCCTTCCCTGCTTTGCTTAGCTTGCCAAGATGTAGTTTTGTGAGTACTTTCCTCTAGTGATGACTCTGATTCTCCTTGGAATCATTTTCTTAGCATGTTCTGTGCAGCCAGCCTAGAGCATTCCCAGAAGAAATGGATGCACTAAGCCAGCACTAAAAGCACATACTTGGGGCATGGTGGCCTACATGGAAATACTACTCATCTTGGGATGCTGGAAAACAGCCTCAGCATCCACTCTGTGAAAAACAAGGGAGGAAGCGTCAAGGGAAAGATGCATAGCATGAAGGACTGGAGTTGAGATACCAACAGTCCACGTGGCAAACAGGACCCAAGGGCGTCTCTGCTTGTGGTTTCCCCTCCAAGCCCTGGTGTGCTGGAGACAACCATTAAGCACGGGCCTGTGGTGGGCTCATGTTCACAGACTGTTCCTGTGCCCTCTCGTGCACTGCCCACTCAGCAGCTGGCAGGCAGGGGCAGAGGTGCTGGCAGCCCATCTGGGATTATGAAGCCAGAGGCAAACGTGCACACACCAGATCTTGTTGGCTGACCTATGTGTGGAAGGAGGGTATCTGAGGAAGGAAGTTCGTACCTCTGGCTTTGAATCCAATACTCCTGGTCCAGGTAGCTCGGTTTGCAAACTGCAGCTGGGGATGCAAATTGAGCTCTGGGTGGAAGCCCAGGGAGACAGGAATTGCTGACCTTTTTGATAACAAAGGAATGAAGAAGAATGATGCCAGCAGAGAGGGGGCTAGGAGCAGGGACTTGGGAGGAAGAGTGAGACTTTGTGTGCAAGTAGATTGTGAGGGTATAAAAGTGCAGAGGTTCCACTCTTGGGTCCTCTTTGGAGGCACCAGCTCCAGGAGTTTCTGTGTAACTGTGCCATGAGTAAATGGCTTTATGGAAGGAGATATCTGAGATTCTGCTATGGGAAACCTGGTGTGACTGTGTGTGAGTGGGGTGTGCAGGGAGTCAAGTGGGGCACCTCTTGGGTCACTGGAGCTGCCCGCAGTGAGAGGACTTCAGTCCCAGCCTGGGGAGTGTGACTCTTGAGAGTCTCCTGAATGGTCAGACTGGGAACTTTCCTTAACACCCAAGGCCAAACCAACTGAGATTAAAGCATATTTTTGAGTGGCACTCTCTTTGAAGACAGAAATTCACCCAGGACAAAACATTTTGGAGATGGGCCTCTTTAGTCTTCCCGCCTTCTCATCGGAGACTTGTTGACCTCATGCTGGTGTGTGACCTGAACCAGAAATGAGTGCCTGCCTCTTTGCAATACCTTCATGCAGCAGTACAAACTGACCCACCCAATGCAAGTTAACCGTGCTATTTTCTGCAACGTCAACATAAATTTTATCTATTGTTTATCCTTCAAAGCTATGCAAATCATTTGAAATAAGTTTATCTTTACGCTATTGCCTCCCCTTGCCTTCTCTCCCTATTCCCTGATCTTAAACTGCTGTTCTACCAGTTTAAAGCTAAAGCAGTTTGATGTTAAAGCTCTGCTCTAACAAATGACTTTGTGAAACTATTTGCTTACGTTTTAAATTTGTTCTCTGTGTGAGATCTAAGCCAGATCTGCTGAGGTTAGTGGCTCTCACAGGGGTTTATTGCCTGTTACTCCTCTGAACCCAGGAAGAACCAGTCCAGCAAAGGGAGCCGGTGTTTTATTCTGGTGTTTTTGTAATTACCTGTATCAGCTGTTCACGTGCAAACCACAGCATCTAGCCACAAGGTCAGCATTGGTAGAACATGAATTGGCTGGACCTGAGAAACTTTTGATAAGCAAGTGGTGAAAAAGAAATTCCAAGCATGAGCCCAGCACAGGTTCTGACCCAGCTCATGCTGATTAGCGGCCAAAAATGTAACCAGCAGAGACAGAGCCTCTCTCTGCCAAGACAGGAGGAAGGGATGGCCACAACCATTTTGTTCCAAGGCATTTGAGAAGGCAATACTTAGTTTGCACTGGAGCCAAAGTCCAATCATTTAGCAACAAAAAGCCAGCAGACTTTCTAATGTAACCTGATACCACTATTTAATGTCTACTGTGTCAATTATTAACAGAGTTCCACCCAATGCCTTATCACTGGGACACTGGAAGAATTTACTTCCAAGGGCAGGTTCGATATCCCTTGCCCAACCTAAATTTTATAATTCCCCCCAATACCTTAGCCTTACTTACACTTTTACATTGTCAAGCATGATGTGGCTTACTGCCCTCCCATGAAAAGTGGAACGAGGGGAAGAAGGTCATTGCTCTGTGTCTGTTGGAAGAGAACGGGCTGGAGGGGAGGCAGAGGGCGGCTCCATTTTCTATTGGTGTAGTTTGCACTGAAAATGCACACACCTAAAAAGAATTTGAATGTTTAAAGGACACTCAGGCAGGGACATGTTTACAAGGTAAAGACAAATCCTTTTCTGGCCAGACAATAACTCAGGTTGTCTCTGCCTTTCCCAGGCCACTCTCTCATACTATCTCATCTCCTCCTTGTCCTGCTTTCCTGCAGCAATCTCCCTGATAGAAATCCCCATTTCCACTCTTCCATTCTACTCCTGGTCTCCTCTCCCTGCCTTGGTTTCTCTCTGGAAACCCACTGCTGCTGGAGGAGCAAGCACATCATACCCCTCTCACTGCTCTTGGGCCAAGCCATGCCCTAGGTTGCTCCCAAGATGCCCACAGCTAAGTGGGACCCAAACATCTGGGTGCTCCTGCTGCCATGCAGGCTGAGCAGCAACCCATGCCCTGACGTGAGAAACGTGACAGCCATGCTGCTCAAGGGCCTGGCTTCTCACCCAATAATTGGCTTGAAGAAGGAGAAAAAATACTTTGCAAGAGTATCATGGAGAGACATCAGGATGGGGTTATTAATAACAGGCAAGACATAACCTGCAGGCCACATGTCCCAGGGCTGCGTGGTGAGGCCATCGTGTGGGATGTGCAACTCAAAATGCCCTCATGGAGAGGCAAACCTAACCCTTGCTGCTGTGGACCTGCACCTACTCAACCTTTACACTGAATATCCTGCTGCGCTGGGATGGTGTTAGGCTGGCAGCCTGCCCCTGGTATCTGCTAACTGTCAGGGAAGTCCCTGTGTCCTCAGGACTGCAGACCAGGGGCTTTGTCCCCAGAATATGCTGCATTTATCTGTGGCACCTCAAGAATTTTCCTTTCCCTGTTTCCTGGCCAGCTTCCTAATTTTTCCAGGCAACTTGGGTTATCATTTTACACCATGTTCAAAATCCTAAAAAGTTACTTGAAGTGAGTGTGCCATTGAGATATGCCATCTCAAACTCCCCTTTACACAAGCCTCACTTTTGCACACAGACCACAGCTTTCTTCCCATGGGATCTGCTATCCAGCACCTCACATGTCTCTGGTGATATTATATCACTCCTCACAAATCATTCCCCCATGGAGTTCAAGTATCTCCCTTTACTGCCAGCACTATGCTGGCTCCCACTTTACAGTAATGAAAACAGATTTCTTAATTTCATTGTGTTACTAAAAAGTGACATTTTTTCACAGTATTTGCAAACTACCCTTCTTCCCAGATTTCATCATGACCAGGAAAGGAAGAAAGATGCCACTTTGGTTTCATTTACTTGAAGAAGTGTTTGGCATGCAGCTAAAGAGCAGAATATGGCACAGTTGAACAAGAGCAGGGTATATCTATGGCCAGACTGCCTGCAGGACCAAACAAATCTGCCTGGACAGAGAGCCTCTTACTTTCCATGGGGGAGCTCCCAGGGAAGGCCCAACTGCCCGTGTGGAAATCATCTTCCAGGACAGCTTTCTGTGCTGGGGACAGCCTCGGGGGTGACTCCATCCACATTTCCACCCTGCTGAGACAAGATACCCTGTGCAGGGGCCCAGCTAAACATCTGCTCCTTTATGGAGAGGACATGGAAAGGGGCCAGTGATCTGGGAGGGACTGGCAGTCATGCTGAGGGACAGAAAAGACAGCCTAGGAGAGGCCAGAGAAGGCTGATAAGGAAAGGATTCTCCTCTCCAAGCTCTCCCTGGTGGCTTTGCTCTCCCCTCATGCCACTTTCCATAGACAGCCACCAGGAGAGCAGTGGTGGGTTGGTGAGAGGGTGTTCTTGTGGGCTGGTGGAGGAAGGAGGGACCTGGAGAAGGAGCTCCAAGGCCAAAAAGGCAGGTAGAGATGCCCCAGCACCACGGGATGGAAATTATGGGAGACTAAAGCTGAAGGAAATGGCAGTGAGAGGCTTTTCTGTTTCCCCTGTGTGCCTTCTGAGGAAGGACAGCAGAGTTCCCCAGGCTCACCAAGGCTGTCCTACTCCACCACAGTGCTCCACATTAGAGGGAAGTGAGGAACTAGGGAGAAGTCACTCCTCTCCCCAAGACACAGCAGCAACCACAGACAAGGATGCCTCAAGGTGAGGCAAGCTGCACATTTCTCCCCTAATCAGCAAGCAGCACTGTCCATCAGATTTCCCCAAGGAAAGAAGGAGAAAAATGTGTGTCACACCCTGACCAGAAGCCACCCAGCAGCTCTCAGTCACACCAGCTGTCATAGAACTGCAAAGTGACCCTGGGGCTTAGCTGAGCCAAACCCTGTTGTGCCAGAATTATTTTAGTAAAGCATATGCAACTCTAAGTCAGAAGGCCCACGGGAAACAGTGAGAGATGTGAAGTGTCCCCAAAGTTGCTTGTAGGGTGGGTTAAGAAGTCCTTTCTTAGGTGGCCATGAATAGCCATCTAAACACAGGGTAGCAGAATCAGCTGTGGTTTTCCTGGAGCCAGCTTTTGCCCTTTTAGAGGCAAAAATTCTCCCCATGAACTAATATTAAGTTACTTAGGACCAGCGTTCTCATGAAAAAAATCTGGGCCAAGGAATGGGTTTGTTAAGAGGAAAAATAAGATATTTAAAAGGCCAAATATCAAGTGTTTGGAGAACACATGGAGAAATCCAACCCAAAGTATCCCCTGTGCCTTGATTCACATTCTCTTTGACCGTCCATCCTGGTTTGGGCTGAGGAAAGAATAAAAACATTGCCATTTTCGTGGCACAGACAAACCCCTCCCTGCAAGGGTGTTTGAATTCAGCATGAGAGAGGCCTGAAGGCTGGCAGGGAGCAGTGTCTGCCTATGGCATAGCTATGGCTTTCTTCCCACTGAAACAAACCCAGGCACTCAACTTATGCCTTTCCTTCGCTCTTCAGGGAGTTTTTTAACCAAAAAGAAGGATTAGCATGGAAAAAATGTTTCTGTGGGTACTGCATTGGAGTCCACAGCTTCCTTGACTCATAGTGTTGGCAGAGCAAACCCTGAACTTCAAAGTTGGACCCATGCCTTGGAGCCTTTAAAATCCCATTGGAACTCAGGCCCCACTGTCTGGAAAGGCTCCCTGCCAGGCTCTGAGCCTGCTGCTTCTTACCCAGGGCAGGGTTATTACTGCCTGTTGGCTCCAAACCTTTTCCCTGGTGAGAGCAGTCATATTTTCCCCAGCTTCTGCAAGTTTCCTTTCCTCAGTTAACCCTCACACCAGAGACAGCTGTGGACTCACAGGATAGCTGTCCTCTTCCCTTGGTGTGAATCCCCCCAGAGGGAGATGGGGAGAAGACAGCCCTCCTGCTCACTCCCTCCATGGCACAGGGTAACCATGAGCCTGTGCCACTATTCCTCTCTCAGATAAAATGGACAGAGCCCATTGCAGACACAGAATGCATGAGCCAGCCATGCCACCATTCTCCTGCCTCCAGCAGTGTCAGATCAGTGATGCTGTTGAAGCACTGGAACCACTGTCTTGCATGGATGTCACTAACACAGATTCACAGGCCTTCCCTATGAGAACTGATCCCAGGAAGTGCCGAGACCCAGAGATGGGAGAGGCCTGGAAAGGTAAGGGAGGTGAGGTTTCCCAAGAGGTAAGGAAGAAATGGCATCTTTCTTCAGTCAGTTCATGGGGTTGAGATGGCAGCCTGCAAAGACAGGCAAGGACACGCAGCACTGGGCCTTGGTGTGGAGGATCTGTTCCATGACCTTCCCAGGCACAAGGGCAAGGCTGACAGGTCATTTATTCCCAGGGTCTTCCTTTCTACCTGTTCTAGAGATGAAATGTTCCCCTTTTCCAGTCACCTGGGACTTCAGCTGCCTGCCATGACTTGTGGCAGGTGGACCGAGGGGTCAGTGTGGCTCACAGCAGCCTTTGCACAAATGGTTTAATGCAGACAGAACGAAGGTCTGACAGCAGACAGACAAGAGGGAAGCCTGGACGACTGCCCAAGACCACTGAGGAGCAGTCTGACTGGGAAAGATCAGCCCTACAAAGTTCTAAGGCCCAGCACTGCCTCTCTGGGTTTGTTCTTGCAGCAAGAGATGTGTGACAGTCTCCCAGCCCAGCTCATGCTGAAGGACCTGAATGTGACCACAGAGGAATGCTGCAAGGCAAAGGCATTCATAAGACATGAAGGCTATGGTGAACACTTTGGTGATCATCACCACGTTGTAAGCCTGTTGGCAACATTTTCAGATTTGGCATTGTCCCCATGAAGTCATCTAGTGAGCCTGTGCTGGAGTGAGAATCTCACCATCTTCCATATAGGGAATCAAACCTTGTGACACTCCCTTGCTCCCCTGCCCCTGTGTTTCTAAATCATTTTTAAAAACAAGATGTTTCTGAGTTCAGATTCCCTTATTGAAAGCCATATGAACTGTTGCTATCCAAAGCAGTTTGTTTGAATTGTGTACACTGAAAGACTGTAAAACTGGAATCAGAAATCCGGTCACCTCAGGAATGGTAAAAATGGCTGCAAAACTACTTCCTCTTCATTTCTGTTGCCGTCTCAACCAGTGCCTGCCAAAGGAGACAAATGCTTTTTAATTATTAATTCCTCAGAGTTGCTAACTAGACCAGTACCAAGCTAGCTGAAGTCTGACATATTTGCCTTTTTTTAAAATATTTTTTAAATAAGCACAATACATTTCCTTCAAAAAAGTCTTTGCTGTGCAAAAGAGCAAAAGCCAGCAGTCTGTGTTTAATTGTGTCCCTCTATGTTTGGCTTACATGCACTTTAGGAGGCTGACAGAAGTATGCAAACATGGGAACAGGGCCAGCTTTTGCAAAGTTAATGAGGAAAAAACCCACAGTCACTCCTTCCACAGAGCACTGCCTCCTGTGAACTGATACTTACACAACCAACAAAGAGAAGAGAAAAGCATGCAGCAAGGTCACTTGTGCTGAGCTCTCCTTCCCTTCTCCCTCCAGCAGCACAGGGACATCAGGTCTGGGTAGTTTTTTAGCCCATGATGCTGTGAGGTGGTTTGTTCAACTCTCCTGTACCTATCTGTAGTCTTTCTGTCAGTCAGATCTGCCTTGGTCCAGCATTGCTCCTGGGAAGGTCAGAAGTGTGCAGGAAGGTGAGAACTGCTGCAGTGGCTGTTAGTCTGCTGTAGCAGAAAACACCTATGAAACTTCTCCTGCAAGCAAAAACCAAGGCTGAGCATACCAGCAGTGGGAATTCTACTCCAGGGACATCACACTCCATGAGACTTGGTGCAGGACCACTGGTGGTGAGAGATTCCCTGTTGCTCTAGCTCCTGAGAGCAGACAAGCCAGACTGGAAGTACAGAGATCAAAGATGTTTGTGTTGCTCCAAACACAAACACTTGGCAATGGCCAATGGCCCATTACAACAGTTTTCAGCCCTTTCCCAGGAAGAGGGCAGGGGAGGAAGTCTCAGTGCCAAATCTGAGATGACATGACCAAGTGCCAGAGCCTCACACTGACCAGAGGTGAGAACTGGCTACCAACTGCACAGGCAAGCACAGCAGTGTGGGACACAGCTGGGCTGCTCTGGTCAGGCCTTGTCCACCACAAGGCACCAGGCTTCCAAAGGAGACCCCTGAGAAGGAGTCACTGTGCAGCTGACAGTGTGTCCAAGCTGTAAAACCAACAGCTTGCCTCTGGCAGAATAAGTGTTCTCCACTCTCAGCTCCTCTGAGCTCTTGAGCAAGGAGACCTCACTGTGTTTCCCCACTCAGAGACATTTTCTGTGTTGCTCTGGGGGTGAGCTAGGGAGAGACAACCTTGCAGTCAAAGACATGGCTATGAGCTGACCATGTAAAGCAGAATTCAGTATGAGCACAGCTTGTCAGCAACTGGAAGGACTTCTCAAGCAGAAAAAGGCTCTCAAAAGCGTTTAAAAATATCCAGAGCCCTACAGCCTTGTGTGGCAACACCAAGAAAAGAAATTCCAAAGAGAAGATTTACTACTGGACAAACACAGACAAGGGACTGGCCCTGAATTTCTTAACAACTCTGAAACTCAAAGCTTCCTTCTCAGATGTTGTTTTCTGTTACGCACAATCCTTAAAGAGAGTTTTCAGAAGTACAAGCAGAAACTATTGCAGCTGGCTTAAGCGATTGCCAGCATGGTGAAAATGCCTACAGTGGCACAAGCATCCATTGGGATCTATTTTCTGGAGGTTACTGACTTTAGATACAGCATTGCTTTTCATCTCCCACTGCTAGTTGTGCTTGCCTCTCTGTGAAAGATTGCCTGAACCTACTTTGCCTACATTTTGCTCCAGTTAGATCTGGAAAAAAGGACACCTGAATAAGCAATGACCTTTCTCAAGGTGAGGCCCTCATTGCCCCAGTCACATTTCCAGTTCTTTGACATCTTGAGCAATACAAAATGCATGAATTTATCCTCAGCTGATTCTTACAAAGTAAATAAGCCAGAACACAATGCTGCTACAAAATTGCTACATCACAGGGGACTGCAAATATCTGAAAATTGAAATAAAGTGCAAGGTGAATGTGATTTCAATACTTTGATATTTTCCTTGCTAGAGACCAAAAGACTTCCTGTATATTAATAAAGCAAGATTTCTCTGTTATAGCAGTCACAGACAAATCAAGAACCTCTGGTATCTAACACTATCAAGTTTAAAAAAGAACCTAAGTCTGGAGAAAAAAAGCACTAGCAACTTGGAAAAAATGCTGATGCTTTTTTAGGAATTTCAGGAAATGCTGAAACTTGAAATTGGCCTGAGCATTTCAAGTAATGCTTATGGCGACACGCGCCTTCCTGCTCTTTCTGGAGAATTGGCTACTAGCTCTTCCATGACTTGGAAGCCATTGGTCCTGCTCACCTCCAAGTCCTTGTTGATTGACCTTGGAAATGTACTTGGAGTCATCTTGGACACCTAAGAAAGGGCCAGATACAGGCAGTGAGCAAGACTGTGAAGTTCTACGTCCTGCCTTAACTCTTTCCTCAGTCCTGCCTCTCTCTGAGCACATTCAGACCCTTCCTGCCTGACTGGACACTTCCCCCATTGTCAAGAGCTCAGGAATACATTGAGTAAAAGATGAGAGCAGCATTATTTGCCCACACCCTGCCTCTCCCTCTAGTCATGGCTCAGAGGAAAGGCATGTCGCTCCATCACACATCACACTTATAACAGAAACCACTCTGTCCAAGGACTGTTCCTGCCTTACCAGTAAGGACTGTGGTTTTCTGCCAGCTTGTATTTTTGGAGGCTGTTTACATATAATGACTGCTCAGATCACTCCAGTTTATTGACATATTTTTTCTGGAGGTCCTCAAACTGGACACTGTTCTTCTGAAACAAAGCTACAAACACCAAGCAGATGGAAACCAACCATCTCCTTGCTCCTGTCAAGTGGGTGGGAGCTCATTGGGAGAAATCACCCCTGAAGGCAAAAAACACATAGCTCTAGAATGTCAAGGATACTTCCTGTCCTGTCCAAAAACCTGAGTGAAGCTGGATAAGCACCACCAGGAATTGTATTTTAAGATGTGACAAGCTCTGCAGAAAACAGGGCAACAGCTGGGAGAGAGGGTGTACTTGTGGACACTGAATGGACTGCAGGAAAGGCTTAGTCACTGGCAAATATGCATCTGGGTTTAAGGTTTATGCTACAATTACATTTGCATACTATTTATTCAGAAGTCCTTTTCCATCTTGTGCATTTTTGTTTTCTGAGTCCCTTAGCATTTGCCAAAGACTCCTTTTTGTATTAAGCCTGCTAGTTTTCGGGTTAAGGTGAACTGGAATGAATCCTATAGTGTGATATACAGAGGGTGACCTACAGTCATCAGAAAAGGGCAAAGAGAAAGGAGGTGCCACCTGGAGAAGCCTTGAGGTGATTCAGAGTCCAAGAAATAGGTGCCAGCTAAGATCTCAGGGGACCCTGAGTGAGTACCACCACCAATGGCAAACTGGCATTGGGAAGAAAAATTGCTGAACTCCAGGAAGGTGTTTCAGATGCCCACCTGCATCCAGCATCCATCCCCCTACATCCAGTCTCCTCTAAAACAACACCAGCTGCTTTACTAGTTTGGTATTAGCAA
The DNA here is from genome assembly GCA_013397195.1 of Hylia prasina. Classification (NCBI taxonomy): domain Eukaryota; kingdom Metazoa; phylum Chordata; class Aves; order Passeriformes; family Sylviidae; genus Hylia; species Hylia prasina. Next base: position 343,222 of record VYXD01013155.1, on the reverse strand, counting down.
TGTGGTGAAAGAATTTGTGCCTGATTTGCCAGGTAAAAAGGGAACCAGTTTGCAGTGATGCTGTCACACAAGGTCAAAGCCACCTGTGAAATAATACAGGCCCCAGGCCAAAAATGGAGACAAGTCCATAATAGCATTAGCTGCCAAATTTGGAAAGCCTTTTTTCTGCAGCACTATTATCTAAAGTTAGGGTAGTAGGACTGGATGAATTATTCATTCCAAGCAAGCTCTCTGGCGAAGTTTAGCCCTGCTACCTGTTCACAGGTCTGTTTACAGATGTCTGTTACACAGAACAGTACAAACTGTTCATGCAAAACACACTTCAGTCTGGGAGCTGTCTGCCAGTCCTTTACTTCTGTAACTCCCTGCCCCATGGCTTGTGCCAAGGGTGGTATCCCTGCTCCCTCCAGTACCTGTAAATCCTACCTGTGGGCAGAAGAGAGATACAGCCCATAAGGAGGAGCAGGATTCTGCCTGTAAAACACATGGCTAGGTTTCACCACCGGTTTTGCAGATGCTTATGCGTGTATTTTCTTGTATCCACTTGGCATTCTTCCTTGTTCCCTGTGAGACCATCCTCTTTCTCTGGTGGGGATTTTTTTGCCTGTCTAAGGGACCAGACTGATGACAGTGCAGAGTCCATCGTTAGGTGCACTTCTCTTACTGCTGCCCCTCTGTTTGCAGCCAGCCCTCTGTCCCTTTCTGCCTTCAACAGTCTCACAGTCACCTCCAATTCTCCTGGCTAAATAATTAAAACAAAGCACTTCCATGCTTGTGGAAGAGGCTAGTGCTGTGCTACCAGTGTCACATGCACATCCCTTTGAGGCTTGCACTACCTTTTCCAGAGGAAAACAGGACTCTGTTACCAGGAACAGTCTCTAGTGCAGAAAAACTGCTTTTTGAGAAGAATGATGGATGGAGCTGAAGGCAGCCCAGAAAGACTGGCTGTTCCAAGATTGCAAAGGGAAAAATAAATTTCACAAATACTCTTTTTTTTTTCCCTTCAGTTTTTTGGGGCATTCTTTTTGCAGGGGGGGAACAATTCTCTTGACAATCCCTTTCACCTATAATCAGCTGTGTCTCAGTGTCTTGCAAGACTGGGTTCACTGCCCAGCACTCTGGTTTGCTTCACTTGTTTTCATGCAGTTGCTCAGAAATTAGCTCTGTCCTGCCCATGCAGGATGTACCTTTTCACATTCCAACCAGGAGAGACAATAGTCTCAGTCTTTGTGGTTTGTGCAGACAACCACAGAGGTACTTTGGCAGGCAAAAGTTGCCCTGAGAGGGACACTTAACCCTGAAAGTATGAAGACCAGGCATCCCAAATGGCATTGAAGAAGAATCTTCAACCTAACCATCTGAAAAGCTGAAATCCCTTCATCCCAGATTAAGCACTAGCACCAAACCACTCTCAAAAAATAAGCACCACACTTTCCTCACTTCAGCAAGTGCTTCAGACTCTTCCCAACTTTGAATCAGTTCAAGACTTTCTAAAGGCCAAAGGCTAAGCACCCTGACCTGCAACTGAGGACTTTGGCAAGTAATTGACTGCCAGATCAGCTCCTCCACCACCCCTGGGCAAAGTGCAGAGTATAGTAGAACAGGATCCCAACCTTAGCAATCGAAGAACCGTTGTCACTATTAATATTCATTGAAGTACAGAAACAAAACACCTAAACCCAGATCTAGCTGTGTTCCTCCCATGCTTTTTGGGAAGGCTAGTGAGTGAGCTGAAGAGAAACACATCCCCATTTCCCAAAGCCTTTGATGTCTGGGAGATCATGTCTGGGCCTCACAATTGCGTTCCCTCTCCTGGCTACCTGAAATCCCATCTCTCTAGTGGAAGTTCTGTGGAAGCTTGGATGCTGCACAGCACCAGCAGCAGCACAGTTTCCACCTCCCAGCTAAGTCATATAAAGAGGCAGCAAAGACCAGTGGGACAGTTCATCCTCTGGCAGTCCCTGCCTCTTCCTGTTAAGCTGACTGGGCCAGGGGATTGCTCCAGGGACACCATTCCAGTGCCCACACACAGGTATGAGCAGCAGCGCTACTGGAAATGTCTCAGGCCTCCAGGCTGGCCTCCAGCTGCTGCTTCAGAAGACAGGAGGTCCTGCAGGTCCCACATGCTTTGTGCAGACAGCTGAGATACCAGAGGGCACCAGACACCTATGTTTGGATAGCTAAATCTTTCCCCTAGCAGGCCCTACAGGTCTAATTCTTAAAGAGCTTAAGATAGAGGGACTTACATGTTGTTTGTGCCAACCTGTTCTGAGACAGGAAGAAATAAAGTGGAATTGGAACTGGACTAGATTGAAAGCTATAACTCTATGGCAAATCCAGCCAGTGACAACCATTTCTAATCAACAGGCATTCTTCTGTCTTCTTGAGAAAACAACTTCATAGCTGGTCTCCATTTACCATTAAACTCTGCTGAAAATGCATGCTCCATCGTACTTCTGTACACTCTATCTGGAAAGACTCAGACTCCTTTTCCATTTCAAAGCCTGTCCTTTTAGGTTGCTCCCTTCAGAGTTGATCAACAAAATTGTTTTGTAGTAGGACACTACAGTCCCCTGCCATCTTTGGAGTTTTCTCTCATGTTGATAGATTCTGGAAGGATGGCTCCAAGCACAGCCAGATTCTCCACTGGACGATGTGGGATCCATAAAATCCAGCAAGTCATTGGTGCCTTTGCAGCATCTTAGATGGTCCACAGACACCCTGCAAGTCGAGGATTTGACTGCATATACACTCCCAAGACGGATTTTCATGCTCTCATGAACCCAAAATAAATCAAACAACATGTATCGGTAAAGATCCTGGCATAACTATAATCCTAGGATTATCTTGTCCTAGCTCTGTGAATCATTAGGGTATACTCACTGTCTTTTTGTCTCTTTATCTCAACAACTAATTGTGCCAATCCCATTCCTTTATTATCCAACCAGCATATTTTTATGCCTTGAGATTTCAGATTTGTCTTGTCAGTGTTCTGGCTGTCTGTTGTTCGTTCCGTGTAGGTATTCCTGGAAGTGTTCAAGGCCAGATTGGATGGGTCTTTGAGCAACCTGATCTAGTGGAAGGTGTCCCTGTCCATGGCAGAGGAGCTGAAACTAGATGATCTTTAAGGCCCCTTCCAATCCAGTCAATTCTAGGATTCTATGAGCTGTAGGTGTGCTAATTTTGATGACCTACTAACACACGTGCCATCAGCAGCTGACATTCTCAGACACCTCTAATGATTTCTTTCTGATGCTTCTAGACATTTCTTCTCCATTCAGGTCAATGTGTCTTCCACTAATCTTTACAACTCTTAGCAGCAAAAAAGAGTTGAAGAGCAATTGCTGATGTTCTTTGCAGTTATCACAAACACAGTCCAGAGGGTTTTATGCTGTCGGCTCATAAGTCATGTCAGTGACTGCAGGCACTCAGAGCTCTTGGAAGTCTCAGTGCTAGAGCCAGGGCAGAATGCAATGCCCCATTGCTCAGGAAAGCATTTGCAGAAGACACATCCTGCCTGTCCAGAGAGGACAGAGCCAGCTGATTTGGAGACCAGGAGCTTGTGTGGAATTCCCTCAGGCAAGGGCCTGTTTTCAAGAGCTCAGCCAAAATTACACCACCAGCGGCACAGCTTCTTCCTCTGGTGGCAACCTACACTAAAATGTTGTCTGCTGTAAAGAAACAGTAGAGGGTTTAGGGAAGACAGCAGCTGGGGAGACAAGGCTGCTGGTTTCCATTTCTAGCACTTTCCTTAGTCATTGCATAAACTTGAACAGCAATTTAATTCTATGCCTGGATTTCCTCTTTAGAACAGGGCTAGTAACTTCCCTGTAAACCACAGTCAGTGTCAAAAAGTCACCACACTTGTCTATTTCCTTAAAGCAACCACAGGGCTCAGCACATGCTTTGGGAGGTTATATGCCTGACAGAGAGGAGCTGCTTAACTACGCTAAGATGCCATGGTCAGGACCACAGCATAGGGAAGCAGAGGAAGAAAGGTAAAACAAAAGGGAAGCTGTATCCCAGACATGCAGACCACAGCTGGTGCAGGACAGAGTGGAAAGCTTGACTAGAAAAGCAAAAGGGGGACAGAAAGCAGACAGTTGTCCTTCAAGGTATGTATGTTACAGACACAGCCTGCCAAAAAACGTGAACAGAGCAGTGGTTTTCTGCCAGGTTGAAAGTTAGGTGGTGTGGATAGAGGAACAGAGGTCAGCTAGAGTGTATGAAGACAATTCAGTCCATTCCACACATGCTCCGAAACTCAAAGATTTGAACACTTTAAAGATTACAACTGCATATATGGCTCTAGAGCACAAGGAACTGGCTGAACTGCAGCATGTGCTCAAGGATATTTTGCACAATTAAAAAAATATTCTGCAGATGGCAGAAGAGATGGAAAGCTCCCCACAGCAATGGCCATGTGGCTGCAGCCACCAGCTCAGTTTTTGAGACGTGAAGACTTTTCATATCCAGTATGAACAGAGTGGGACAAGCTTCCTTTATACCCAGTGGCGCAGAGCCAAGATCCATGCTCTTCATCTCTTGGACACAAAAGGTCATGTTTCCACCTCAGAGTATTTTGCTCACTGCCACAGCTACCAAGAGGGCTCTTGACTCAGAAAAGCAGCTCTACAGTCTTGAGCATGACTACCTCAGTTCAAGACAGAAGTGTCATCCAGTATGACACATCTGCTACAATGTCTACGGAAATGTTTCACCCACGGACTAAATGAGCCAAGCACAGAGGAGTTCATTCACTCTCTGCCAAACCATGTCACTAAACAACAAAAACTCCCGTGTCTGTGTCAGTATCCACCAAGGTGGGGCAGACCTCTTGGCTGGAGGACAGCATGGCAGCATTTCTTTTTTCTGCCTGAAAGGGAGCTAAATCATAGGCTTGTACAATGGTTATGTTTTCATAGTGAAAGAGCTTTGTCTGGTCATCATTCTTTTTGGAAGCCTTGACCCAACACTTGCAGGCACATCACCATCACCCACACTGGAGTGGAAGAAAACTTCCTCCTGCTATGTTAAAATTGTATGTAGACCTCTTCATCTTCCTAATCCCTCAAATACAAAATCTATACGTAATTTCTATACATTTAAAAATGCTGTTTTCCTCTTTCAAGGCCAACACAAAGTTTTCCATGCTTAAAGACTAATGACAGTCTATCAGAAAAATCAAAGGCATTTGAACAGGTTTACTTACAGAATCTAGAAAAGCATCACACTGCCTCCTCCACATGATGCTACGTGGAATTCAATCCAGCTCTAGTGTGGAAACAAATACCAACCAGACAAATACCCATCACATATCGAAGTTAATTGTCATTTAGTTTCAAAATGACCCTGTCCTTCTCATGATTTTTAATCCCTAATGGTGGCAGCACTTCCAGGGATGTGCATGTGATAGCATGCATGAATGAAAGCACCATTAAACCATGAGAATTTGCCACAAGCTGTTTGCTGTGACATATGAAGGAAGCCAACAGATTCTCCATTTACCTATACTGTCTTCCCTACTGTTGGTGTCTGTTAAATGGCTGCAGCAGCATTCAGGAACCCCAACACTGCACTCCACAACACGGCACTTCACTCTGCAGCAGTCCCTGATCTGATAAGGTTACTGTAAGACCAGTTCTGATAAAGTTTCTGTAAGACCTGTTCATAACAGCGAGGCCAGCAGTGCAGACAGGATTACAGCAGAGAGAACAGCTGCTTCCAGACATGGCTTGTTAGAAAATCAGTACAGGCAGGGTCAGAGAGACTATTTCATGTGTGCAAAACAAGCAAGAACAAGGAGTGAACCAGCAAATTTCAGAGAAGCTAGCCCCCAAAGCCAGCAACTGTGAAGTTTTTGAGAAGGGTCCAAAGAAGAAACATATCCTCATGACTCTGCAGATTAACAAGGGGAAAACCAAAGCCTCAGCATAGCTGAAGAAAACGGCTCCCAGAGACCTGCAGCACACCAACAGATAGATAGGCTTCGCAGGCACCACCACAATTCCCTCCGATGCAGGAAGCCTGATTTCTGTTTCAGCTGTGCCTCTCCCAGGCTTCTCGGCTCAGATAAATGCTCCTTATCTTCAGGTCTCTCTGTTTACTGAAGTCTGCTGAGAGTGGTATGACCCAGATTGTGCTTAAATACAGCCAGACTCAGCACAGCAGCAGTCAGTCAGCCTATCTGGACATGGTGCTCGGCATCCCAAAGAGCCTGCTGTCAAAGTTCAGCTGTATCAAACACTCAGACTATGTGGACAGGTAATATTTGGCCTAGACTAGGCCTGATCAACTAGTAAAATGTCACTTCTCCCTTCTTTTTAGTCCTCTGTCATCTTAGTCCCTATATGCACGAATGGAAATGAATCACAAACATGGGAGTGTTTTCAAGTGAGCAAAGGAAGGCACAGAGTCTCACAGCTGGCTGCTACACCTGGCTCTAAATTACATATAACACACTTTCATGCTGCACAGAGCATAAGTATTCAACTACTTATCAATTCAAGCTAGGAATTAATATGAAAGAAATTTTGCTCAGCATGGGGCTCTCTGGGAAGGTGTGCTGTGCTTCACAGCCCAGGTCCTGCATGCCACTCCAAACCTGACCACAATGAAGCAATTCCTGCTTATTGAGACATCTCTGGCTCATAGAGATCCATTTGGCTACATGTGCTCTTTAAAAATTAACATTGCTGAAACAGGGCACACAAACAACGGAGGTCAGAATCACCTGCAAGTACTTTACCAATGCAAGACCACTAGTATCATTCACTTCAAACAGCAAAACCTCATAATTAGCACTAATTTAGCCAGGAAAGTAGGCAAAACCCCTGCCACGATATATCTGCAAGCAGCATCACAAGATTTACAATTAAGATGTGCAGTCATGACCACACAAGTTAAGATCACAGGAGTAGGACATGGTGCTACCCATGGGCACTCCTGGCCACAGAGGAGACAGATGGCCTGAGCCATGGAATCACATCCCTAATCAGAACACACCCAGAGGTCACCTCTGCCATAAAGAGATGTTCAAGGCTCCTGTCATTCACTAGAAAAAGACTTTTTTTCCATATGGGGCCACTTTAGTACAAAGCAGTCACACTCCTTTAGTTTAAAGAGCACATCCCTTAAGCTGCTTCAGGTTTTCCTCCCACAACATCAAGTCCCTCAATTTACAAAGGGCAAAAGCCAGTCAGCATTGGAGGCTGTGAATGTGAAAGGACTGAACTAGAAAGAACCCAGGAGAGAAGCAACTGCTCAACTGCCAAAGCCTTGTCAGCAATCCATACTTGCAGATCAGCACCCCATTTTCTGTTGGAGGAAGGTGTTCTAGAACAAAGTGTTAGCCTGGTCCCATCCATGGCTCTCCAGCTGAGGCCACAGCTCAGTACAAGGCAGAGCAGAAGTGTGTGCTGACCACAGGCAGCTACCTCATCTATCTGCACCTGGGGAATCCTCCTAGTGAGCTGGCACTGCCAGCCCATGGGGCTGCCAAACATCAAGTCCTTGAAAGGAGGCTGGAAGGGCCTTGGATGCAGCAGAATGATGTTCTATACATTCAGCCCATTTCAAAAGCCTGCAGTCAGTAACTGGGTCTCCTCCACCCTTCCACAAGTAAGACTTCCAATTTCCTTATAAAGGGCCTGTCAGTTGTTATTAGAAAGAACATACACAGATCTTACGTGGCACAAACTTCTTTCCAGAAGAGACAAACGTTCTTTAGTTGAAGATAAAGGGAAAAACAGGAATTAAAAACAGCCATGGGAAGTGTAGGGTGAGAGGAATGAGTGAAAAAACACTGGTTTCTCAAGGTCACTGAAGAGCAGCCAAGGCCTGCAGTGAAACCCGGAGAGCTCTCCAAGGGCATGAGAACCTACAGGTGAAGTGAGGTTTTTACTTACAGTGCTGAGAGCAGCCCCCTCCTCATTGCAAAGTTAATTTCCAACAATATATGGGAACAACAACTACCCTGCTAGACCACATTATTAAATTACCTTACTAAAGGACAGGCCTAGGCAAAAGCAGTTTCTGTGGACACCTGACTTTCCTGGGAGTGGCCCCTGCAGCCACACTCACAAGGGGTTAATGGGAGGCTAGGAAGTGTTGGACCTCTCTTTCCCATTTGCTCAGGCATTTGCTCACTGAGACAGAGAGGCTATTGCTCTAACCTGTCTGAGAAACCTTTTTTCCTAACAACACCCGAAGATTCTGTGAATCCCTCTCACATTCATATAAATATATATTGAGAAAGCACTCATGTTGAAATTAGTCTGCAATCCCTTAGTTTAAAGCTGCTACTGTTCCACAAATGCTGTCTGCAGTAGTAGTAGAACTGCTCAAGTACAGCTCCTGAAATGTGAAATAAAAAGCAAGAACAGAACAAAGCCTCTAACTCTATCAACAAGGCAATCAATGTCTGCATGCTTTCTTTCTGCATGAAAGAGACCAGATTGTTTTTTTACATAGTTATCAATTAATTTTTCCAGCATGGGAAGACTCCTCTAATAAATTAAAATATTCATTACAGCAGATGCTCTTGGCAAACTTCTTCGGATGAACAAATGAGATCAACCTGCAAAAACCACTGTTTGGCTGAACATAAGCATCACTAGTTAAATCACCAAACCATTTTTTTTTCCTCAAGTGCCCCCTTCCCCTGTGGTATGAAGTATCCAGGAAAATTTATCTCATTACTGAGTGTTGTGAACTAGTTACATGCATGGGATTTAAGCCACCCAGCCATGGCAATGTTGCTGGTCCACTAGAAAAGAAAAACCATGAGCTGAGCTGATGCCAAGACCCCCAAGACTGTTGAAATTGTCTCATGCTTTACAGACCAAATTCAGTAGCTGACATGTTTAAAAATATGAAATTATTTTAATAAGTTTGTTTACATTTCAAACAAATCAGCAAACGTTGTTAAAATTCACTTCATCTCAAAATCACAGAATCAACTATTCTGTGAAAATACTTACAACTTACAGTTTGACATTAATCCAACAGACAAATTAGCATCTGGAATGATTCTACTGATTTCTGCAGCTCACTGATTAAAAACATCCCAACCTACTTAAGCGGTAAACAGAAAACAATTTTCATTTAACCCTTATCTCAAAATATCTTTTTGAAGTTACTTAGCAAAAATAAACAGCTCTGTACTTAAAATAAATGATGTTCAATTACAACAGCTCTTATGCAACCTGTAGTATAATCTGTAACAAATAAAATTTTCTCATTTGACTGTGAGTCTGCTTCCAGACCTGTAAATAAAGACTAGTGATAAAGTCCCTGGCTGCCAGCATGCCCAGGGGAGATCTGCTCAACTACACTCAGTTTTGTCACAGAAACTTGCACAACAGTAACTCAGACACAAAAAAAGTAAATTACCACAGTACTTCAGAAAAAGATACTGCAGTCACTACAGTGAAAAGCACGTATGTAAGATTTTGTACAAAATATGAGCTGACAGATAAACAGCATTTTAGGAGAAACCATATCAAAGATTTGTATTTTACCTTGTGAAAATCCATCAAGTATGGCTACCAAGGGAAAAACAACTGTAAAATTCAACAAAACACTACGACAGAACAACTATCTGCTTTCAGGGAAAAAAAACAAAACCAGGCAACCAACCAACCAACCAACCAACCCAAACCAAAAAATATAATTCTGAAGCAGTTAGGACTATCCAAATCTGTGACTCAAGAAAGAAATCATATGAAGCAACTGAGAATTGACTAATACTTCTCCCTCCTGCATGAATTTAAAATGGAAGTTTTCACAGTTCCATTGATGTGGTTTAACAGTCAGAAAAGCAGAGCAGGGCTGGGAGCAGTTCGATTAGTCAAACAGTCAGTGGTCTTAACAAAGTTTATTAATGGCTTATTTTGTGTCCTGAATGTAGGTGGTAAAAATTGTGAATTGTAATACAGGGATAGCAAATTTCTCTTTTTTTTTTTTTAAACTAAGAGCAACCAAAATACATTATTCCACTTCTCAGAACAAGCCATTCTAATGCAAAGTTGATCACATTAATGGTGCACTTTGTAACTGCCCATGGAGACAAAGCAAATTAATACTTTGGCCTCTTTTGAGTATCATATCTGAGGCCTGGGGAGAAAGCAGAAGTTGCTAGTAATTAGCTATGGCCTTTAATAATAAAACTATATGAATATTCCAATGTTAGATTTTGTAATAAAGGCATAGCTTCATGGTGGCAGAAGCACAGGAAAATTCCAAGAATAGCTGAACACATCTTTAGCCATGAATGAGAAGTTTTCTATTTTATGTAATAATCACAGAGCATGAAACTTTGACAACCTGGCATGTTTTGAACTTCCTTTTAGTTCACTCGCTTTTAAGACCAAATGGCTGATGGTGTCTAAAACCAACATGAAATGAAGGGCAGCTATGCAAGAATAGGAGATGGAATTCTTAAAGTGAAAATCTGAAGAACCTTCTCTTTTGAAACACAGGTTAGAAAAATACCATCATACTACATTAATGAAATTTTTATTCAATGCCCAGCTCTTCCATTTGATGGGGAAGCAGACAAGCATATCCCTTAAAGAAGAACCCCAAACAACAGAGTACTCTTCTACTGCTTTAGAACTGATGAATGCGCTCCCATTTCTCCTAGGCTTTGTGAAAAACAAAATAATTGGCAGGAACCCTTAGCAGAGTGCCTCATCAGGAAGGGCCAGCCCAACCACTGCTCTTTCAGTTCTCCCAGGAATGGCTTATTTGTGTGCAATGAATAAGCAGATGCTAGATATCATTGGAGTACATCACAGTGAACAAATACTGCCCACAGGCTGGGGTGGAACAGCAGCACACAGGCCCAATCCCTCTTAGCAGGTGTTCAAATCACACGTTCTTATAAGCTTAACACTTTGTCTGGATTCCAGATATCAACCTCACTACTAGCAAAGCTGGAAACAACAGAAGTCATCAGTACAAAAAAGAAACCGCTGTAATAGGCTTCAAAGAGCAAACAGCTTCCCCGCTCCTCTTTATTTCAACAGAGATGATTAGTTAAGGTGCTTTAGGATTCTGCACGGCAGACAAGCTGACAGAGGGGGCCATTTAATAAGCTCTGGAGTCTTTAGCGGGTGTGTGAGGGCAGCTCCGGCGGCAGAAACCTGAACTGCTAGTTTCTGTAGCGGGGCATCTGTGGAGCAGGGGCTCCCTCTAAGGGAACTGAGGAGGAGACTGTCATCAGCTGTCCACCGTGAATTCTCTCATTCACCCGCAGGTCACAGCCATCCTGCAGCATCCTTATAGCTATCCTTGCAATGTTTTTAGAGTCATCAAGTCCACTGTGAGGTCTCCCATCGTAATTCATGCCCAGATTTTCAAGCATGATTGTCAGCTTGGTCTGGTTCCTAGGAACCTGATGGACAAAGTGAGTAACATTCAAGGGTTAGATTCAGTACCAAGTCTTTTAAATCTAACACAGGGCAGTAGAAACACATGCAGATTTTAAACCTACTTAAGTCACATATTACTTTCATATTGCCTCCTGTCAGATCTCTAACCACTAACTTCAAAGTACCTCGGTGAGACAGACACTCTCATTTTTACACGGGAGACATAGTCAACAGGAGTTTGTCTAGACCTGGGATCATGTCAAGGGCGTCTTACCAGCACCAGCTCAAGATACACTTGTGCTGGCAAGGGTGGAAGCCATGGCCTAGATAAGTTTAACTATCTTTATAAAAAACAAATAATCATCCACAGCGGCACTGCAGAGGGAATCCGAGTTTGGTTTTCCTTTGAAATTCTAAGTGATTAAAGAAGCACCAGGCTCCTGATTCTCACTGACATCAAGCTCCTGAATACCTTCAACCTTCACAGGATCTGATCAGCAACACCTACAGCAACCCTGTAATATATGACCAGCCCAAAGCAAAGCTCTTCCCTTATTAAATGCCAATCTCTCTTTTATCTAGCGGTTACATTTAGTATGAAAAAGCCCTTCAAAATAAGACCATTAGCCAGGCTGAAATCCCTTTCAAAAAAATATTTTTGTGTAGGCTGATTGGGAATTTGCTAGATTCTTCAATAACTCCACTTTTATGGTAGTCTGACAGAAAGCAGCAATACAGCCCAGCACTGAAGTTGGTACTTCTTTTCTCTCGACAATTTGATTCCATTGTAGATACATCCTAATCTTTCTCTGTCCCCATAACAATGTCAATAGTCAGGATTATAGGAGGATAGTGGTGCAAATTAGTTTTGCAGTGTATTACATGAAAACAGGAAAAAATAACAGATCTAAGAGGACTGGTATAACCTTTTTAGACAACCCTTTAAGAAGCACAACTTGACTCTTAAAAACAAGATGAAAATCAAAATGCAGTAGATTATATGATCTTCAATTAGTGACGTGAGATCTGCACATGAAACACATTTGAAAATCAAGCACCAGGCAACTTGTCTAAGTCCTATAATTTTATACTACAGAAGCAGAGATGGCAAGCACAACAGGACATTCTAGACTTTTAAACCAAATTTTCCCATAAGAGAAACAGCAATTTGTACAAACCTTGTAGAAGTTCCCATATGATTTGCGAATATTGATCCACTTTTTGGCAAAAGAAGGGTATTTGATACGGCTAATACGGCACTGGATGTTCAAAAATTTACTCATATCCCAAGATCTCAGAAAGTGAAAAGAGGAAAACATTAGTCATATATAATCCCATGTTCTACATATTGCACAGTTGTAGAACTAAAAGCTGTCTTGTCTCTGGTGATCAGTAGAAGGAAAATAGGAAAAAAGGAAAAGCTTGTCTGCTATAGTCACGGTAAAGAATTTTTTGATATGAATTTGTTAATCAAGAGGCAAAAAATGACAGGAGCAGGATTTTCACCAGGATGGTTTCAGGTCCACAATGGCTAAGACAAAAAATAGCATAGAAACTACACCACCTACCACATCAACACTGAAAACTGCCAATAAATTAGATGCTTACACAGCCCTCGGGGAAGCAAGTGACACCTAAAATCTTCCTGATTATTTGGGTATGCATGTATTTCTCTGCTTCAGGTAGGCTATTGAAACTAGACTGCACCTAGTTTTATGAGAAACCAGATCTCTATGACAATAAGAAGAAATTATAATCCTATTTATTTAACAGCCTGCCTTCCTGAAGGGAACCACCCCAACAAGTTTGTAAGCTGCAAGCTAAAGTAAAGCTTTTTTTCCCATCTCTTCTAGCTGTCTATGCAATCTCACTTATACAACAAAGATTTCAATGCACTTATTTTCCTTAAGGAATTTCACTGAGGGGAATCCTCCGGAGGAGAATTCCAGAGACTAACCAGTCTTGCATAAGCTTTGCTTTAGCATTTTCCTTTTTTAATTCACTGTTGCTTCCAAAGATAGAAATGTAATTACAGGTTAAAAATTAAGAATTGCAGAGTGTTATTTTCAGGTATTATGTGCTAGATATAAATGGAGAATTACAGCAACAACAAGGTGTAAAGTCTTCAGCATCACTCTGTTGCACACAGAGCAAAGAAACGGCGCCATCTGATGGATTTAAGCTTCATTTTGAATACTTCAGTTCAGCACCACCAACTTTACCAAAACCTCCAATTAAAATAAAACCAGCAAAATGGCAGTGTCTGATCCATCTTTAGCAATGCTCCCACAAATACTAAACATGGTTTTGCAGTTTTAGGTTGTGCTGAAGGCTGCATAAGGACATACCCGTCGGTCAACATGGAATAGCTGTACTTTGTTCCCAGTTCTCGTTGTCTCATCCACTCTATGACATTCTGCAGAACTTGAGGAAAAATATCAGCTTTATCAACAATGTCCTTAGAGAACAACAAAAAACAAACAAACAAAAACCAACAAAGTAAGAAACACTTTTTCAGGAAAAAAAAAAACCCTCAGCATTAAGTGTATAAACTGTATTGGTATATGGGCAATTAAAAAATTGGCTTCATCAAAATCTTTACAAAATCAGATTGCACATTAACAGATGGCTGGACAGGTTTTTCTAAACTGAAAAAAAAGCACCACAAAAGCACCACTACAAAAGCCAACCTCCTAATAGCTTCTGTAAAGGTAACAAAGTTGGTCAGCAGTTGAACTTGGATTAAAACCTTTGCTTCCCAGGCTCCTTCTTATGTCACTTATCACAAGCCGTTGCCACCCTAAGACTCTAAACTCTTCAGAATAAAAATCTTAGGAGAGGAACTGATGCAATTCAAAAGGTGTTTTGCTCTACTAAAGATTAAATTTCTCCACATGAATTAAAATGAGAATACTTTTCCTCACAAAATGACCAATTTAGTGAAATCAGCTCCGTGTTAATTGGGAGAGGGAAAAAAAACAAGGATTAAGGGAATAAGCCTCACAGAAAAATAACCATGAAAGACTACCATTTAAGGTTACCAGTCTGAAAACATCAACACCACATCCCTTTTTTTCCTATTTTTTCCTGAAGAAACAAAAGTGCAAATTACCTGGGTTATTCCTGTCAGACTGATGCAGAAGTCTGAAAGCTTGGGATTAATCTCTGGCTTCACATATTGCTGAAAGGTATCCTCCTGTAACAGGAGAATCAATTGCTCAGCTGCAGCACACTATGCAGCCCACTTGAAGGCAACTTCTCTGGCTGGCCTGCAACAGTAGCTACTTGTCCTGCTGCAGGCAAAAAGGAGTGTGCACCTCCTGAGCCAGTATGAGCCTCCTGACTGGCCATCATCAGATTCCTTATGGGACTGACAGCTTTCCAACCAGAACATGGCCTTCCTCTCAGCCAGTAGGCACCAAAGAGTGGGAATGTGGATTTAAGAGGGGAAAAAGGACAGACTGCAAAAAAGCAGAGGATGTTGGAAAAGAAGAGTGAGAGTAAGGAAAAAAGGAGCGAGAGGCATGAGCAAAGCCTTATGTTTTTTAGGTGGTATCTCTAAAGGTTTGCCTGCAATTCAAGGGAAGAAACCAGCCACACACCTCAGAAGCTTCAGGCAAGTCCTACACCTCTGGATGCCAGCCAGCCAAACAAAATCTCACTCTGGGAAGCTGAGCAACACAAGAGTGAAGACTGAAGGCAAATTTTATGGAAGAAAAGGAAGCCCCCAAAACCCTGCTGCTATACAAAACCTTTTGGACAGACAAAAAAACCCCACTCCAAGAGCAATAAAAACAATCCTGGTAATCTGCACAACACTTTTGCTGCGGTTAAGTCATACATGCAGCTATACTTTATTGTAGTATCACAATGACTACAGGAAATCCTCTGCCCATTAAGAGTTCTTCATAAATGAGTCATTAGTCAGAGGTGTGTGCACATCCTCTGTTTCACTGGGTCACTCAATTTCAGTTAAGCAGCAGGCAGTTTATTCTAAAAGAAAGTTGTACTGGAACAGAGCACTTGAGGCTACGAAATGCCTGCTAAGTATGTTTAAAATCAGGTTACACAGCTGTCAGTCTGTTGGGTACAATGTGGAAACAGCTGAGCTTGACAAGAAGGGGAGTTCACTCAACCTCCCTTTCCAGACCTTTGCATTAGTGTCTTTTCTAGATTGCCTCACACAGGATCACAAAAAATGATCATTTTTGATTATGATGAATCCCTTGAGCCCATAAATAGATTTGTGGGCCTTAAAGCAGGGAAAGAAAGGGCAGGTGGGAACATACACAGACAACTGAGAAATTCTTATCAGCAGTGGGAGTCAACAGCAGGGAAATTATCTGCTTGGATGATCATCTGGAAAATGCTTTCAGAATAGAGAGTTTTGTTTGTACCTAAGAGGCACAGAGGATAAGCCCTTATGAAAAAAAAGTATGCTATTTTTAATGAAGCTCAACATCTACTTAAAAACTAACCTAGACATTCTGATGCAAACAAGTTACTTCAAAGAACAGCGTAACAAGACAGCCATTAGATCACTTACTATTTCCAGGGTACGTGTGTTTACCAAGACAACAGGAAATTCAATTATTTCATGTACAAATTCAGGCGGGTTTCCCTCTTCACATGTTGCTTCAAAGTCAACAACACAGATGTAGTCATAGCAGCTGTCTCCACTAATGTGTTCCTTCTGCATCAGCTTCTGTTTCTTGTAATAGTTTTTCAATCTCTTTTTCAGTACATCTTTCACTCCTCTAAAAAAATAGGCAAAGTGACAGAGATCACACTCTTGTTTAATTATTTCCTTGTCGTAAAACTGAAGCTATATTTAACATTTGGAAGTTGAACACTTGTTAACCTCATTTTGAACACCAGCACTTGTGAAGTCTGAATTCCACTACCACAGAGGAGCGTTATCCCCATTATCTACACTACATTATATCCCATTTTCTGGGATAACACAGAGGCTGTGATACCCACCCACAACACAATACCAGGGACAGACTGGGAAGCATGGCACAGAGACACTCTGCAGTCACCTCTACTTCAGCAAGACTCGGTATCCAAAGCCTTTCCAAAGCTCAAGTCCTTGCAGATTCCACCTGGCTGACCTCTGGCTCTGGAAGAAGTACTGCTTCACCTGTATTCCCTGTGCCCACTATCTGCAGTGATTCATGCCCGAGGCCTTTCTGCATCAGTGGTACAGATAACACAGAATCCATCTTAAATGTCCACATTTTACATTTTTCTCAATTTAAATTTAAACTTGAACTTGAATAACTCAATTAAAGTGTTTTGAGACTTCAGTTGTCAGAAAAACCTCCTGGTCAAGATCCTGCATTTCAGGAAGTTTGTGGCTATAAATAAATTCATATGGTAAGCAATTAAAGTTATTTACTGTGTCCTTTCAATACAAACATTATAACATATGAGTGCAAATGCCAGAACTGCTATGTACTAAACCAGGGCTGAATAAATGAGGATAATTTACCCTTCCAAGGAAGTTATTTTCGAAATGGTTCATTGCAAATGAAATAAGAGAAGCTGTAAGAGATGCGTGTAGCAAGTGGTATTATCAGAAAAGCAGCCTACTGATCCACAAAGAAGAACTGAAATCAAACTAGTAAACATGCATTTGAGACCAGCATCAGCTGCTTCTGCAGAGATAACTCTTCTTCACTCTGCTTTATTCATCTAGTTTAAGTCAATGACCAGTTCATTAAAAGCTGAGACAGTATGGGAGCTGATGGCGGGGGGAAACTACCTCTTTCTTCACCAAACGTATAAAAAAGTTGAAAATAGCAAACAATTGACTATCAAAATAACCTTAAAGAAAAAGATGGTTTGTGGTAATCTGCTCAATTCTCTACATTAGAACTGACGCACTATTTGTTTACAGATAAGACATATTCTGACTTGAATACAATGACAAAAGAAGCCTAGCTGGGGTAAAAGAGAAATTTTAAGCTTTCAGCATTTACAACTAAATTAAAAAACATATATAGAGAACTTATAACCTAACAGAACGCCACAAACACATCATATACTATTTCAATTCTTTCAATTTTTAAATCAGAGCAACTGCTAAACAGCTGTAGAAATCTGATGTTCTACCAAAATTTTTCTCAATTAATTATAAGATTTTTTTTCCTCATGAGACACTAAATTAACAAACCAACTCCCCACCACTACCTCCTCATTCCTGCTGCCTACAGAAAACAGCACGCTTTTTATTTTTCTCAACTGACCTTCTTCACAATATCTCAAGTTTGCCTGGCCACAGAATTATTAGAGTCTTGCAGGTCATTTCCAGTACAGCAGGAACTACACTATACTCCCTTGCTTACACCCCAGTAAGCACAAACCCAGCTTATAATATTCATTTTTTCACATTTTTCTAGCACACATATTCAGAGTAGCAAATTCTCCATTGAAAGGTACTTGTCTTCCGTGTTGACTAAATCCTGAGCCCCATCACCAGAGTTTGTAGCAAGTATCAGATCTGTACTGGTACAGTAAATAAAAACAGGGATGTTCAGAAACAAGTTGCTATATGATGGTCTAGAACACTACCTGAGAATCACTGCAGTTCTTTCCCCTTTGACCAAAAAGAGATGAGAAGTACCTTAGAGTTAGGCATTTTTTCATTTCATTGGGTTGCCACTTGAGACGGCACACATTAAACAGCAATCCTACAACAAAAGCTGCAACAAGACTGCACATAAAACAATTGGTGTCTGGTGCCATGTCTGCTTTTCACTTTGTGCTGAGTTTTTAAACTTTAAAATAATCATCCCTCAGGACTCTAGTGCTCTCAGAGATAAATCAACATGTTTACAAATAACCTGGTTTCAAGCTTGAACTCTGCGAGTTTACTTCTGAGCTCTTCTCTGGTCATTCTGTTGATATAACCATTGGTTATAGCAATTTCTTTGTAAATCGGATCACTGAAGTCGTTTGAACTGGCAGCTGAGGTTTTACCATTAGTTTCTTGATCACTGATCCTAAAATGCTGCCTACCCTAGAAGAAAGAGAAATCAGGAAATCATTTAAGAAGGTCAAAACAAGATGCTTGAACATTTCACAGTTTGTTTTGGCACCAGAACGCAGTAAAGCATCACACTGTTACACTTGTCATCAAACTGAGCGAACCAGCTTATAGATAGGTGACAGAATCAATACTGAAGCCTGCTCTGAATCACTGTTTTCCTAAGCAGAAACAAGCAGAATAAAGGGGCACTAATGCACGTGTCTTGAGCCATATCGAAATAGCAGCTCTCCGAGACAGAACTTGAATACGCATCCTAATCTCAACAGAAACAGTTCTCTGGTGCAAACGGGCAAAGCCTTCAAGAGCAGCGAGATTTCTCGCGACGACCGAATTAACCAGAATCCACACTGACTGGGACACGCGGGCCGCTGCCCAGTGCGTGCCAGATAAACAGAGCAATAAACCAAGAGTAATAACTACGGGCACTTCGGCCCCCGACCGCTGCTGGCGGCCTTGGTGGGGAGCGCGCACACGGCGCGGCCCCGGGCGGGCCCG
>VYXD01013155.1:308255-324226 GCA_013397195.1 Hylia prasina | reverse complement strand
ATCAAATACTGTGGTGGGTACGTGCCACGCGTGCCCGGTCCGCCTCACCCCCGGCTGTACCGCCAGCTCTCGGCCCTGCCCCTCTGCAGCAGCACCGCCGCCTCCTGCGCCTGCCCCGGCCCTCCTGGGCTTCTGCCCAGCAGCCCCCCGCGGTTTGGGGTCACGGCAGCTCTCGGGAAGCCCTCTCCGTAGTACGGGAAACACACACGGCAGACACCTCACTTATGCCTCCGCCCTCCTTCTCATGGCACTGACTTTGGAGAGAGCCCCCTAAACACGGATCTTGGACACCCGTAGCGTGTTGGGTGCCAGGTTACAGCCACAGAGGGATGCAGTTGACCCCCAGCCCCTTCCTGCCAGGGAATTTGCCGTGCCTGCTGTTCCCTACATCCCACAGTCAACAGGCAGGGTGAGGTGGGCGGCACAAGACCTGTAAAGCTCTCTAGATCTTCTCGTCCAGGAGGTGAAGGCAAAGCGGTGAAGCCTCTCTGCTGGGAGGAGACTGTTGACTGGGAGCGGTTGATGCTCATCCCCCATCACCGGGGGAGAAGCTGGGCATCAGTCAGTGGATTGTGCATCACTCGTCTTTCTTGGGTTTTATTCCTCTCTCTTTCAGTGCAATTACTATCATTAGTATTAACATATTTACTTTGCTTCCATTATTGAACTGCTTTTAACCCACGGGTTTTAATTTTTTTTCCTATTTTCCTTCCCACCAGAAGGTGGTGGCGAGTGAGCAGCTGTGATGATTCTTAGTTGCCAGAGGGGGTTAAACTGCAGCAGTGGGAAGGGATTAGCTCCCATTTTTAATTCACCCTTCTGGTGCTGCCACAAAGGCCCGTTGCCAAGCAGAGGAGCACCTGCCTTACTACTCTGCCTCTAAAACCTGCTCTGAACATGAGCAGGGAACCAATCTTTCCACGAATGCAAACAACATGGTACCAATAAGAACCACTGAGCTGGCCTCACAAACCCATAAAATAACTTAAATGGTAGTGGGGAAAAAAACCTGTTCCCCAGAAATCACCTGCCTTGCTAGAGTGGGCAGTGGTTCACAGACACTAAATAAGGAGCTCCATGCTCAGATTCACTCAATGGCAAGTTTCTTCATGACTTTGTTACAGCACAGATCTACAACTAGGTGCGGACCCTTCCAGAGCTGGGGCCCAGGGAGGCACTGCGAGAGGAAAAACAAATCACACAGCCAGGACTCTCCTGGAGATTGAGATCACTTTTATTTTCAGTCATTTTGGCGAGGATATGTGGGCAAGTGTGGGTGTGGTGTGTGTATGTCTGGGCATGCATGTGTGTGTGCGCAGAGTCCTGCCCAGTGGTGTAGATTATATGAATACCTGCAATTACAGTCCATGAACTGAGCCATGAAGCGTGTGATGAGTGCTACACTGAGGCCCACTTGCTTGCCTCTTCTTGTGCTTACTGCAGTGCAGCATCTCCACCTCCTGGCACTGCTGTTCCAAGGATGCCAGCCCAAGATCCCATCCAAAGGACGCGAGAGGAACTGAGCTCCGGGATCTGGCTCTGCAGGAGTGAGCCAGTGGATTTTCATCTCACTTAGTGAGCTCCTAAATAACATTTGCAGTTCCCTTTGACACAACCGTATCTAACTCCTCACAGCGAGGAGCCTCAATTGCTTTGAGGCTTTAACTGCCTCAAACTTTAACTGCCTCAGAAGTACAATGGGGAAGAGAACAGGGACCCCACGTAAGCTCCAGTGCTACAGCACAGCCAAGCACATCTTGAGTTCCTGGGAAAGCAGCACCCAAATACACTACTGTGTTTTTACAGCCACCGAGACCGTGGCATGGGAGATGCTGCAAGGGAGATGACCCATGCTTCTGCAGCCCCCAGTCTCTTCCATCTGATCTGAGAGACCATAAGGCAGGGTAAATCCCAAACTAGGCTCTATTTCAGTTTAACTTTTTAAAGCTGAAATACCCCAAGCTCAGAGCAGAGAAAATGCAGAAACACCAGCACTGCCATGAAAGGAGACTAGTCAAAGGCATCCTGGCCTTGTGGCAGACTGGAAACAATCTTACTTCTCTGACCTTTTTGCTTGTATCACTGTTAAAACAGAAGTGTCCCATCCCCTAGGACCCTCTGCAGCTACCAGAAGTCTCCAAGTACTCCTGTAAGCCCTAAAATGACCTAGATGTGCAGCATCATCCTTTGGGCTCACTCTCATTCACCTCTACATATTTGTGTGCTGCTTAGGGACATGCAATTCCTCACATTACACAGACCCAGAAGGCGGCAAAGCTGCTATCCTGGGAGTTTCACTTGGACGGATGTAGGTTTGAATCCCAGGTTTTACTTCAGAGTGCAACACAAGGTACTCCAGGACATCTTCCAGCTGCTGGAGTGCAAAGCAGCTCGCTAGCTCTGCTTCCAAACCTGTCTGAACCAGTTTCAACGGGAAATCAAAACTTGGTCAAGCAAGGGGTCTGCAAACCAATAAGCAAAACCAGTACAATCATCTCGAGTATAGTAGGCATCTAGGAGATTGCCAGGAGATTCTCCTCCTATTCCAAAGGAGTTAAATTCATTGTCAGCTCCACAGGGAGACAGCTGATGCCCCAGTGCTTTCTGACCTCTTTGTAATGCACCTTCAGTAAAGGCTGCAGAGTGCTCCACAGAGGCCTTAGTAATTTCTAACAGTTTGGTAACTCTCGGAGCAGGGACAAGAACAGGAACACAACACATACTCTGAACTCAGGTATCTGCTGTTAGGGCACTGCATTCAAGTCCTCTTTCCTTGTGACTTGATTAATGAAAAATGACAGATCCTTCAAAAATACAGGGCCCTCATCCCTGGGGCTGAGGGATATTAAGTGGGGTCTGAGGCAGAAGCTCAGCAACGGGACACTGTATGAGGATCCCAGGGTGCATCCTTAAAAGACAGCGACAGCAAAATCAAAAGTACTACGAGCTGCTTGGTTTGGTTCTCCTGCATGGATCTCCCACCTGGCAGCTGCAAAGGGGAGATATTTCTGAACTGCATAGAAAATTAAATGGCTTTTGCATATTAAAAAAATTTGGATGAAAACACAGTTACACCAGTTACTAAACAGTGGGTGGATGAGCAATCACTGTTTCGTATTTAATAGACCCAACTAGGTTGATCTCCATCCTGCCACACTCCCGGCATCACGGCTTCAGTGCACAGCAGCAGCCTGAGTGCCTGCAAAGGCCAGGGAATGCTCCCACGGAGGTGGCACACCCCGGCAGGGGCGCTGCAGTCCCGAGGAGCAGGCTGTGAGACGTCTGCTCTGTCCTCTCACTCCTCCAGTGCTCACGCATCCCAGACCAGATGGGCACACTGGGAAACAGGCCTCCGGCTGGAAAAGGATTCCAGTTTGTGGTTGCTTTACAATGTGGTTTCCACGCAACTTCACAGCAACAAATCGCTAGTTTCTTCCTATGGAGAATGGAAAGAGAGGTGAGTAGCAGCAAAACAGGAGAAGAAGGCTGCCCAGCACGGGAGGTGACAGTAGGGAATGCTCTAACACAAGTTCTTCCTGTATCAGGCATGTTTCATGGGCAGCAAGACTCAGGACAAGGCAGTTTCCTAGCATTATTCCTGAGCACCATTCAAAGATTCAAAGATCTCACCTCCCTTTCACCTCCTCCAGCCACCACAGACAATTCTGAGTCTCCAGTTTATCCACAGCAACACAGAAGCACAACCAATTAATGATTCTCACTGATGTAAGAAGGTTCATTGCCAGAGGTAGCAGGTCAACACACAAAATCTGAGCCCAAGCTACCCTCCCAAGCTGGAACGATAGATATCCTGAGGAGACAGGAAGCTGACTGAGCTGCCAGCTTTTACTTGGCAGCTTTTCCCCCTGAAGTAAGGTACATGGCTTGATTTCTTCTACCTGGCCTCTGTACCTCCTGTTGGAGTGGATTCTGCCCTGCTTTCTCAGCATTAAGTTCTTGCCAATGGGAAGATTTACAGCCTTGCACATGAGGCTGGGATTTGAAGGATCAGAAACCAGGGGAATATCATCTGTGCAACAGCAGCAGGTCCCAGCAGGACACATCACTGCCTTGCAGTGGTTGCAGGTCTGGCCAGCTCAAATCCTGGTGGGCACTGCCTGCTGACTTGTACCACCCATCCCCAGGTCTGCCATCGCAGCCCAAAGAGTTAAGAGCTGTACATTAACACAAGTACTTTAAGTCCCTCACCTCTCAGACTTCTCCCAGCATCTGATGAAGGGATCCTGGCTCTGGAAATGCCTGCCTCCTACTGATTTACACTAAATAAATATTTGAATGGAGCAGGACTCACACAGCAGCTACCAGAGCTCAGCTGCAGGGCACAAACTAATAGCAACATCTCAGAAGTCCTCAAAGCCACATAGCTAGGGGGGAAACCAGAACTTTGGTACCAGTGCTCAGCGTGGCTTTTCCCGTATGTGGAGAGGGAAAAGTGGCTGCTCATGAAGCATGGCTGCCAGGGTCAGCCTAAGAGCATCAGGATCAGTTTGTACCACACAGCCACACACTGCTTCACCAGATCTCTGCACAAAGATGCCTAGGTGGCTTTTCCAGGAGGATGACCAAGATCTAGATTTTTAGTGCTCTAGTGGACACAATGCATGGAGAGTACCACAATGGCAGTACCAGAGCATCCAGATATGGCAGAGCAGCAGCTGTTCAGGGATAATGGTAACAATGGTAAGAAACAGCATGTGCCAGAAGCATACTGACTGCCCTGCTTTTGTCCCTGCATGTTCAACAGCACATCCTCACCACTTCATGGCACAACATATGTGAATGCACAGGGCAGGAAACATTTCTCAGCCTGCTTCTCTGCCAGCCTCCTCTCAAGATTGCTGCATGGGACACAGCCAACTGTTTTGTGGTGGAGCGATTTTAAAGGTTTCACAGTACCAGCCCACTCCCCGGCAAAGCTTTGGCCAACTGCCACAAAACTCACTTGTCCAGGAACAAATCCAGGGAATCCCGCTACAGCTCATTTCAAGACACTTTCCTCCAAGCAGGTCTGAATTAAATGGTATACCAAGAACATTTTTACATTCATCATGAGATCCAAATGGGTTTTCAACACGTGATCAGTGGGTCCACAGAAACCTATCCCCAGTGCTTTCCCTCCGGCCAGCGGCCCTGCCATCTGCAGCAATCATTTTCCTTCATGCCTTGTCATCCCCAACCTCCAGATGACTTCATCCACTCCAGCCATGAGGCCCCCACCTGGGAGCTGCCCCTGCCCCACAGCATTTCTCTCAGGGTCCAAAGTCCAAAGTCCCATTGATCCCCGTCAGCATCGACTCCACAACTGGAAAGATGGGAGCACTGCAGAGCATCAGCCATATTCTGCCCGGTGGAAAACCTTTGGCACCAGCACTGACGGTTTATCTGGAAGAGGAAAGGATAAAGAAAAAGTAATATACCAGGGTTCATAGTGCTTGAAATGAATAACCTAAGACACATGATTTTCTCTAGGCTTCTAAATAGGGAGTGTGAAGTAAAGTAAAAGTAACACAGTTTTTTTCAAGAGCACTAGTTTCCTGCCAGCAGAATGACTGTGAAACTGGGACACAGTTAACAGACAGTGGAAGGCAGGCTAGAGGACAAGGAGGACAGGAGGCATAGCCTGAAAGCACAGTACAACAAGATGGCACCTGCAGGTTACAAACATGCTGTGCCAAGCACACACACACAGGAGAACCAAATGAACAGGTAGTAGTGAGTGACCTGTGGCTCAGTATCAGAGCAGCTTTGTTTTCTGCCCCAGGTGAGCACTTCAACCTCACCTTCACACACAGCTCAACAGCCACCCATCACTGAAGCTATCCTCTACCAGGGGTGGTATTTTGGAATAGGAGGGTACTGAACAGAGAGAACAGCATCTAAAGCTATTGTCAAGACACTGAAGTGAAAGTAACACGCATTCGCATACAGCACAGCAGCAGACACCAGCAAGACACTCAGCTGCTCCTCTAAGCTCCCCACCAAATTCCCTTGTGCCACTCCAATTACAACAGACCACAGCTAAATTTCTGTTTTCCTGGAAAACCCATGCATCAAAAAGCCAAGGCATTGGCTGCTTTTGTGAGTGTTGTTCCACATTTTCTCCCACCACTATACAGCTCTGTTTTCCAAGCACATTCCCACTCTGTGGAGTGAAATACATAAGAGGGCAGGGCTCCTGTCCAGGGGGACCTCACCAAGTTGGAGGACTGGACCAACATTGTAAAATTCAATAAGGACAAGTGTGTAACTCTACTCCTACAACAGGAGAGCCGCATGCACCACCATAGCCTGGAGTCCTGCTGGGTTGGGATCTGGTGGAGAATATGTTGAATGCAAGCCAGTAATGCATCTTATGGCAATGAAAGCCAATAAAATTAAAATAAAATACTCAGATGAAACGAAAGGAAAGAAATTCTGTCCCAGAATAAAGTCTGGAGAGGTGGTAGCACCTCCATCCTTGTCCTCCCAAGATCACACCCTCACCTATACAAGGTCCCAAGGAACCTGACCTGCTTGTGAGAGTAGTCCTGCTTGAGAAGGGGATGTACAGAAATCTCCTGGGGTCCCATCCTACCAAAACCCATCTATGACTTCAATATCTCCTGATCTCCTGCCCAATGTGTGTCTTGCATCTGCCACAACACAGCTCAGAGAACACCTCAGCCCATTTCACTGTACTTCTTATCCTCTGACTGGGCTGTCTATAGTCACAAATAATTAGAACAGTCCCCAGGCTGTGGGGCTGCTACCTTCCAGAAAGAAGTGCTTAGTGAGGGCATGCTTTATGTAGGCTTTCTGGTGTCTACTGACAGGGGACTAGGTCTGCATTCTGGTCTCACTTGGAACAAGGGCTGATCACAGTAGGAGTGGGGGGGTAAACCAAGGCAACATTAACTCGCTCGCTGCCGTTCTTGGGACAGATGATCTCCGTCAGGCCCTCTGGTCTCGGCTGACTCAGCAGTTCTCCTGTGAAGAAAGGAAAACAATGAAAACTTTTAAGCATCAGCAAGGCAATTTTTGCTTTTAGCATGCTCTTCCTCTCCCCCATACCAGGTAAGCACCCATGAGTGACACAGGCAAGCACTGCAAGAAGGCTTACAGGTCCTGCAATGCAAGCAGGTCCCATACGTGTAACCATGGTGAGTATCCTGAGTACAGCTTGGAGACATTCTGCTCCCCACACACAAAACATCTCCCATCTTTCCAGTCTCTGCTTTGAATCACTGCATACAGCCTTGAGAGCTCCTTAGGGATTCAGAGCAACTAGATGGAAGACTCCCTAATGCCTCTCTCCCTGGGTGCATTTTCCACAACTGCCATGGGACTGCTGCTGCATCCTGTCGGGACCCTTGGCTATGCTACACTCTGCTGAGCATGCAAATCCCAGCTCCCAGCTGTCAGCTCTTCCATAATGGAGGCAATACCAGCTCTGTATTGAGTCAGTAGCAGTGAGGGGCTCTCACACCGCCTGGTATCCCTCTGTGGAATGAGTTGCGTCAGCTCCACTGTTCAAGTGCCAAGTTGGCAGCTCCTCACTGCTGGCACCCTTGCAGAATGTAGTTCAGGGCAAGACACAGGTCAGCACAGTGAGAGGGGAAAGCCAGTTGCTGAGATGTGCCCAGCCCTGGGGAACACTTCCCCAGCAGCATGCTCACAGCAAAGCAGATTTCCTCCTGGCTCCATTCCACACATGACTGGCCCCAGCAAGGCAGATCCCCCAGCCATCAATGTGCCATCTCCTCAGAGTAGTCCAGCTACAGCTTAGACACCCAACAGCACCAGAAACTCTTGACACCTGTCTGGGAGGTAGGGTCTGCTCTCAAAGGCAATATGGGACGACCAGCAAGGGCTAAATTTTTCTGAGTGCGCCTGCATGGGTGCCAAACAGACTTACCCAAGGCAGAGGCACCAGGTCACAACTGGCTTGATCAGTGACTTTCTTTACAGAGGCAGGCCAGCTGTAAGTGGGCTGCAGCCATAGATCCACACAAAACTCTCTGGACCCATCAATCAAGCACCCACTGCGAGCTGTCCCTACTTGCACTAAAACACTTAAGACAGATGGTCTTTGGACTCCTCTATTTTTAAATGCACTTGCAATAAATTCCTCTACTGTTAAAGAACATCAGAAAATATATCCTTCTGTCTAGTGGGTATTGCCAGGCACCCCAGGAAAAACAGAAAAGATATCACACTTCTAAGTACTGCTCAGCCTGTGCAGCAATAGCACAACAGGCAGCCCCATTATGGGGCATGAAGCCCTACAAATGCTGCTTCCCTCTTCTTCTCACACTGCTTCTCTTCTCACCTTCAGGAAACAACACGTCACATTGTGAAAACAGAGGGGAGGGCTTGCAAAGGAATATGCACAGCTCCCCTTGAGAGATACCCCACTTGTAGGGCCAGCAATTCCAGTTTGCTCCCATGGTCTGCAGTCTGAATTCACGTTTGCTTTGAGTATCTCCCCTCACCTCACACCTACACTCAAACCTGAACTGGCAGAGCAGCTTTTAAGCGAGGAAGATGTGTCTTCCAAACCAGAAGAAATGTGATGGCATTTGCAATTCAAAGTTAAGTCTGCAAGGCAGCGTCTTCAATTACATGAGCTGTCATACTTTGAAAGCAGCATTGCACCCCATCAAGCATGTACATCACAGGGCTGCATCTCCCAACAATTCCCAGGTTTCCAACCCCAGGCTGACTTCCAAACTGCAGTATTGATAACTGTACTGAAAGCACCATCTCTGAAAGATGAGTCACAAAATCAGTGCACCATTATGCACTTTAAAGACAGGGCTGATATCCATTAGATCTTAAATCATAGGAGTGCAATAAGACTGGTCTGTCTGCTTGAGCCTTCATTCCTATTTTCATCTTCCCACTTCAGAAATATTTAGATGGTGATTTCTCACGCAGGGGAGATTGCTGTATGGTAAAACAGATGTCTGATTTGCAGGCAAAACCCTTGCCATGGCTCTTTGGTCACCCTCCTTTTTTTCATGGCTTTACCTTCCTCTCTAGGCCGTCTCTGGGATAAAGCTCACCTTACCCTGTACCCAATCCCAACCATATCTCTTCCGGCCCCACTCCCGTTTCCTGCTGACATACACGCTGCTCCCCAGAAGGAAGAGTTTTCTTACAATTTCTCCATAAGACATATCATGCACTAAGTGGACAGAAGGTCACCTATGCATCCTTACTGTCCTTCCCCTTTTCAGCTAAAAGATGTCCTGCTGTTTTCCTATACTATTCTCATCCCCTTCTCATTGCAAACTGGTCATCTTTGCTGCACAAACTCATCACAATACTAAACTAGGTATAACTATCTAAATTGCACCTCATATCACTACTGAATAAAAGCGAGTGCAAATTCCATTGCAATGTGCAATGTAATGTATGCTATAACAAACTAGCATTGAGACACCCTGCTTGGATACAACTCTTCAGGCCCAGAATCTCTTGGAGGTTTCAGAAACCTCACATTTCTATTCAAAAATTATTCAAACTGAAGGAAATGAGCAATAAAAGACTTCAGGGCCACAGCAGGGTGGGAAAGAGGAGATCCAGTGAGGTACTGGACTGACTGATACAAAAGGAAAAGCCAAGTGCCTAGCATGGGGAGGTGTTTGCTTAACTGTTAAGTTTAAATGCAGTTTAAATGTAGCACCTTGTGTCTGCATTACTTGTTCTGTCCCTCTGTACAAGCTGTATTTTGCACATTCCTCTGTGAGCATCTCACAAATTTTACTGGAAACCTCAGTTCTGCCTGCCCCCTGAAAGGTTGCCTACAATAGCACATATGCAAATACAAAGCTTATCCTAGTCTCAACATGGACTTAGTTTTAATGATAACTTCCACAGAAGCCAATAAGGTTTTAACCAAAACTCCAACTACTTCACCTTAAAGCTAAAGACTACAACAGTCACGTGTGCGAAGAACAACTTCATTTTTCAGAAGACAAATCTACATGACTAAGATTAATCATCTGATTTAAGAGCAGGAGCCCTGTTTTTAAAGGCACTTTAATGCTGGGTACCTGATGACCAAGGCCTGATGTTTAGATGCATCTAAATCTCAGATCAGTTGATAGTAGAGAGGCAACCACCAAGCCTGGTTAAGCAAATGCTTTGAGAAGATGCTCCTTTGCTGCCTCTCATTTGCAATGGCACAAATGGTGCAGAAAAGTTGTATCTGTCCCATGGCTACCCTCAT
Source organism: Hylia prasina (assembly GCA_013397195.1). Lineage (NCBI taxonomy): Eukaryota > Metazoa > Chordata > Aves > Passeriformes > Sylviidae > Hylia > Hylia prasina. The sequence continues at coordinate 313,992 of VYXD01013155.1, read as the reverse complement.
GGTGTTTTGGCACAGAAACTGGTCTCCACAACTTGGTAAAATGTGCTGCACAGCAAGTTAAGGTTGAGACACAAACCAAGTCCCTGTCATAAAACCACCACGGTCAGTTTGGCTGCTGCCATAAGTTGGCCTGTAAACCCCCCTCAAGCAGATGGGCTGAGCGAGTCATGCTGCCCACACCATTTAAAAGAAACTGCTACACATGGGCAGTCCCAGGAAATAGCAGGAAAAAACCTTTACCCTTTCCCAGCACTCTGCCAGAAAGGCCTGTATCCTTTCAGCATTAACCAGCTCACCTGAAGCAGTTACTTCTATGTCAGCAAGATGTTCTTCACTGCCCCTGTTTTATCCCAGAATAGACACAGGCACAGGCTCACTCAAAGCTCATGCCAGTGATCAAACCCATGCATGCTGCAAAGCACACTTCACTGGCCTTTAGAAAATACCCATGAAATGCCAGATACCCGTGACAAATCAGAGAGCTAGGAAAGAGGCTGACAGCAAGAAAAGTGAGTACTTGTAGGAGTGATTGGTTACTCCATGCTGGCAGCCAGACAATGCCAGCTGTAAGCCTACTTGGCTGCCTAACACAGAGGAAGGTTTTGCATGCAGGAAGAAAATCCCACCTAGATCACTAGCCTTCATGCAGTTCCTACTGCAGTGGCTGTGCTGAGCAACCCAAGGCTCCTCATTCATGCATCAAGAATCTGCTGCAGGGGCACAGGGTTGAGATACTCTACTCTGGCCTGTCATGCTATCTCGTCTCCCTCAGAACTCCCAGGACAGCACACTTGCACAGTATCAGCCTGAAGATGTTTATTATTTTCATGCTGTCATTCCTGCTGGCAGGATCTGGGCCCCACTGGGACAAACAGCCAGTAGTGGATGAGCAGGACCTGGCCCCAGCTCTGTGATTTTGCTTCTCTCTCTTCAGTCTGCCAGGGACCTTGAGGATGTATTATTACTCATGCTTTACAACAGGGGCGTGAGAGCCAAAAACCAAGCCGCACCTACATCTTGCTCTGCTTCAGCACTGACCCACTTACTCCAACATATATCCTAGAGCTTCTCCAACCAAGGACCCACTGGTTTTCACAGCCTCAGTGCTCATATGTTCTCTTACCCTAAATCCCTTCTTACTCTTCCTCCTCTCTGAAGGCCTTCCAACACAAACCACTGCAAGTGGGGTTGACTGGAGATAGGCTTTACATGTCAGCCTCAACAGCTTCTGTCAAGCCTCCTTTCACTAATCTTTGTGACTTCTCAAAGCAAAACACTCAGCAGTCATGCCTTCAGAAGACTAGAGAATAGAACACTACAACACTGCCTGCATACCCACAGCATGTGTCCCATGCTTGGCTTCCAACAGTGGCTGGAAAATAGGGCACACGACAGCCCTGGGTCTCAGAACACCCCTCTGTGTTGTATGCAGTCCCATCCCCTTTCATCCATACAACTGCAAAGAAATTGGGGCTGGAGAAGCTACAGTTTCTGTGCCCCGCTGTTTGTTGCTTTAAGGTTCAACAGCTGGAGCACTTACACAATTACATCAAAGCTGTCACAGAGGCAGGGGGAGATGAATACCCATGTGCACAGATTTCCCCTCCTGCTTTAAGCGCAGGAAATGCCCTCACACACTGGGAACTTTGCAGCCAGCTCTACAAGAAATCTTCCAGGAGTCTTGGCAGAAGGAAAAGGAAGGAGATGGTGTCTCACAACAAGCCTGCTTCTACTCCACATCATTTAAATCTTCTCTGCCACTCTCTGCTTAAATGAAACTAATTACTTGTTTCATACAAATGTTGTTGTGCATGACACACAAGCTTATTCTCAAGCACTGTGCACAGAAAATACTGCTCTGTACTAGTATGAATTTTTAATATGCTCCTTGCAGCACTGCCTGCATGTCACGCACAAAAATATTCCCCAGAAAGATAGAACACTGCACTTGATTTATTTCTGGAGTCCTGAGCGACCTGATCTACCCTGCTTGAGGCAGAGGGCTGGATAGAGACCTCCAAGCTAGGATTTAATTTTTTTTTTCACTGAAGGTCATTCTCTTGGTTACAAATATAGCCAAAAAAACCCCAAAAAACAAAAGCTGAAAGCTGCACATTATGAACAAAAGTTTCATAAGCCTCATGTTGCAGTCCCCAGTCAGAGGAGCTTAGAACTAGCAAACAAAAACAGCAACAAAACCCCCAGCCTGTCAAAGAGCCCTACTGGGAGAGACTGCTGTGCAAAAAAGGCAACAGATGAGAAAAACTCTGTTGGTAAGTAATGATCACAACAGCAGGCTGGTGAGCAGAATCATCCATCAGGTAGAGCACATGCCCAGAAACAAATGAGCCTGGGATTTGACATAATTAAAAAACAAAGGGAAGGCTTGAAAACAAAAAGAAAGCTTGCTCTGGAGATGTGGAGTGGGAAAGGCAGCCAGTTGCAAGGCAAAGGACTAGCCTCCAGAGGTGAGTCCCCAAGACCAGAAGCTGATAGCACAGAGGAAAAGGTGCTGAGAGCAAGGGTCAGAGCTTTCCAAAATATGCAACAGGAACCGATTTCTCCTTTGAAGGGTTCAAGACCAAAACCACCAACAGCTTCCTTGAGCAGAGAATAGTCTCCTGTGGCTGCCCAGCTCCAATCCAGAGCATCACAAGTGCTGGAGAGGCAGGCTCAGCCTTGGGGCTGCTGGCTGATCCAAACATTGAACAACTTTCCAGCTCCTGCATTCACAGCATCAGCTGTCCCTCGAGCCAGCACCTCATCTCTAGGGCTCACAGCTCTGACTGTGGACATATATATGGCTCACCTTGCATACTTCCCCCAGACAGCTGCACAGGAAATTGTTTTCTCAAGGCACTTAGGCCATGTGAGGCAAAAGAAACAAAACTATCTCTGGGAACAGACCGCAGTGCTTTTCAGCTTGGAGCTGACAGGTCAAGCTTCAGAATCCAGAGCTGCAGTTCTCCAGGCCAGGAACCCCAGAGGTGCTGTAGAACCTGGGCTCTGCTCAGCTCAAGCCTAGGCAGCTTTTCCCCCAGCAGCTGAGATCACCCTGCACTTTACCTCCTACCTAAGGAGCTACCAGGCTAATTACCCTGGCAGGAAGCCCAGGGCTGTGCCAAAGGCTAAGGTGCTCTGCAAGGCCTGTCCAGGAGATAGAGGCAAGCAGATGCTGTCCTGGCAATCAGTAACTATTTCCTGCCACTCAGGGAATGGGAGAGTCACACAAACACCAGCTATAGTCTGAAAGGCTTAAGGGGGTTAAATACCTTCCCTCTTCCTCAAGTCATTATAGGGTCAGCTAGCTCTTAACACATCACTGTCACAGCAGAAAAGGACATTGACACACCTGAGCATTTGCAAAAGCTCCGGGGAAGCCCTTGGCACTGGACTGAGCACACCTCTGGGTGGAGAACTTGAGTGGAAAGTGTTCTGGATGTTGGACTCAACAGCTACAGGGGGTTAATTACTCAAATTCAAAATATCAAATTATACCTCATACAATAGTTTTCCCCTCATGCGTTATTTGAGATCACCCCTTACCAGTGTGGTAGTACAAGGCTTCCAAATACAAAATGTGGAAAACTCCGTTTTCCAAAACACTAGTTAATTATATTTTTCTCAGGCACATAGAAATTAACTATAGTTAGAAATGGAATTCAATTAAAAGCAAATTAAAAAAAAACCTCTTACATTCCCCAAACCACACAATTTAGTACTTCCTATCTGCAGACTCACAAACACAAATGCAGAGAGCAGTAAATTATCAAAACAGCTCCATCAAAATAACTCCAGAAGCAGTTGTGAAAGTTTGAGTCTTCTGTCTCCTGCTGGCAGTACAAAATAAGCAGTTCTGAGAAATAAAAGATGGTTACCATCTAACCTGTTCCTAAGCCAGTGTGGGTGATCAACCATCAATGTGGCTGCACAATGAATGCAACTTCTCTCTCCTCCTGCAGTCCATGAGATACTGAGTGCAGACAGCATGTATGCCAGGTAACACTGACATCTCACAAATTGCCATGAGGAGAGAGGGCTGTGACTTGTGATACTACTGCTCCTTCCAAAAAGATGAGGAAAGGGGATGCCATCTCTCCACTCTGTTCCATCAAACTAGCATTTGATGAAACTAATTACTTGCTGAATTAGTGTTTCAGCATGAGTTGCCTCCCTTGTCCAGCTTCATCTCTACCTATTCTGTTGGGCACTCCATCTTTCTTCTCCCTGTGCAGTAGGAAAGGTAGGAACAAGCCAGCTCTTCCCATTAATGACCAGTGCAGACAATGGAAAAGGATGTGACCAAAGGGAACAAGCAAACAGCATAGCATAAAGTCTTAGAAAAATGAGAGGGGGCACTGGGAAAAGATTGAGAAAATAAAACATCCTTCAAATTGCTGAATGTTTTGCTGTCCTTCTAATATCTGAAAAGCTTTTTGAATTGGCAGGCTGCAACACAGCACTTTCTGACAACTGCAATACAAAGCCATGAAAAATTGATTTGCTTCATTAACATTTTAGGACCTTATTAGCTGGAACGAAATTGACTGTCAAGGCATTTTAAGGGAGAGTCATGGTGTAATGAGCTCAGTGTGAATTATCCTCATCCCAGAATAGAAACAGGCCTGTCACTGAGTAGCCAAGCCCAGAATCTACCTTTTGGTTATTTTTAATTCCACCCCTTCAGCCGTATCTGCCATAAGCACTTTTTCAGTGTGCCAAGGCAAGGCACCAGCTGGAGAGAAAGCTGCAGCCAGCCCCAGCCTGTCTGTTCTCAGCCAGTGACAGCAAGGGACAACTGCACACAGAGCATCCACCTGAACACTAGACACCACTGGCTGCAGACAGTCCAGACAGCAACAATTCCCACCAGTTTCAGCCCATCTTTCCAAATAGTAATTTCAAAGCTATTACTCCTCCATCACAAAGGAGATGCTGACCCTTTTTTTGTCCAGATGATCAGCACACTGCAGGTCCAACTAAATGGAAAAAAAAGCATTTTAAAGAAGTTCTCAAAGCTGTTACTGTGATAAACAGTTAAGAGGCAGGTCCACGGAAGTCTACTGGGAGTACCAGGACTGGTCACCATCCTGCTAACTCTGTCTCTCTGTGTTCAGGTCACAACACATTAATAGGTGGCCATGTGAAAAGCCAGCCCCCAGTGCAGGCCATACAAGACTCAGTCCCACAGACTTCCAGCCTTATGCAACTGATGAGACAGAGCCAAGCCTTTGCCTGCCCTTTTGCTAAATTCAGAGAATTAGTCAGTCTGCAAGACATTTTTCCTCACAATAGTCTAGCTACTAATATTGCACCCAGAACTGGCTGACTGTTTTCTGCCTGCTCCAACACAAAACCCAGAAAGCCTCAAAGCAGGTACTACATTGTACACTTGAGGAAAAGCAAAAGGAAGCACCTGATGCAGAGACTGCTGCAACACAAGGGTTCACAGGCAGATGAAACCATTAACTGGCAAAGTGTCCTTAAGCATTACTAAAGAGACAAATCCATGTGCTGATGTCATCTGCTGATGACAGACTAAGACTGGGAGAGCATTTGTTTTGTTGGCTTACTCCTTCCTCGCTAGATGTCCACGCATGCCATGGCTGAAGGTAGGATTCTGGCTATGAAGCCCCTCTTCTAGAAGTTGACAGGAGTCCAGCTGGGAAGTGAAAAACCTGGAGTTTCCCCTTGTAGTAACTTTTTCTTCTCTCTCTCTCTCTTTTTTTTTTTTTAA
>VYXD01013155.1:289245-308239 GCA_013397195.1 Hylia prasina | reverse complement strand
TTTTTTTTTTTTTTTTTTTTAATTTACTTGCCTTTTTCCAGCCAAGAAAAATGAGAAACCGAAACACACATACAATACTTGCATCTATGTGTTCTGCCCAACAGTTTTGTCTGAGATTAAGTAAAGTCCTTTCTCAGTAAAAGCAACTTGACCCCACGAGTTGCTGCTGCCTTAGGGCCATTCCAAGGTTTCAGTGTGTTTTGCAAACTGAACTGGAAGGAGCTGTATTTTCAAACCTGTGGTGGTAAGTATTCTTTCCCATATCACTTAAGGTGAGATACATGTGCAATATTCCTCTGTAAAGCTATTTTGGTCACCCTAAACACTCATAGTTCATCAGGACAACCACAGAGCCCACTTAAAATGCAGGAACATTTTTTTTTTACCCTTCAACATCAACCAGTCTAAGTTTTCTCCTTAGACTTGACACCAGAGGCCCTGCTCATATTCAAATGTTAAATAAAGTGTTTTACTTGGTTATCAAACCGACTTGAACTTATCCCTGTTCTAACCTATCAACATAACTTTGTATTGAAGTCACTTTACTGGGGAATTTGGTCTATGCACATACATCACAAAATTTATTCTAGGCTCACGTTTAATTGGAACAAAATGCCTCCTTGGCATTTTTCCTTCAAAGCTATCCACTAGTACATAGTAATAATTAACCCCACAATACCTGCTGTCCACAGGTATGGCTTTAGCTGACCAGGAAGCTGCAGGATCAGAGAAGTTTCCTTAATTACAAGGACATCAGATATAACTTCCTTCTTTGCACATATTTGTTTCACTGACACTCTAGTTTGTTAAGTACATCCTTAGACAAGTGTTTCTTCCTTGTGAAACAGAGTGTGATGTAGATTTGCATCAAGCTTTATGGCTAAAATTAGAGGGAGCAGAGCACCGAGACCAGTAGGCAATTCTTCTCTTGGTCTCATGCATAAGGCCACAACAAAAGCATTGCTGGGGCACATGGCATTGCCTAAGCAGCACTCCACAGACCTCAGAGCTTGAGTCTCCCAGCCAACAGAGGTGGAAACCTGATTCTTGTTTCGAATCTGCTCTATTTGTATGGCTTAAAGTATCTTTTGTTATTACCAAAATTGCTGTCTTTGAAGTTTGAGTGACCTGCTGGCTTTCTCTTGCTCAATGATAGAATAAAGCTCCATCTGTCCTTTTGCTGTTAACAGCTTTTACTTGCTCCCTTTTCCAGAGGGGATGAGAACTAATCTTTCAACTTTTCTTTTTGCGTTGATTTGTGATTCCTCAACATTTCCACTAATTTAGTCACTCTTTTCTGAACCCTCTCATTCCCTAGTATCCAAACAGATGACTAATCCAAACAGATTACAGCTAATTGCTGTAAATCAATGCAATAACTAGCTTTTTCTTACAAATACCTTTTTCCCAGTAAAAGTGCTTATTTATGAACTTAATATTATAGATTGTTTTATTATCTCTACTGAGGCCAATGCTTATTGCTTTTTATTCTACCATTGGAACACCTCCCAGTGAGAAGTCATGCAAGTACAGAAGCAATAGCTTTGCTACTTAACTCCTACAGAGTTCATTGCCTGCTAAATGCAATCTGGTCTGGATTCTCAGTACCCAAAAAGTCAACTGCAGCACCCATCTTTGCTGTTTAAAAATTACATCTATGGTAGTCATGTTTGTTACTGAAACAGGAAGGAGCTCTGGGGTCCAGAAAGACTTCATCAGCCTCGCAGGGAGGCAGCAGTGCTGCCAGGAGAACATTTAACTCCTCCACCATTTCCTCTATTCCTCTGCACCTTTCCCTCATAGGGAATTCTGTCTTAGAGTTGAGCTCTCTCCTGGTCCTCTATTAGAGCTGTAAACCAGTATTACTTCTAGATTTCCACCACATGGATAACTCTGGGGTACTCACTAGTGTCATTGTAACATAGCCCTGATCTCCCCGCCCTTCTTCAGATGTTTTATCAACTCCCTGGACCGCAAGCTTACTGGCTCTCCCCTGGATGGGGCCTGTCTTGGGGAGGAACCACCTCAAAACTTCCCAGTCATCAACTTACACTGCTCAAAGAGGAGACTCAGGGACATCTTAAACATACACTGCAGGCATCCCACGAGTGAGGACTACTGGGATTGAAAAAAAAAACAGGAAGCAGCAGGATGCTTCCTGTCAAACACCATTCTGTTCAAACATTCTAAAACGGCAAGTGCCAGAGTTCAGGTCCCCAGTCAGGCCTGCTCTGAAGAGAGGTGAAGTGGGTGTAGCAGCTCAAGAGGAGGCTGCTGCTGGCAAAGTGGGGAAAATGCTGGCATACTGGAGCAGAAGAGGATACATTTCAGAGCTACATAAGAGTTCACATGCTGTTTTAGTCAGTGCACTTTGCACAATACAATGCCAGAGTAACAGCCAAAGAAATAAGGTCAATCACACAGACTGTATGCCATTGCCATTACAAGAGAAGTGAATGCTGCACTTGGTCCAGGACCACAGTTTGCTCTGAGATGCAGCAGGCCCTAGAGAACTACCAGTGGCTTGGACATAGAGGGTTAGAAGAGGGAGTAGAACCCCAACTCAACTAGATCATGCCTTTCCTTCTCTCCACCACCAGAAGTTTGCTCTGTGAGTGAAAAAGTCCGAGAAAGCACAGACCTACTGCTGCTTCTATCTGTGCACGTAAGGATTTTGCATGCTTGGTGCCAGTGGAAACGTGTCCCACAGTTCTGGACTTCACCAGCAACCGCCTGGGAGCCAGAAGGAGGCACCTGTCTCCCTGAGCTGGCTCCCTCCCACCTCCCTCAGTCTCCTGCATTTTGTTCTTAAATACTCAAGCCAGGAGAACAGTCCTCCAAGCAAGGCAAAGCTTTATTAAAAATGACTCCCGATTAAAAGGGGGTTTTAAATCCTTTTGTAATGATGACCGGATTATCCGCATCACGCTGCATTATGCAACAGAGAATAAAGCAGCACAGAGCAAGGGCTAAAAGCGCTGTCTCCAGCAGAACCATAACTTTGTGGGCAGTTCTCAGTTCCAACACTCACCTGCAAGCTTCAGATACGATTGAGTGCACCTGGTGCATGCTAGAGAAGCAGAATCATGCACAAAACTTGTATGATGCAGCAGCTGCAGAGCAGAGGCTGTTTTGTGACACAGCTTTCAACCAAAGGTGCTGTTTCAGGGAAATACTGATGCTAAATGCTTCAGGAAGCACAGCTAAGAGTAATACACTCTGACCTGAAGCCTGGGCATGGGTCTGTAATAAAACATGACAACTTGTGATCCCATACTGGCGATAAACCAGCGGCTGGTCGAGAACTGCCTTCAAGCTGCCCAGACTCACTACAAGGACCATGCTGCTCACATCCACCCTGGTACCCAGGGGCAGGAGCAGCCACGCAGTAAGTGAACAGTGCTCAGCTTCCCAAGCCAAAGACACCTGGCCACACTTGTACAGCTGCCAGTTTTTAATGGGAAGCACAGTTTTAGCATCTGCAAAGTGCTGGGACAGAAGTCCAAGTTACACATTCAGAGCCAACGTACCGCACTTCCCAAAATGGCTCACTAAGCATCTCCTCATCACACCCTCTTCAGCCCTAGGGGGGGGAGGGGAGTTCTTTATTTATTTAAACTTCTTTTTTCTTTTTTTAAAATCAGATCCCTGTCTGAATCACTAAACTGAACATGATCTTGCCATGTTCGGCAACATTTTCTTAACATTGTGTTAAACGTCACTGTAGGCACTCAAAAATGTGCGTGTGTATATGTACATAACATGCTAAACACTCTTTTGTTAGAGAAGTAAGGTGGTTTATTTCCAAGCAGGACAAAGAAAAAGTTAAAACTAACAGGCAGCTTCAAAAGCCTTGTGACAGCTTTCCATTACAGAGAAAGGTAATTTTTTTTTTCCTGATCTCAGAGGAAGGTTCCTGAACTTTTCTTTCATCCAAGGAAGTCTTTAGCCTGGCTGAGCCTTTGAGGCACAAACATATTGCTTAGGAAAAGACGCACGCAAGATTCACTCTTGATTGTTTATTTCAGCACCTCACCCTAGGAAGGCTCCAAGCTGACCACAGCAGCCACTTGCTGAGCTGAATTATTTGCCTATGCAAGCGTCAGTAAAGATCTTGCCAAAATCCAGTAATGATCACCTCAGAGCCTGTAGGGCTCCCTCTGGGCACACACATGCTCCTCTGAGAAACTACAAACTTCTTGCTTACTCAAGCTGCCATGAAGATGTCACCAGTGCTGGATCACAGCACGATCCTTCACATGACAGCACGAGCCCAAAACTCCTGACAGTACGGGTTCAGGTATGCAGATCTGGCTGGACCTTTTAGTGAGGACAAAGCACACTGGAGTTTCACTCCCTACATAGCCCTCTGGCACCATCATGAACCTGAACAAAAGCACTTGGAGATGACAGAGTTCCAGAGTGAGGCTCACACTGCCTCCATTTTCACCCACTGAACATTTCAACACAATTGTCCACCAGAAGCTTAAATGATGATAAAGTAAGAAATACACTCTTGCTCAGCAGATTTCTGGGATATTGAGATCAACAAAAAAAGGCATCTCTTCCCAACATCCCAGCTGTCTTTTTTCACTCCATCTCAATATGAAAGCAGGTGTGGGATGTTCAATAACAAGTCAGAAGGCTGCCAAAGCAGAGCACTTATCTATAATAAAATATGAGCTTGAACCACCATAAAGTTTTAATAAAAGAGATGGCTTAAAAAACACCCAAAAACCCCCAAACAAATAAAAACCCAAACCAAAATGAGTAAGAAAGTTTGAAAGCTTGAATTACATATTCCTGACACCAAGTGCTAAAGGTGCTCAGCAGGGATGATTTCACCGGTGCATTTTCCAGGCAGGGATGGCTCAGTCCTGGTCCAAACAGTGCACAGTGAAAGATCCATGTATTAAAGAGACCTGTGAAACCCAACACATGACTAGTTCCCATGTAAACTCCTGCTGTGTCTTCTACTTTGCTGCCAGTCAAACATCTTTCCTAGACTGTCCTCCTTGAATTTGGAGGATGAGTGAACTACTGGGGTGTGTGTGTTAAAATCCATCACCACTGCCACTCACTACATCTACAAGATGTTGAAGAAGTTCAGAGCCATCAAAGCTCTGAGCCCCAGAGACCCTTTAGTGAGCAGGCAGGACTTCAGAGAGCTGAGCAGGGCTGTAAGGGGGCCCCAACACAGCATTGGCACATGCTCAGCATGAGCAGGCTGCCCTCAGAGCCCTGAAGCTGCAGCATGATCGCCTGACTTCACAGAAACAAATTTCTTCTTTCACACTGTAGCCATCACTTAGTGCCCAACCAAAATAGATTTAAGCTGTTCCGTAGTAAAAATAACAGCGACCAAGAAACGTTATGTCAGATCACAGGAAGGGGAAGCTCTTTTTTGTTGGATTTTCTAAATTTAGCCACTTTGATATACCAGAGTCATATGGATATGAGAATTTTCCAAATCTAGTGCATGCATCACTGTCTGAAATAAGAGCATGAAAATCTCAGACAAAGAAAGAGGCTGTTCAAAAGGAATATTGGGAGAAATGCACAGGGAGCTGAAAACTCATCTGATTATGCAATGAGTGTAAGTAGGCCTGGTGCTTGCTGCTGACTCCCTGGTCTGGAAACCTGCCACCAAGCACCCTCTGCTCCAGCACATTCAACCCCATCCAGCAGTTCTGCCTATAAAGTTGTGGTGGGTTAACCCTGGCTGGATGCCACATGCCCACCAAAGCCACTCTATCACTCCCTTCCTCAATGGGACAGGGGAGAAAAAAATACAATGAAAGGCTCATTGAGATAAGAGCAGGGAGAGATCACTCACCAGGTGCTGTCATGGGCAAAATAGACCCAACTTCGGAAAATTACTTTAATTTTTTTACTAATCAAATCAGAGAAGGATAATGAGAAATAAACCCAAATCTTTAAACACCTCTGCCCTACGCAGTCATTCTTCCTGGGCTCAACTTCACTCCTGACTTTTTTCCTCCTAATTTTGTCTACTTCCTCCCTCTCCAGCAGCACAGTGGGTCAGGAATGGGGTCTGCAGTCAGTTCATCATAGATTGCCTCTGCTGCTCCCTCCAGATGAGGCTTTCCTAAGAAAGCCAACCCATCCAAAGGACAACCCAGACAACACTTTGAGCCAGAACTGATTATTCCAGCTCTCACTGCTTGTTCCTAGTTGGGCTGCCCAGCAATACAGTTGTGCAAGACAGAGTGATTCAAGAAGTTCAACAGTGGGACAGAGGCTGGCTGGCTCAAAGCCCACATTAAGGCAGTGGAGGCCAAGCCAGCAGCTGTTCTCTCAACCTACAGCACACTTCAAAAAAACATTTGAGACCCAGAAACAGCTCCATATCATTAAGTGAGAGTTTGGCACCACACAGCTGTTGCTCAGCCAGACACCAGTTTGTCTGGATTTGCAATTTCCCATGCCCTTCGGCTACTCCCGGGAGCGTCTGCAATCTGCAAGACTCCATAGAGCAGATCTCTCAAAGGTATGCAGAGCAGCCCTGCTGTCACTTCTGCTCCAGCTCCTGTGTGTCCCATCATGACTAAATCCCCCTGCTAAGAAAGGTCATTGCTCCTGTGAGCCACTCACAGCTTCACAGATGAAGAATTACAAAAGTAAGGGGACAACTAAGTTATGTAGCTGTCTCAAGTCTCCCTTTGGTCCCATATACACAAGGTCCCAGCTGTTAAGCTCTTTTTGGGGCAAAAAAATAATTCTACGTAAACAACTTGAACTATTTCCTATCACACATCACAATAAATACAGCTGCATATTATACACTGAGGATGTAATCCTGAAAATGCAAAGATCAGCAATTTGACAGAGAATCATGCTATTTTCCCCATAATGTAGTAAAAGAGAACATGTGTACAGAGTGGTAAATTAGACACAATATAAATATAGAGAGAAGGTGGAAAGATAAAAATTCAAGTGTCAGGAAGGTCAGTATTAGATGACTACTTATCAGAATGGATCTTTATCACCAGCCATTACCCCATCTTTTGGTACTTCATTCTTTATTGATCTCAATTTATCTGAGAATTTTAATAAGAGATGAAAATGCAACTATTCAGACATGGACAACAGGAACATTTAGAGTACAAGACTGATGTCAGGCAGGCAGCCTCAGGATCCCGGCCTTTCCAACCTCCACACTGTACAGTCTGTGCATTTCAGCTCTGCACATTGCTACGTTCTTGCTTTCTAACACTATCTGTTCAGACAAAAGCTGCTTGATATCCACACCTGACTGCTGCTTTTAGGAAGGAGGCCACAGGGAGTGGAGAGCTAGACTGAATATCCAGCAACAGAGTTCCACAAAAACAGGCAGAGACGCAGCAGGGAGCTGCTGCATCATGCAGACTCATGGTCTGTACTGCAGGACAATTTTGCAGTTCTGCTGTGTCCATCATAAACTTTCAGAAGGAGCATGATAAAGATGCCTTTTTCTTCTGCTGCAAGAAGCTCACCCTCTGTATGTTGCTCATGTAGCAAGGTGGGGGGGTCTTCCTAAATGTGAGAACTTTTGTCTTGGGATAGTTTTGAGACAAATCAGCCTTTCTAGCAGTCCTCTGCTGCCAACCTTGCACTGATACAGAAGAACCAAATGCACTGCACGTCTCTCAAAGTCAAGCAAGGCCAAATCACTGTACACCTTCAATATTTTTCCACTGTGTGGTTTCATGGGGCAATAACTACTAGATGCATTGGAAGCAAATTAGGTCAAGCACCTGTCTCGAATCACACCCTGCAAATTTCGATGCTATGGAAACCATGGCCAATTAATTTTTCAGGAAGTTCATAAACAACACTACCCTGCTGCATGGCAGGATCTGTCCCTTATCAGATACCATTGCTCACTGGGTATTGCTGGAGAGAAAAACACCTGCTAAAAATGTAAAGAACATGCTCCAAGAGGAATTCAGCACTTGGAGTGGAAAGTTACTATGTACAAATCATTCAAGAAACAAGTCTGGAGTGAAGTGTGCTGTAATCTTCTGTTAGGACAAAAGCCTACAATATTAATTTTATCACCAGTCATTTGTGGGCATGAGGCACATAAATCCTTGCCCTACCACTGTTGTACCTTTGTTTTTTTCCTGGCACATTTCAGGAAGACTGAAAACTCTACAGAAAGTGATGGGTACCTTGAATGAAGGAGGAAGGAGCTTTCCCAGAACAGTGTAGGTTCCCTCAGATAACATAAATAAAAATGCTTCCCTAAACTGGACTCTTGGCAAACATCACCCTAAAACTGGGCAAAAGAGATAGCGTGGTATTGCTTTCATAAAGAGTCTTGCAGAAATGCACTTAGACAAGCTTGCGAAATCCCGCCAATAAAAGCCCAGCAGAAGTCTCCCATCATCTTATCAGCACAATTCAATGTATCATAGATCAACAACAATACAGCTGCTTCCTGGAGTTCAAGCACCAAATCTGAGTCAGCACTTGGCAATACAAGGCAGATCTGAACAGGATTTGAGATGGAACTTTATTTTGTGCTGAAGGTTACTTGCCCTCAGAGTTCAGTGTAGTTTGACCTTCACAAAGCGCTCAGTTTAATGGACTTCCCAACTGAAGCACCTTGCTCATCTCAAAGCTGCTCTTTGGTTCATGCAGAGCTTGCCATGCTCAACTGACAATTCAAAATTAATGCTACCTTGTAAAGTCCGTAGGTCCTAGGCCATTTTCACACTCAGCCCCCACGAACCCACAGCTAAAACCAGTAAGGAGTGTACTCAGTACACCTTTGGGTAAAGCTCAGAGCTCTTGAAAATGACCACTGGGAAAACAAAAAAAACAAATCTGAAATTAAGGTCTTGCTTTAAACCACAACCAACTCCAGCAGGCAAGCACTCCAGCAGTCACAGCTCAGTCTGAGCACAGCCTCCATCCACTGGCCACAGACAAGTCACCCCTAACCACAGAACCTGCATAAGTCTGAAACCACAGTGCCACTGACCATGTTGGCAACCTGATCAGCGTTACCACCAAGCTTTAGCCAGGCAAATAGCACAAGTGCAGTACGTCTTCAGCCTCCAGCAGCCTCCTGAGGCAGAACCATAAGCCCTCAAAGGTTGGGATGTTCAGTCCATCTGAACATCCCATATTAAATTTCTAATTAAGCCAACCAGTCTTTTTTTCCCACAGGTCTTGCACCCCTCGATCTCAGTTCTTACACCTGGTTCCCCAGAAAGAAGTTGCTAGAGGACAAAACTCTCCCAGCTGGTCTAGCTGGAACAAAGGCCACATTCACACAGGTGACCTTGCCATCCAAGACTGTAACCTTCAGCCATGCAACAGCTTCTAAAAACACCACAGCCTCCTCATCCTCCGTACAAGACAGCTCCTTCATGCTGTGGTCACCAGAATCCAATCAGCTCTCCTGATGCAGGCAAGACCACCATGTAACAAACCACAGAGGCAGGCTGAGACCCCTGTAACCCAACTGCATTACTTTCTCAGTCACAGAAAAGTTCTTAGCTAGTCAAAAGCACTGACACATACTGTTTGTAGCAGAGGAATTTGGTGGTTATAATTCACACTGTACTTTAGGCACTTCCTTCCCACTCCTTGTCCCTACAAGGAGCTCTTAGAAATAGGCATCCCACAAGCATCAAAGCACCTGAGAAGAGGGGATCTTACTTGGCACCAGCCTGCTTACTCTCACAGTTGTCCACATCTGTGTGACAAGCACAGGTACCACAAATAAGGAGAGGGAGATAAAAGGACATAACTGATTCTCTTGTACTCAACCCCCAGAACACAATTTTCTTTACCTATCTACAGAGGTTTCTCTTCCTCTATTCACTATGGGGACGGGGTGGGGGAAGGTAGAAAAAAAAATTGTATACTGATGACTTCCAAGAATTCAAACCCCACAGAGGACCTTCCACTAAATAATTTTTTCTCCTTCTTCCCTGCTAAATTGCTTTCAAGAGGCAAACAAGTAGCCTGCACTATAACTAGCAAATTATTAATTGGAGAGCACTCTAGGCTACCACAGCCACCTGCTTAATACTGGAAAAGCAAAGGACACCACAGCACACAGGAGAATTACCTATCAGATGCACTCTCATTTTGTTTGTAAACTGATAGTGTTTTTTCACATCTCTATCCCAATGTCAAGTAACATGTTCACATCCCCAAATGACAATGATTCAGCACTGTTGGTGATTTTCCACCATCCTCTCCTGAGATGCATAAGGAGCAGGTCCCTGTAATTCACCTGCATGTGAATTGTTCACGTGCTAAATCTCAACTAAACTTACATGAGCAAACTTTTCCCACTTCAGTGTTTGTAGAAGCAGGTATTGTATCACCAGATGTTTGAGCACAGAAGACAATGCAAAGCGTGTTTCGTGACACCTGTGCTCGCAGCATGCTGAAGCAGCACACAAATCAGTCCTCACTTAATCAACTCACTCCAGAGAGGGGAAAACCTCCATCAACAGCTTACCTCACCCTCACAGTCAGTAGCTTTTAAACAGAGCTCACGCAATGAAACAAAGAATCATTTGGTACCCAGCAACTCTTTTGTAGGTCATTTCCTGCAGAGACAAATTTCAGCAACTGTAATAAAAAACACAAACCAAAAAAAAAAAAGTAATGCACTAAAGGCCAAGAAATCTGCTTTGCTTCACTGACCAAACCAAAAAGATCCACTCAACCAAATCTAGCATCTCCCTGGTTCAGTGGTGGGAGATCAAAGTTCAGAGGCTCAAATCCCAGAGATGACTCCCATGGGGAACAGGTCAGGACAAGACAAGTTGCTAATGGCCAAATCAGAAGAGCTTCCCTGTACCAGAGCTGACATACCAGGAAAACTTTCTTTTATCATAATATATGCATAGGAACTTTTTGTGTAAGGAAGAGGCTTCCTTCAAGCAAGAAAGAGCATTTCTTGCTTGAAGTGTTAAGTGTGCATGTCGCCATTCTGATTTCAAGTAATTTTGGCAAATTCTCTATTAAGAGCTTTAAAATAAAAGCCCCCAAACACACGCAATACAAGATAACCACACACTCCAGGACAGCTTTAAGAAGGCAACTGAAAAACATCAGCCTTTCATTCACATTCCCTCTTATTCCTGCATCCTCCAAGCCAGATTGTCACGCACAAACCCAGGTCTGCATCGTCTACTTCAGTTCTCTCCAAAGACCAATTCCCACATCTATACCCCACCAGGGACAGTCCCATGGCATCCATCCATACTGCACATCACACTCTTCCTCTGGCAATTTCTCAGCTTCCTCCAAGACCACAGAAACATCTGTTGTCCCTTTCAACACATTGTTTAAATTAGAGGATGCCACAGCCACCAGACAAGGACTTCAAATACCGATCTTGCAACACACAGGTTTAATATGAAGGAAATCTCTAAAAATCCATGGTGGCACATAGGTTACTACTGTGTTTCTACTCTACTGTTACCTACAGCAAGTCACACCAGCCAAGGTTGTCACTTCAATAGCACAGAAATCAGCTCTAGATAGTAAACTAAATTATCCATGCTAGAGCCACAGAATGACAGTAGCTTCCCCAAGTCCAGCAACCAATCCATGCTCTTCTGCTCCTGAACCACAGGGCCCTGTTCAGCTTCATCCTGCCAAAGCATCCTGCCATCATCCATGTCCAAAGCTCACATGGTACTCAAGTCTTGTCCCACTGTCTCCAATTATGCTGCAGTACCCTGCTGAAGCCACAGCCTGTAGGATAGCGTGACAACAGCCCCAAAACAGCCATAGCATCTACTCTGAAAGTCAAGCAAAGGCTCCACCTGCAAATGGGGAAAATAGACGGCTGCCTAATGCTAGTGTCAGGCTTTGTAACAAGCAGGCGTTGCTCTACTGCAATTGTCTATGAAAAGAACTGCAGCTACTTAAAGCATGACTACAAAGTGGAATTAGATACCTGACATGAGCCTTTCACTGAGCAGCAGCTCAGATTTTGAAGCAACTTCTGAGCCCTTCTGACAAAACCAGTCTCACCTGCTCTCGCCTCACCTTGCATGGAGTGACTCGACAGCATGACACACCATGGGATCTCCCTCCCCTCTGCCTCCTGACTCCATCCCAACCACCAAGGGAGGTCACAACAGCTTTTGACTTCAGCACAGGGCTGGTGAGCATAGTTCACTTTGAATCATGTGCATAAGGTGGCCTAGTTAGCCCTGCTCTAACCATGACAGAGAGACTCACAGGGGAATTACACTATGATACCTCCATCTGTACCCCTTAAGGTGACTGGCAGTATAATCCCTGCTTCTGCTCACCCTCAAATGTGGGAGACAGGCAGAGCAGAGGCTTGTGATCTCCTCTCTGCTCTGCTACCTCAAGAAGGGGATAGCAAGGCAGGTGGCAGATGCATGCTCTCTCTCCACAGGAGACCTCTTGCTAGTCCTCCAGAACCTTTCAAAGATCCTCCATGCTCCTCAGCAGCATCCTTTTGGACAGGGGCTGCTAGGCTCACACAGTATCTTTGCCTGTGGCTTTCTATTTGTTGTCATGTTTTTACTCTGTGAAAACCCACATCACCTTATTTTACTCGTGACAGCATTTTGTCCATCTTCTGCAATGGACACAGACCCAGCTTTCTTATGTCTACACTCATTGCCCCTTCACAAGGCAAGAATAAAGGAAAGCCACCAGTCAAACATAATCCCTCCCAGCCCAAACACCAGAAGAATCACACACAGGACATCAGGACACCTTGTACAAAAAGACAGTCTAGAAGAGCCCCTGGTGACTCAGACTCAGCCTAGCACAGGGCAAGGGGAAACAGCAGCAGGGCAGTTAGCAGGTGCATATGAATGCAAGCTTGGAAAACCCAGTCACATTTGTCCAAAGTACACATCTACTATCAGACAGATAGCAAACCACCTCCACTCCCCAATCCCAAGTCACCTTACAGCTTACAGGACAAGAATAACCTAAAAGCTCTTCAGTCCAGGGGTTGAAAGAATATCACACACAAATGAGAGCATTTCACAATGCCTGTGATGACCCAACAGAGGTCTTACTGTCTTGGAGAGGTGAACCATTCCTGTTGGTCACTCAAAGAGGGATATGACTTTCTTAGCCTGGTAGGGACACTTTTATTTATATATAGTGCAAATGTAAAAAAAAAAAAACAATTTAACACACTGAGTTGTTATCAGCCAAGTGGATGACTGCAGCCTCAAAGCACACTGAAATTCCAGCTCAGATGCCAATTCAGTTACTATTTCACCCAGCTACAAAACTGATTCAAACACAAAAACTTCCTTAAAAGGACCCTAACAAGGCATTTTTATATGACTTTCATTCACTGTTTGAAATAAACCTTCAGAAAACTGAATCCAGAATCTCAATTTTTATTAACTGTTTCTATGCGCAGTAGCCCTATTCCTAGAGTATTTCTGTGTCTATTATGGGTGGAAGCTATAGTATACAGGACAGAGAGAAAAGGGAAGGGGAGGAAAAGCAAAGATTAATCCTCAACTCATGAACTCCATTTTTGAAGGGGATTCTAATAAAAATTTTGGATGACCAAAGAATGCACCATCAGTTTCATGAATGACGACACAGATTGCACAACCACACAGAGAGCCAGGCTGCACTTCCATTTTTGAGCACAAATTTGGCAGTGTCTACACAGAAATATTTCCCTTATTAAGGTCAACTGGCTGCAAAGCACTTCTTCAGTGCAGTCCTAAAAAGCCCACAGACCTATTTAAGTATTAGGAGCATTGTAATTGCCAGGGATTTCCACTAAAAGAGCTTGGAAAGAAACACAGACATCTCCCTCACTACATATTTTTGTAACATTAGACCCCTCTCTTTCCTACACCTTGTCAAAAATGACACCAACCATGAATCACTTGCATGACAGCAAGCTTGGCAGCATGATTTAAACATGCACGCCTCCTGAGCAACAAAATCAGGAGGCAAAAAATGTCTGAAGCTTCACGATTGCCATTTAGGGGCTCCTAAACAATCTTTTATTCATAGAGCAGATACACAGCAAGGAATATTTTAGATTTAATGCAGACATACAGGCCTCCCAAGTCAAAACACAGTTCACATTTTTCATACAGTCCAGATCAAACGTGGGCTAGATTTAAGCATCATCCATGACAACAAGCAGGATTCTCAATAAATTAATTTAATCACGCATCAGCATTTCCACAGATCAGCCTTGCCTTTTTAACATGCTTGTCTGCTATTCTCCCAGCTACAGTCACACAGTACCCATGTTTAAGAGAGTTGTTCCCTGCCCCAAGGCAGGGTCACACCTGTGCCCCTGATAGCAAAGCCTGAATTCCCTGCTGGAGCACCTCAAAAATACTGCAACCCCCTTTCCACAGGCAGCATCACCCAGGTGCCATTCAAAGACCTGGCACACAAGCCCCAGCTCCTCCCGTGCTCAGCACACTGCTTACCTGTGCCTTCCCTTCCCAGCACACCTGGCCTGGCTCCCAGGTGAGAGCAAACCTTTCCCACCTCTAAGGAAACATATGTGGCACAGCCAAGTCCAAAGGAAAAGGCCCTTCAATGCCCCTCTCATGCTTCTGAACCTGCTCTGACCATCACTGGGGTCAGCAACAACATCAGCTGCCTGCAGACAGTCTGACTCCTCTTCAAATTTCCCTTTTAAAGCATCATCTATTCAGGGGGAAAAGGGACAGCCACAAAGAATTCGCCAGTTAAAAAGAAGTAAAGGAAATGCATGACTGGAGATCGGAATTCACAAGCTAAATCTTCAAAAGGTGCCCATCACACTGCACATCCACATGTCTGCTGTCTTGACTAATTCTGGTGCATTTCTGGGGAGGGTTGTTGGGGGTTTTTTCAGGGGTTCTGTAGCAGGTTTGGTGTTTTTAGTTTCCAGGGGGCTTTTTTTGTTTTGGAAAGCAGATCACATTGCCTTATGCACCATGTCAGCAACAAGATATCACTCAGCATGTCTCACAGCATGGGTTCACCCCCCCAGTCCCATGGCTCTTACATAAGTGAGCAGATAGAGGGAGATACAGCTGATGGAGCCAGGACTCAGGCTGAGGAGCAAACTGCATCTCCTTATTCTAAACGTCCAGAGGAGAGAAAAAAAAAAAAACAACAAAAAACCCCCAAGAAACCAAACCCCAAAACAACCCCCCAAAACCCACACCTTATTAATCATACTTGCTTACAAACAAATTCAGCACCACTGCTTGCTTTAGGTCAAATCATGCTACAGTTCCCTGCACAATTTCAGGCTACCTCTTAATAATGTTCCAACACACCTCCAACATGGTTGTTAAAATGCAGATTTCTGGAGCATTGCTCACAGTCCAGAGTGTGTTTTGATTTCATGCAGATTTACACATCAAAGCACCTTTCCCATGGCACCCTGCAAGCCGCAGAGCAAACCCAAGCAGGGCAGGGAGCAGTACCTGCACACACAAAGTAAAACAGATGCTGCTGGAAAACATCACCAGTGACAATCACAGCTTTAGAGGTGACAGCTTTAAAAAGCACCTCGACCAGTCACATTCCAGAGGAGAGAGACTATGCTTTTTTTTCGTTTGAGGAAGGGAGAGGAAGGAAAATAAAATGCTCTTGAGAACAGCTCCAAAAGGCACAGTCTGGGCTTCACTTCTAGGTGAGACACTTAAACAAAGAAGATGGAGTATTCTTCTCTCTTTGGGGAGGAATGCCTCCCGCTAGAGACAGGGCTCAGAGAAAGCTCTTTTTACACAGGGCTATGGAGACGCCCATTGTCTACCAGGAGGAGCTTTCCTGCATTCAGAGAGACTGCAGCGTAGGCCAGGTTTTGGGGCTGAAGGGGGACACCTGCAGTGTTTTAGGCATCTCTATTCATGTTTACAAATAGCTCCAAGGAAGTGGGGAAGTGGGAGCTGCAGGATTAAAGGAATTAGGGGGAAAACAAGCCCCAACGCTACAGCCTATTCAAAGGAATCAAAACAAGGAGGACAGGTCAGAGATTTTTCAACAAGGGCACCGCCAACCCTCAGGGTCAAAACCCAAAAAGCTGAGAGAAAAGGTGCAGACAAAGGGGGATGTAACACCCCCCTCCTCTCAGAATAGGGTTATTTTAAGCCTGTCTCCTAGGAGCTACCCTAATATTTTCTCTCATGACTCAAACCACCAGGGAAAGGAGCTGAGAAGAAAAAAGAAAGAAAAAAGAATCAGAGCTAGGGCTGACCTCATAAGACACCTTTCTAGAAGGGGCAAAGCTCCAGACGACATGAAAGGCAAGCTGGGCTGTGCCTTACCTGGAAAAGTGTGTGGGTTGGGCGACCCTCTTTTAAGGCACTTTGAACAGAGGACATGCACAGTGTAGTACAGGCCCGGCCATTCCTGGAGCAGGACATTCAGTTCTTCCACTAAAGGCGTAATAGCTTGCCAAGCTGTCCAGATATTTGGTAGGGACGCATGACTAGCGATAGACAGAGTGTCTGGCTGCAGAGCTCCCCTGGCAGGCCGGTAACTCACCACCACAGGCACCTTTCCCCGGTAGGCATAAATCTGGTATTTGCCATCTGATCGCTGAACCACGTGGCTGTTAATCTGGACACTGTAGCGTGCAAACAAGCCGGGTGGGAAAATGAATGGAAAGCTATATTCAATCTGCAGCTGCTCGACCACAAAGGACTGTCCGCTCAGATTGGTGCCATTGATCCACGCCTCTGCATGGGGCACCTCGTTTTTCACGTAGCAGGGAAACTTGTACCAAGCAGCCGCCCCATTTAAGGGCTTACATTTGGGTTTGTTAACACAGTAACATAGCCCCATCTTCTCCAGCAGCTCCAGAATGAGCTGCAGATCCTCCCGACTCTGGATGTGGGGCTTAAGAAGGAGACGGATAACATGGGCAGGAAGGAGGCCGTGCAGCAAGAAGCCCTCCACGTAATGATGGAGCTGAGTGGTCCTCAGTTCATCAACCTGGGTGTCGCTGAGCAGTTTCTGGAGCAGCACGGTGGCATCCCGCTGGCAAAAGACATTGAGGATGTCTATGAGCCGCGGCAGGTTGTGGAACACGTACTCCCGCAAGGTGAGATGCTCCTCAAAGTAGAGCAGCTTTCCACTCTCGTGCAGGTAGGACAGGGCACTCTGGAGCCGATCCTCCGTCAGGCCTGCCTGCAAGCCCAGCCGGGCAGAGTCCCACCAGCTAAGCCACAACTGCTGAGCTTGAGGCTGGAAGTGCAGCTCCTCCAGCACTTGCCAGGACTTGGGCAACACCCGGTGCAAGTTTGGGAAGATATCCCGGTGCTCAGCCACCGAGAGGAGCTTGTCCCGCAGGCGACGCACCTGGCAACGGTCCTGGCAGCTGAAAGGCAGCACTGGAGAGAGGATCTGTGGGCGGTGGTTGAGGAGATACTGAAACTGGGCTTTCTTTCGCCGCAAGTTCTTGTCCGAGACCCCGTAAAAGGCAGCATGCGGGCTGGAGCAGCGCAGGTCAAAGTCCTGTCCCAGAGCCTCATCCACCTGCTGGACTAAGCTCTGGAGTCCCTCAGCATCCCTCTTCTCCTGCTGAGCGATCTGGTGATGGATGTCCAGGCACTTCTCTTCCAACTCCCGCTCCGCACAGAGGTCGGCATGGGTTCCCACCATGCACACTACAGCATGGGGCACCTTGGAACTGAGCCAGTGTAAGAAATAGCCCACAGAGGGGTAGAAGTGCTGAGGGACGTAGGCACTCAAATTCACCACCAGCACGTACAAGGCTCCAGGGGAGAGGAAGAAAGACTGGATCACATCATAGCTCGGGTCCCCCGCCAGCTCATACACAATGAATGTCAGGCCCCTCTCTGCATCTGCTGTCCAGTCCATCACCTCGATGCCCTTACTGCCTCCTGACAGTCCTAGTCCCAGTGGTACTCGTGGGGCATTGAGTGGCAGTGACAATGCAGGGGATGTTGTGTCCCCTTTTGCTCGGTGAGAGGGCACACGAGAAGGGATGTCCTGTCGCTCAACAGGGAGACATTCCACCTGCTGCATGACAGGTACCCGAGTTGAGGAATTGTCTTGAGGCTCTGGAAAGGGGCAACACCCAACTGCCACCCTCCCAATGTCCTGCTGTTGCCCAGGAAACCCTCTGTTCTGGGTGTTCCCTGCCTCCAGGCTTCCCATATCCTCTCTCTGCTCATTTTCCTCCATGAGGCACCGCCTCAGCAGGGTCTTTCCTGCATCCTTTAGGCCCATGAGGACTAGTTTGAGGCGGGGTTTGAGGGCAGGCTGGGAGTGGGCCAGCTCCTGCTGGTAAGCTGCGATGTAGGGGATGCCTTTCATGCACACCTCATAGGGGGGCTGGATGAGGGGGTTGTCTTTGATCTTCCACAGGGTGACACGGGAAAGCTGCCCAAAGCCCTCAGGCAGGATGGCGATCTGGTTGCCTTGCAGGACCAGCTCCTCTAGGCTGTGGAGGAGCACGATGGAGTCAGGCAGGTAGCGGATGCGGTTGTTGTCCAGCCAGAGAGTGCGGAGCTGGTGGAGCTGACAGAGATGAGGGGGCAGCACGGTGAGCTGGTTGCGGCTCAGGTAGAGCTCCTCCAGGCTGGGCAGCGCCAAGATGGCAGAGGGGAACTCGCCCAGCAGGTTGGATGAGAGGTTCAGCATCTTGAGCCGCTGTAGCCTGCCGAAGCCAGCGGGCAGTGCTTGCAGCCGGTTGCCGTCCAGCATGAGGCTCTCGAGGGCACTCAGCTGGCAGAGACCCTCGGGCAGGGATGCCAGCCCGGTGCCGCTGAGCCAGAGGATCTTGAGGCGGCGAAGGGCAGCGATGCCCTCGGGAAGGGCCCCGAGGTGGCGGTTGCCGGAACAGTCGAGCTCCTCCAAGGCGGCCAGCTCCAGCAGCGGGGCAGGGAAGGAGGGCAGGAGGTTGTGGTCGACGTCGAGTGTGCGGAGGTGCCGCAGACGGCCCAGGCCCTCGGGCAGGTGGCGCAGGCGGTTGAAGCTGAGGTCGAGCTCCTCGAGGCAGCCCAGCTCG
>VYXD01013155.1:152141-283523 GCA_013397195.1 Hylia prasina | reverse complement strand
CCGCGTCGTCGTCGGCGGCGTCGAGCCCGGCGGCGGAGAGTCCCGAAGCGGCGGGCCCGGGCGCGGCGAGCGGGGCGTTCCGCGAGCTGCTGGAGGCCTGCAGGAATGGGGACGTGACGCGCGTGAAGCGCCTGGTGGACACGGGCAACGTGAACGCCAAGGACATGGCGGGGCGCAAGTCCACGCCGCTCCACTTCGCCGCCGGTGGGTACCGGGGCCTCCCGTGCCCGGCCAGGGCAGTGACAGCGAGCGGGACAAGGAGGGTTCCCTGGAATAGCTTCGGGCAGGGGGCTTCCAGCGCGTCGGTGATGCGGGAGTGGGCAAGCCTAAGCTGGGAGGAAGAGTGTGAGCACACACTTCCCCGGCGGCGTTCCGCTGCAGGCTGTTGGGAGATGGCTGTGAATGCCCTTCCTCTGGGTGAGAGGAGTGGGAGAGGAGATCCTGGAAGCGTAAAGAGAGCGTAAGATCTAAAAGTATGGACAGGGATCTCTGTGTTTGAGATCCATGGGCTGCTGCAAACTTGTGCAGTGGACTTAGAAAGCAAGAAACTGAATTTCAGGACAGAGTTGACTTGAAGTAAGGTTTCACGTATGTTGTAACAGCTCAGGCACTCCTGTGATTCACATGCGCTTCATGGGAATCACTTTTGATGCCTTGTACTTTGTAACTTCTTTCATTTCGCCATGGTTGCTGTTTGATGTCTGCATCTCTTGTGGTCTGAGTAGGCTGGGGAAAGGGGTAAAGGGGTCAAGTGGAACAGCTGAACTGTAGAAGTTACAGATGTGTCCAGGAAAGAATACACCTCTTCCTGGAGTTCTGGTCATTGTGACCAGAACTGATGTTATAAAAGCAATTTAGCAGTAAGGACCAACAATGTAGACAAACTGGAAGTAAATGTTACCTTTTGGCAAATAGAGCTGTAATAGATTACTGTAGTTCGTAAAAAGAATATTTTTTACAGGGTGTATTCTTCATTGGGGGCATGAGGCACACAAAATTCATGATAAAAGTAAAATTAAGAAGGTGTTTTAAATAATTGCTCCTAACTCAGTGCTGGTACAATTGCTAGGTCTGTGGTCAGTCTAAGAGCTCTCTGAGGTGTGCCGCAGTGTTACAGAACTGGACCTTATGTAGTGAAGTGCACAGATCTTGTTTGAGCTTTGTGGTGCACTAGTACATGTAAATTAAGATAATTAACAACTCTATTGAGTAGGACTGGCTTTAAATGCTGGCATATGTCTCTAAAGTACAGTAGAAATCAGTAGCAAAATGAACATTTTGTGGTGCAGTGTTGCCTGGCACACTGAATAGTGGTCTGCAATTTATCAGTTAGATAACACACCCTGAGATTGTATGGGTTTGTTTTCATTTTGAAAGTACAAGGGGCATTTGACAATGCCCCTAAGGGAACTTTTGGTCCTGAGCTGCTTCCTTTTCTTTCTTCTCTGATTCCTGAGCTCTGCTACTGAAACGGGGTTTAGCCAAGTGGAGTTGAAAACACAGCAAACTTCTGGGGAATGGAGATGGACTTAATTCTGTTGAACCCTGGAACATAATGCTGGTACCAACTGCAGGTGTGCTGATGAAGTTCTTAAGGTTTTGGAAGGCTTGAGTCTGCTCTGCTAATTTTGGATTCAGACTTAAAGCTAGATTTTGCTGCTTCTTCTAAAATTCTGAGATCTCAGGTTGTAACTTCAGTGCCTGTACAAACTGTAGTGCTGAAACTGCAGTGGGTAATGTCTGCTCTGATTAGAGAAGAAATGGACAAAACTTACTTGAGCGGGTAAGGTTTTGAAAGTTGATGATGTCATTAAGATGTTACTGTAATAGCAGTGGAAGGTGATTCATTGTAGCATGAGGAAAATAAATCTAACAAATCTATTTTCAATTTCAATAAATTTCGAATTTCAATAAATCTAACAAATTCCCATATCTATTTTTCTAGATTTAAAGACTCTCCTTAGATACCATACCTATTTTATCTCAAATTGCTGCATGTCTGGTGGCAGTGGATTAGACATGTAAGAGCATTAGGCAGATTTCTTATTACAAAGATCTTGAGATCCTGCGTTTTGGAAAGGTGTATTAGCAAGCATGTTGTTTGAATGCAGCTGATCTTAAGGAGTGTATACCTGCCAGTGTTGCAGTGTGTTGATTTCATCTCCTTTGTAGGCCAAAGGTAAAATGAGAATTGTTTGCTTGTGAGCATAGTAGTCTGCTGTGTATAGGAAGCTGTGTTTTGGGTAATAGCCCATGTTTGTGAGCCATACCTAAGTGTGAATTGTGTGGCCTTCAGTAGGGGAATGGGTGGATGGGAGTGCAGGATGTTGTGTTTTAAACTGCTTTTTTCAAACTTCTTGAAGCTAAACTCTTAGATGACTAGAGTTTCACTTCTGGTGTTGTGATTTGTGGAAGAGGAATTATTCTAATTTCTTCTCTGTTTCCCGTTTTGCGGACTGGATTTCTATTTTTTTTTTTCCTTCCCCCTCCTGCAGGGTACTCGACTTCTCCCCAGCTCAGTCTGTTTTTTCAGATGTCTATCTTGGCAGCAATGCCAGGCAGTTAAGTTCTTTTACTTTAATAGGGAAGGATAACTTCCCCAGTTATAGTTCCTTGTAAAAAGTACTAAGTTTGGGTTTCCTTAAGCTTTGTAAGGTTTCTAATTTGAAAATCACCTTTATGTCCTTTCTTGTGGCAGGACTGTAAAAAGCAGGGCTTCTGAGAGCACTCAGAATCCTTGGCAAATATGTAAGCTGGAGATAAGAACTGAAATCTGTTGCCAATTATTTAAAAAGCTGGGGATAGTCTTAATCTGTTTCTAGAAGTTGGAGTCACCTGTCCTTTATTCACTTCCAGATAAATTGTGCACGGTGGCATCAAATTGGAGCAACAGTTTTATCCACATTTTCTCTTTTCTCTTTCTCTTACCTGAGCTGCCAGTTGAACTGAATAAAGGGGAATTGGTTTTTCAGCTCTGTGTTGAAGTGTCAAGTAGTGTGTGGAATAAATATGACCGGCTTTGGTGAGCTGTTAATAAGGGAGAAATTAATACTGAGGCAATACACAATTATAGAGACCTCTCTTGCAAGAAGGAGGAGGTTGAGCAAAGCATAATTTTCCTTTCATACTCCTTGCTTGGAAAGGGGAAAACTCAGTAGTGTCTCAACTTCTGTGAGGATTGCAGGATATTTGGGTCTCTGGTACCAATGCAGGCTTTGGATATTGTCTGGCAGCACCCCAAAAAGCAAGTTCTAAAGACTTGAAAGTGATTGAGTGACTTTAAAACATGTACAAGAAAGAGAAATTAAGGGGAGATATTAACATATGCATAGCTTTTACATTCAGTTTATTTCAATAAAAACTAGCTTGCTAAAAAAATTAAAAAGCAATTAATTCGCTTTTAATGCAAATTAAAAGCATTTAATTTGCTTAGCACAATGTGCTAAGCATGGACAAAGTTATGTTTGGCTTAACTTTTTATCCACACTGGTGGCTAAAAGCAGATACCTAGGGAAGAGTTATACACTTACTCTCTTCATAGGATACTTCTCTGAGTACTGTCCTTGCAGTTTGTAGCTCAGCAATTGTTTGAACAAAACTCACTCTTCAAATGTTATTAAAAGGTCATCCTGTGCTGAGGAGTTAATTAAATAATTGGACTGTTAACTTGTGTTAGAAGTAACTTGTTTTCTCTTGTATTTTGGACCCTCTTCACTGGAATATTCTGTTCTGCTTAAAGATTCTCTTCAAACTGGGTTGAAAGAGACAAGCTATTTCACTCACTTGTCTTTCTGCTGCATTCCTTTGATCTAAAGATGTGTGACCTCTTTTCCTTGAGAAAGATCCTGACTGTCATTGTTTATTTCACCAAAATAAGATTATCTTTACTGTACTATATGCCCCTCAGTAGCTGAAAATGCTTGTTATGCCAGTGTTTTCTGTTCTTGTAAACTGGCCCGACAGTTCTGCCTTTGATGGTGTTGTTGACACATAGTTGATAAAACACCTTTTTTGCCAGCATAACCAAGGGATTTGGCTATTCTGTGTGTATGTGAGAGGTAGATTTTTTTTTTCCCATTGGGAATGTTACTGACTTTTTTTAATAGTTGGATGATTTTAGTGTATGTGATGAGGTGTCACATTTTAGGTATAATTTGTATGGGATATGGAGTGACTTTACTCGCAGCCTAAGATATATCTTGTGCATCATGTGGTTTGTGACTTGAAGTGCCTGTACTGGTTCATTGTGTTTGAAGCAGGTGGACGATGCATTCGTGGAGTGTGTGTCATCCTCCATGCAGAGCACTCAAGTACCCAAGTTGATTTTCTGTGACTTTTCTGCCATTTCTGTGACTTTTCTACCATTAATACACCTGGATGGGGAGGACTGCTTTGAGTGTTTGTCTGAAATCCCAGATTTTTCCTGGAGCCAGCTTGGTAACATACTTGCTTTTTCTCTTCTGGAGCAAGGTTGAGCTCTACAAAAGGATATATGTATATGTATTTCCTGCTGACACCTTGGTTCATATGCTCGTAGACCTCGTCCTTGCTGGTAAATCATTAATAATAGCACCTCTTTCAGAAGTGACTAGGTGGATGGACCTGGTAGAAATGAGCTGAGTCCTACTCAGTTTCTTCATGTAGCCATAGTCATAAGCTTGTCCAGTTCCACACCCATTTAATGGGAAGCTAAACTTTTTTTTTCATCATGAAGTTAGCCCCTCACATTCTTTGCAACACGTTCTTTTAGCTTTACAGGTGTTCTCTTCCTAGTATTTTACCCAGGGATATAGAGAGTACTACTAATAATTGCTGAACTGTAGCTTAATGCCCACTTCTGTACCAAGAAGGGGTAGAAGGTTCCAGGAGTGGCTTTTGGAAGTTATGGAGCTGGGATCACAGAGTGGAGTGTTTTTTTGGTCTCACTGAAGCTCAGGCTTGGAGAAACCTGATTTAAAGCATCAGTGATACAGCTTGTTTTCTTTCTGCTTGTGTGGGTAGTAATGGCAAAAAGCTGTTGAGGGAAAGGAGTTTTGTTCTAAGCATGCCTTTGATATCACTAGTAATAACTGTTGGAAGTCTAATCACTTTGTGAAGGCCAGCATAAATTTTCTATGCTCTAGAAAATTTCTGGAGTAAACAGCTTTAATCCTGAAGACAAAGGGGTCACACTTGGGTTGGGAAGCAGTCAGTGCTCAGAGTTTGAGCTGATCAAATTGGTTTGTTGGCCAGCAAGCTGTTAATCAAAAATACAAGCTGCTTTGGCATACATGAGTGAGATAAGCAACTGTGGAGGCAGAGCTGATCTCAGTAGCTACTGAGTGTTCCTTGAGGGAGAGCCAGGAAATGGCAAGGAGTAGTTGGTAACTCAAGGACACACACTCTGTGCAGGGATACCCGAATTGACCACTCCGCCTGTGCTGCCATGTAGAGCAAAGTAGATTGTTACATTGTTGGGGAAAGCTTTGCTTGAGACATCACTCTTAAACTAGTCTGACTCAACCTGTTTCAGGTGTCCCCTGTATCCTTGTCATAGAAGAGATGTCTGACGTCACACAGGTGTTTGTAAAGCCAAGTCACTGTTTAATTCTGCCTTGTGCAGCTTAAAATAGGGTTAATAATTTTCAGCTGGATTCATATGGATACAATGAAGATTGCAAATTGTGTGGTCAATTAGGAAACATCCTGACAGTCTTAGAGCCTCAGAGCCTACAAAATGCACACTTTTTCATTTAAAAAAATGATGAATTGATAAATTACTGGCCTTGACTTTGAAATTTTTTCTTCTATGTTTTTTATGTGGTTTATGAACTCTGTTAGTGTCATAAGTGTATTACTTAGTCGAAAGTTTCAGCTTGCTTTTTTTGTGACTAGTAACTTGTTCTCTTGATTTATCTTCTAATACTTTGTGCAATATGTCTCCTTCCCATTTAAAAATCGTTTTGAAGCAATTTACAAGAGAATATAAATGCGAAATCTTAGACCTTCAGTAATACTGAACCAGGTGCACTTTTCCCCAGCTTGAAGACTTTTCAGTTTACTTAGTTAAATCACTCTGTTTTCTGTCAAGTGAAGTGCGAGAAGCGCTTGGGAAAGTCTTAGGGAAAAAGTCTGATGCCAGTGTGTGCTGTAGCAAAGCAGTGACACACAATGACTTAGCTTGGACTTCTTTCCCCCTTTGCTCGTAGCATAAAACCATTCTGAAAAGATCATGTCTTAAGAGTGCTGCTCCACCTCAAGGGCTTGTATTCCCATCTAAACTGTGTTTAGTGCTCTAACAAATGAGTTTACATTTAATAAGAGCATCTTCCCAGCTTTAAGGTCCCAGTGATACCTACAGGTGTGCTTAACCAGTGTTTATACACTTCTGTAAAATTTAACTCCTTTTGGAGTCTTGTTCTTAAATCAAGGAGGTGAAAGGAGGAGGAAAAACACCTACTGAGAATCGTAAGTCTTCCATGTCATAAGTCAAACTGTGCACGTAGCAGCTTTGCAGTGATTGGAATTTGGAGGAGTTCTTGCTATATTGTGATGAAGCGTCATTAATTGGACGGTAGGTGAAACAGTTCAGCTGATCAAACTGGCTACTTGGTGTATTGTACTCATCAGGGAAGGCATTCTTCCAGTTCTACAGGGAAGTCTGTTGGCTTTTTACCAAACTTTCTGAAAATTTGGCAAAGAATTATGTGTCTTTTGTGAATACTAGTAATTAGGTTATCTGTAAAATATTACCATGTGAAAGCTTCTGGCTAACTGAAGGGAGGTTTAAAGTGGAAACCCTAATGGCGTATGTAACAGAGGGTACAGCTCTGATCCTGTTACTTTCCTCTCTGATCATTCAGTGTGCTCAGCCTTTGTAGAACATCTTAATGAGATAGAGTTGCAGCCAGGCAGGCTGTGATACGACGCAGTTCAGCTCTGTCATGCCTGTAAGTGAATTGTCCAGCTGTTGTTTGAGCAGGTGAACAGTCTGACTTTATGGTGAAATGACCAAAAAGTAGATGAGGGACATGAATAATATGCACCAAACCAAGAGTGAACAGTTTTAGGTACTAAATCATGTTGTTTTGCCAGAGGAATGAACAGAACTATGTTTTCTTGCAGGTTTTGGGAGGAAAGATGTTGTAGAGCACTTGCTGCAGACAGGAGCCAATGTTCATGCTCGTGATGACGGAGGACTGATACCCCTGCACAACGCCTGCTCCTTTGGTCACGCAGAAGTGGTCAGTCTGCTGCTGTGTCAGGGGGCAGACCCAAACGCTAGGGACAACTGGAACTACACTCCTTTGCATGAGGCTGCTATCAAGGGGAAAATAGATGTGTGTATTGGTAAGTGTCTGTCACGTGTTAGGTTGCAATTTTATCTGGTTATGTTTTGTGAAGCTGTAATTGTTTATGTGCTGAACTTGGGCTATTGCTTGTTTTAAAAGTGAACTGCTTTTAATCTAGCAGGTAGGTACAGTGGTAGTAATTTAACTTTTTCTTGGTCTGTAATACAAGGTTTTTTGAACTTACATCAGAAAAACTATCCTGGAGAGATTGGATGAAGTCTTCTTGTTTGTTAAATTACAGTATTTAAAATCTAAATATGTAGGTTTGTCTTTCTTGGTTGCTGTGAAGAAAACTAGCTTTACTAGACAAAGTCTTTGTTTTTTGGCTGCTCTAGATGTTGTAGTAGTTGTTAGGAAGATGGTAAACCTTTCATTCCATGCAGTATGGAGAAACAGCTCCGTCCTTTGGAGCTTTCCAGTACAATTTACAGGACACCATTGTTCACTGGTGATCTATCTTCAGTATGTGTTTTGTAGCCTGGAGCCAAATCAATTTAAAATAAAATTGAACACTTCGACTGTTTAAAATTTGTTGAGAACATACAAAGAGCTTTTCAGTCAGGATGTCTTTAACTTCTGTGGTTTTTTTCCTGTACTTAGTAGTACTTTGTTGCTAAATAGGAACTTCTATTTTTATTTTTTTTACATTCAGAGCAGTTTCTTGAACTTACACTCTTTTAACATCTACTAACTTGAATAAAATTGTCTGCTTAGCATTTCTTTTTACTCAAACGTGTAAAGGAAAGCCTGACTTTTAGGCACTTCAATTAAGATTAGGAACAATATGTTCTATGTGTTATCCAGATAACAGGACACAATTATCAGACTTTTAGATAATGTCTTTTTTTTCCTGAAAGTTTTATTACATAGAATTCCTTCAGAGAAAGCTACAAAACTTACAGAATAAAGACTTGCATTAGCTTTATTGCGATATTTAAGTCATTACTTAAAAATAAACACCAGAAATTGAGTGAAAGAAAATTGGATGAAACAGCTGAATATAATTTTGCAGTCTATTTCTTCTTTTTACAAGCAGTGTGATGGATCCATTTCATCTCTGTATGCAAGGTGAAACATGGAGAATATTCTATAGAAATTGAATATAATTGATTATGCAGCAGTATGTGGGAAGAGATCCACCCATGTAGTACGTTCCAATGACAGTCTACTATGACAGTGTGGAGTGGAAAAGTAAGTTTAATTCCAGTCAGTAACTGGAGTCTAGTATGGGACTTAAAGGAAGCAATTACTTTGGTCTCTTGTGATTTTTTGACTGAAAATCCAAATTAAATGGAAGAAGGTTTGACAGTAAGAGGCGCTGAATAGAAAATTGATCTTTTGCTTCGGAAAAGATTTGTCTTTTTCAGTTTTTGAAATCTTGTATTAGAGCAGGAAGAGATGCAGCAACACAGTTTCATGTTTATCCATAAGATGAAAGATGGTCATTACAGAGGTTTTAGGATCTGGCAGGGCAGTACAGCATCTGTAGTGTTGCTTTGGGTTATTTGTTTAAAGACTTTGATACTTTGGAGGAGATGGGTCAGCTGAAGAGGCAGATTGTGTGATACATCCCTTTTGATGTACAATGCTGGTAGTAATTTAAGATTATTTAGATCTAATTTCTATAATCAAAAACTGATGGTGCCTTTAAAGTTCACTCTTAATTCAGCAAGAAGTTGTGGACTTGGTGAAAGGAAGTACAGGATTAAATTTATGGCTTGTATTACACAGAACTTCGTTCTGTATTCTGTGTACAGATTAGATCTGTGACTCTAAATGTTGATGCTAGACTCTAGGGTATGATCCATGTATATGTAAATGTTCAGCATGTAGTTCTCACTGATCAAATCCTGAGGCTCTTCTGCTGTCTGGAGCAGTTTTAGAGTTCCTGGGAAGAAGCAGTGATCAGGCTTGTAGCACTACACACAGTTCTTCTCCAATCTGCCTGCAAGTAGTTCTGAAGGAATTTTGGGGCATTTTTTTCCAATTTATTTTAAACAAGCAAGCATGATGCTGTTGTGCTCAGTTTAGTTACAGTTATCCATGTATATTGTACTTCAGTCAGATATTTCATTTGTCAGGGTGAGAGTTCCTAGTAAAGGCAGTGTCACCAGTCACCAGATTATTATGTACTGTAGTATGATGCTACTTTGGGGTTTACTTGATTCTATAAAACTGATAGGACATGAGTCTGGACAAAGAAGTCTGTTCTTTCATGTTTGCAGTGATTTTGCAATTTATATGTAGTGGGTAAGCATGTTCTGCTGTCCTCGGCAAAATTCCTGTTTCTTTCTAGTAGTTTTATATAAAACTTATATTTTAAAGTCTTCAGCTTTAATTTCGAAGTCTTTTGAAGGAACATGTTATACACAGGGATAATGCAGCAATGTTTTTAGGGCATGAATTCTGACTAGGAATATTTTAATAGCTTTTTGGAATACATTGTACAGTACTGCTCTTTACTCCTTAAGTGTATGCTGTGACAACTGATATGATGGAAAAAACTGGTCTGTTAAAAAAAAAATTAAAATTCAAGAACACATCCTTGGAGCACTCCTTTTTAAGCAAGCAGGGTGTGCTTTTTAAAAAGCTTTGTTTGAAGAGCAGGAAATTCTAACATAACCTAGAATTTTTTGCTGAATTTGGATATCTGAAAAGTGATAGACTGTGTAGAAATTAGTCATCTAAACTCATTTTTGGTTACCTACTCTTGGCATCTTCTTCCAAATGATATAATGAGTGAAAATTTTCCACTTTACCTTCTCTCCTTTTCTTCTTCTGCGCCACCCAGCCTGCATATTTTCTGTATCACATCTATCATGGAACACTTTCTTTGATCACTTTACATGTCAAAAAGGGAAAAAGTGATAATTGAATAGAGTGTGGAGATGCAGCACATTCATGAATAATGATTTTTCAGAGAAAAATTTGAGACACTGAAGCATGTTACGAAGACCAGCAAAGGACAGGTAGTGACTCCATCAGTAGAATGCTCTTGTGTCTAGCACAGGTGTTGGCATGGAGTTTCTATATTTGTGCTAAAGGTACTGTGGGTGCTCAGCTTTTGTGCTGAGTTTAGAGTAATAGATACAAACCCTGGCACTGGGGGAAGCTTGTGTAGAAATAAGACGTGTACATGAACTGATGAAAACTCACCAGACTGTGTACCCAGGAAACTGCAAGACAGCAAATAGCTGATATGAGTTCTCTTTCTTCTGTTTTACTGATTGCATATTGCAGTCATAGGACAGTGTAGGGAGAGGTGCTGAGTTTAGGAGGGGTATTGACTCTCCTAGGTGGCAGCTGCTTTTGTGTTCTGGAAGGGAAGGTCTTGATAAGCAGTACTCATCTGGTTTGCTGATTCTCTTGCAATGTATTCAGTCACTGCAGGTCTGTTTCGTTGCCAAGTAATTACACATGAAGACATTTGCTTCATGTAAATCAGCTTCT
Organism: Hylia prasina; assembly: GCA_013397195.1. Classification (NCBI taxonomy): domain Eukaryota; kingdom Metazoa; phylum Chordata; class Aves; order Passeriformes; family Sylviidae; genus Hylia; species Hylia prasina. Next base: position 272,742 of record VYXD01013155.1, on the reverse strand, counting down.
GGACTAAATTTATTGAAGCATTGGAACCAATCGTTAGTGTCCTCCAGTATTTATGTCTTCTAGGATTGCTTTATCTGTCAGCAAGATGCATTCCCAGTGTCTGTGAACTGCTTCTAGAGCTAATGAAAAGTGGTTTTGTTTCTCAGTGTTGTATTTTGTCCTGGAATAGGGGATGAGTGGTGAACTCTGCAGTGTCCATTTGGAGGAATGCTGTGATATCAGGGTAGTGACTGTTCTGCACGTTGGGCTGTGGAGAAAGAAATACCTATTTCTTCAGTCTGACTGCAGTATGGACTTTCAGATGAAGATCCACATAGCTCATTTTTTTCCAGAAGTGACATGTAGCTCATGATGCTCAGAGACTGTAAAAGCCTTGAATGTATCCTTCTTTGTCATGGCAATCAGCAATTTAGGAACTTGATAAAGAGGCTGCACTTGAACTCTGTTGCATAGCAATTTGTGTACAAAATTCCTGAAAACTCTAATTCACTTCTTAAATGCTTTCATACTTTTGGCTTTGAAGATGTTCTGTGGCAAGAGAATTTTACAGTTTAAAAGTCTTGCTGAAAGAAAACAACCCTTCCTTTTTTTATAAAGGAAATTATTTGTGATTTCTTGATAACTTTTATTGCAAGCTGTTCAGGACTTTCATGAGAATTAGTGAGAAGTCATTTCAGTTTGCAGTTTGCATGTCTTTTGTGATTTTATAGATATCTATCTTTTTCTCTTCTATCAAGTGTCTCTTTTCCAAGCTGAGAAACATAGTCTTCTGTTCATCCTGTTGAATATTCTGGTATTTCTGCCTCCTGCCTTCCTCCAACCCCAGCCATTTTTAAGAGTGAGTGGTTGGTTTGGGGGATATGGACACCAAAAATGGGTGAAGTAGATATATAAGGTAACCTAATTTTCTTTCTGGTTTTGTTTTCTGGCTGCTGAGCACTGCATGGGAGTGGTTGAAGGTCGTTCCTGTGTGCTAACAGCTCCTTTAAAACTATTTGTGTAGCACAGTTGGGATTTTTTTTAAAAAAAAAACCAAACCCAAACAACTGGGCTAAAAATAACATTACAGAAGCTGTGCTTGTGCAGTTTGTTCGGGTTTGCTTTGCCCTCCAGTGTGTTTGTTTCTGCAGGAACTGTAGCTGTTCTTGCAGTTTTTGTTCTTTTTTCATGTGGATCTCCAGTTAAGTGTTGATATCTATAGGACTGCTAGGCTAAATATTATCTCAGGCATCATACATCTGCTTAGTTTTTAAGGGCATCCTTCAAAATATACAAAGACAAGCATCTTCTGTGGTGATGCCATGATTTATGGATCTGAACATACAGAGTACTGTAGTAATTTTAGGGAAATAAAAAATTCTGTCTGCTGAAAAGCTCCATCACTGTACAAAGCTGTAAAAGTTTTTAAAAATCACTTTCAGCCCATGCAGTGCTAAAAGGATCCATCCAGAATTATTTAATGTGACTTGAGACAAGTATTTTTACTGGCTTCCTCAGGCTAGTTATAAAACCTACTGCAAAGATCTGTGGCATGATGAATTTACTGTTCCAGTGCTATGAAGTGACCTCTACTGGTACTGTCAAGGTGCATTTGTCTCTTTTTGACCAGAGAACTTCCGTGTAACTTGATTTTTTTCTTCACCCTTTTTGCACTTGAAAAATACAACAAGCAAGGAGGCTCAAACTTTTTTAAGCTAACAGCTTTTCTGATGTATAGGTCGTGCCCTTAATATAGGGACCACTATTATTTAAATGCCTCTTTGTAAGCATGTCAAAACATTCCTCACCCTGCTGTGCTTCCTCACAACTGAGGAAGGACAAGAATTAATTAGTTATTACCTCCTGCTAGTATGCATGTTCTGACTGAAAGATGTGGAAGGAGTATTATGGGACCCCTTTCTGCAGAGCAGATAAACCTTCTCTTAGGATTTAAAAAAAATATCTATGAAAGGTAGTTCATGGGTAGAAGCAGCCTGCAGTAAACCTTAAAGGAATTGCAGAAATGGTAAAATCATTGAACTACTAAAATCTTTGAACTACCTGTTTGTATGGTCACCTTACAAAGAAGGCAAGTGCAGCAAATAGTGAAATTATTGCAGTCTGTGGTAATTTTGTCCTAAGAGGTTTTAGAATGCTCAGTGTTTCCAAGCAGAGGAACTGTAGTACTGTAAAAGTTAAAGCAGTGTCTGATTCTGCTACCTGAAAAATAGTAATAATAATAATAATAATAAAAATGTAAGAAGTGCCATCAAGGACCAAATTTTATAAATACCAGTTCTTTTTGGAGGTGGAGTGACGGGGAGAAGATTTGGTATCTTAACTGAAAAATAATTATACTGATTTAGATTTATCCCCTGGATAGACAGAAGCCTGTAAGAAGACTAGTAGCTTCTTAGGAATTAGAGGGGATATTGGTAATTGAGGTCCATTGGGATCTGGTTATGCATGTTGTTTGTGGGAGGGATGTACTGAATTCCCGAAGACCCTCTTGGAGAACTGCTGTTCTGGGAGGAAGCTTAGATTCAAAGAGGCGTCCTGGATATCTCATGTTCAGAGGCTTGTAAAATCATTGGAAAATACTCTCAAGTAAGTACTTTCAAATGCTTTGTAAATGCTTTGTAAATGCTTTTTCAAATGCTTTGTGTAAAATGTTTTAACTGTTGCTGTTTATATCAGAAGATTCTTAATATTGTTACTCTTCCTGCTTTGACTTCTGAACTACTGAATTGGAGTACTGCTGTTACTGACTGTTCATAATGTGTTGTGGGAGATGGTGACTTGTATTTGAACTTTTTTAAGTTGCAGAAAAAATTAAAGAGCCTTAGACTCATGTACTAGAATTGTGAGTGTTGCTCCATTAGGAGGACATGAATTAATCCCTACAGTGTGGAGCTTTCCTGTCTGTTAGCTGCAGTTAATATTGATATGAGAGGAAAGTTTGTGATTTGATAAGCTTGACCACAAGCAGTCCTTGTTAACAACATCTATCTCTTATGTGCTCCAGTATGCAAAATAAAAATCCTAGCTAGTCTTAATAACATTTATTATTCAGATACTGATCAAAGCCAAATCAGTTGTTGTGGAAGCAGGCTCATCAGGCTATAAGGGTTAGGAATTATTTGGTCTGTTTCTGCTCTGTAAGTTACAGCATATGTTTGGAACCCTTGAGTAGCAAAGTGCTTTTAAATTGGTGCATACCCAGTGACTCAAACACCTAATATGCTTCTCATGCTGTTTCTTCATGGGATCTTTCTCAAAGGAACCTTGCATGAATAGCGGACGCAGGATGGCAATTTCATGTTTCAGCTTGACTGGAAGAATACTTCCATTGTCTCAATTAAGTACTTGTTCCTGGTTTTAAATAGTGTCATATCCTCTAACCGCTTGTTTAAGCTATGTTAGCTTTTAAATGTTAATATTCATCACAGAAATGAAGGCCTCGAGGGCTAAGTCTTACATTTTTTTGCATCTACAGTGTCGTTCAGTAGTCTGTAGTTCGGACTTGCCCTATTGAAAGAGACCTGAGAATAAGGCTGCCTTCTCTATGAGCTGTTGGGGGTGGAGGAGCCCAGGACTGAAAGAATACATTGGTAATTGGGAGGCATTGTAATCCTGTTGTCATAGTAACAATGGACTGGAGTGTGAAACAGCAGGGCTTTTGTCAAAAGTGACAACAGAAAATGGTCTGGGGCATTCTGCCGAGGCATATACAACTGCAGTGCTCTCTGGTGGACTTGGGCAGAAAGACATGAGGAAAATGGATCAATTCCTGTATGAGCAGGGTACCTCTTCAGTGAGTGACATCTTTGTGGAGACGGGTCTGTTTTGGAGTGTAGTCTCCAGGAGTTACTGTATGCTGGTACCTGTGCATGGGTAGCTGTGATAGACAACTTCTGGAAGAAATCTCTCTGAGCAGTGTCAGTCACACATATGTACCCAACAAAGAAAGGTCTTGGAGTGCAAGGAACCTTAAAGCAAGTGGATCATTGATGCAAGGTGGAAGTGTCAAACCACAGCATTTTTTCTTGTGAGGACCAAGCATTGAGCTGGATTAATCCTCAGGTTAAATCCTCTTCAGAAACAAAATCAACAGTAAACTTTATAGCAGAGAGGACGATGCTTGGTACAAATCAGGTGCCTTGCAATGGGATTTGATGCAATGCATAATTTGAAAGCTGTCTTTCTTTTTGTTAGGTTTGAATTGTATTGACAGTTAGTATGTTATGACCTATCTAGATTTTAGAGTTTTTCCCAGTCCTGTTTCTTTTTCAAAATTCAGGTGTCAAGAAAACAACTTTTTTCCTTTTTTTCTTGCTTAGCACAGGAGGCTCTGTAGAGGACAAAGAAAAGAGTAATTTATTTTATGATGTTTCTTCACAAGTGTTTGTCAAATCAGAATCTGATTTCTTGCAGTGAAGGAGGTGGTATGATAATATGCAAACACTACTGGAAAATTTGCCATAAGGTCTTTCTGGGAAGTTAAGGTCTTCAAAAGTACTGATGTTAGCTGTTTGCAAATTGAGAGGGAGGGGAAGAAGTTGCATATCATTCATAACAGAGTAATGGAACAGATGGTCCTCTTGCAGACACTGAAATTACTTTCAGATGTCCAGTATGAGTTTAGAGTGGCTTTCTAAATATCTTGCAGAAATAATTAATGTTACGGGACAACACTTCTGATTACTGTAGCAATATCCACTTTTAGCTTCTCAGCGGAACCATGTGGTCCTTAATGCTGTTCATATGTGGTTTAAAAACAATCTGTAGATATATGTGTAGATGTTAAAGGCATAAACAAGTGGAGCAAATTCCAGCAGAGGTCTCAAATGTTTTCTTAGACTAATGGAAAACATTGATTAAAGTATTACTACAGGATATAAAGGTCTTGCTTTTAAAAATGTGTAGGCAAATAAATCTTGGTCATATAGTGAATAAAAGAAGGTACATCTTAATGATTTGGTTTTCCTGTAAAGCATGTAAAGCAAGTATGCAAAATAAACTATGGGTGCTTGAAGCCTACTGAAAATACTGAGCTCTTGCCTCTTTTTCTGGGTGGTCTTCACTTCAGCTATTTGTGCAGCTAGGATTCGTGATTGATAAACACAGTCTTCTGTAATTAATTGTTTCAGCATGTTTATACAAATGCACCATGCAGCAGCAAGGCTGGGGTGTCTGATGTCAATCCTGCTATTCATGCTGCTGTGTGTAGTCTTTGTGTTTTGCTGATGTCTTGTCCAAGCAAGCAATACTGAGCAGTGCCTTGGTTGGGCAAGTACTCTTGACCTAACTATAGTATTAGGTACTGAATGTATATGATGAGGGATGCAAGAAGAACAATTTGTTTTTATATTCTTGTTTGGGGTGATACAAGAATGGCACAGGACATGGGTGACCCAGGAAAAGAACCCACTCAGATTGATGTAACGTGCATTGTTCCCTAGCGTGAGACCTATAGCATTGACAATATCTCACCTGACAGATTGAGATTCTTGCATTGTAGAATATTTGCTTGTCAAGGACCTAATGGTAAATATGCTAGGAGTTGCACTGCTCTGTATCAACAGGCCATGGTGGTGAGCAGTTCTAAGGCTGCAGGAAAAAAGTGGCTATACTGCTGGACTTTAAAAATTGACAGCAGTGTTAACTGTTCTAATTAATAATGTGATCTAAGATAGTTGCTGGGGAAAGTTTACAAGACTGATACATGTAGTCAGTTGTTAGTAGAGCTCTAGGTCTTCTTGAACTTAGTATATTCTTAGCTTCCTTATTTTACTTCATAAACAGAGTTTTTGAGAATACTTGGATCATCTGGCAAACCCGTAGCTTTAACCACATTTTCATGGACTGAAGAACTTGTTATTCCTAAGATTTCATATGTTACTTGTATCTCTCAAACATTTGGTGGCTGTGTTGTGGACTAATGATGAGTTTACCAAATTGACGTAAGGTTCAAGTTTATGCAAAATATGCAAAAGTTATTTTACATTTTGGGGCTTCTTTAATCTAAAGAGTTTCAGGTCTTAATCACATCAAAATGTCACTCTGTTTGTGCCATAAGGGTGTGTGACTAAGACACCATCTGTTTACTGTTGAAAGCTGGTAGGCACTGAAATTCACCTCTGGAAAAGGAGGAACTCGCTCGTGGAATGTGACAGTTGTTCTGGGGTTTGGTGGTTGTTTTTTTCCCCATCTTGTGCTTCCCTCACTGAGTGGTGGGATGAGAGCTGCTGCTAGGATTGAAATCATTTCAATTAATGTTTTTCCAGACACTTTTCTGTTTTGGAAAAAGTGGTAGATCCAGGACAGGTTTTCATAAACTTTTAAGATCTCTTTGTTCACGTTGGTTCTCAAGTGTTAAGATTTTGGTTGACTGGCAAATAGTGCCTTCTGGTAGGCCACACAGCTAGTTTCACCTGCAAACTAGAACTTGACTTCCACCAGGACTTTTTTCCCCATCAAACTTCACCAGGAAGAAATGGTTAGCTTACGCAGGAGGTTGGAATTCATTTTTGGTTTCTCTTAACTCTCCTCAATTCCTTTTCCTCTTAGGATGTTCTTTGTTGACCTGATTTGCCTCAGTGACTGCTTTTGCTTTTCAAGGACTCTGAAAGCAGGGCTCTTAATCTGTCAAGTGGAATGGCAGGATTAGAGCTGACATTTATTTGAATAAAACTTGAAGTGGAAAGGTGAATTCGTTGAGAGAAAAGTTAAGTTGGGAGCAAGCAATGAAGACTTGTCCTTAAAGCAGCTTTCAGCATGGGATATAGATGAAAACATAAATTGCTCAGACAGTAGGGCAGCAGTTAAGATTTCTAGGTGTTCAGTATGGTATATTAAACCAATTGCTTGAAGCTTAATAGTTGCAGAATTGCTGCTTGCAAGTAAAGGGGTTCTGATTTAGTTGTTGCATAGTGAGTCTTCAATTCATACCATCTACAAATGGGATAAATGGTTTTTGTTCAGTTTTTTTGGACCTGTTTTGATGAAAGGATCTTCTATTCCATTTTGCACAGTTAACAGTATACGTGTTCCAGATGACTACTCAAACACACTGACATGTATGTGATTCTTAAGCCCCTTTGTGAAATCAAAATCCACACATCAAAATCTGACAGGTTCCTTCTGAACACCAGGAAACGCCTTTTGCCATCAGGACAAGAAATCACTGGTTGCTCAGAGAAGCTGTGGAGACTCCTTCCTTGCAGATAGTGAAAAGCCATTTGAACAAAGTCCTGGGCAGCTGAGTGTAGGTGATTCAGCTGCAGCAGGGAGGATATTCTACAGAGGTCCCTTTGACCACAGCTGTTCCATGATTCACTGTAATTCGGTGTTAAATGAGTGCATGTGCATGGCTGCAAATAAAGGGGATTAAATAAATGCTTAGTGTACTGTCTTTCATTGCTTGTTAGTTCAATTAAAGATTTTTTGGTTTTGCTCTTTTTTTCTTTTTTCTTTCCTTGGGTTTTGGTTTTTGTGGGCTGTTTTGTTTGTTTGTTTGTTTTTGTGTGTGTGTGTTTGTTTTCCTTCTAACCGAAGCTTCTGTAGTTCTTGCATTTTGCAGGTTCATTGTGGAACTCCCAAAACTTTGTTTATGCTACACAGCTTTTTGTGTGGAGAGTGTTCCTGGGGGAAGTGTTTCAGAATGACAGCACTGTGTTTAGCATGATGTAAAAGCACCACAAACAAAAGAACTGCAACTGCACTTAGGTTTTGAGGTTGCTTTCTAGAAGAGTGCATTCTGTATGACCTGCATATACTTTTGTTCTCACTCTTAGCTGGAATGGAAAATTTAGCTTGAAAACTGTTACATCAAAAAAAAAAATGATATGGGGATATTTGCTTCATTAAGTCCAGGCAAGATCAAGGCTTTGAATTGCTGTTTATGTAGGCTGAGCAATCTACTCTGGCTCTTTCTCTGAGGGCAGAAGGATATTACCAGCCTCTGCTGTGCTGCCTGTGGGCTCTGTAACCTTCTGCATGCTCTTTCTTTCTGTGTGTATTTAATCACAGGTAGGCAGAACTGGTGTACTAGGGAGCAATTTTGTAGTGCTTCCTACATACAGAAAACTATTAATAGTTAAAATCACAGAATGAATAAGGTTGGAAAGAACCACTGGAGGTGATCCAGTCAAACTTCTCTACTCAAGCAGGATTCCCTAGAGCACGTTACTCAGGATTGAGTAACTCAGGATGCACCTACTTATGGGGCAAGACTTGAAGGCAATCGCAGTGGGAGGAGGGAGCCTCTCAATAAAGTATCTTCTCCTGCTGAAAGAGCTCTTGTTGTGGCAGTGATACTTGTGGTTTTGGTTGTCTGGTTCAGATCCCTTCCCCTTACCTTGCTTTGATGAGATAAATCTGATCTCTGGAACAGCTAGTGGCAGCTTAAGTCTAGAATGCATTGAAGTCTTGCAGTCCATTGAGAAGTGACTTTTATGGTAGATAGATATAGGCAGGAAGTCAGGTTGTCTTGCTAGGAGGTTGAAACTTCATTGAGCAAAGTGTCAAAGTACTTCTGGGGTGAGCACTGACTGAGACAGAAGAGTCTTTCTGAAAAATTAGGAGTTAAATTAAGATCCTTTCAAAGTGATGGTTTGTAATTATTTTTTTTTGTCTAGATCCTTTTTTCTCTTCAAAACAAACAAGTAAAAAGGTGATACTGGAATACCTTGTTCAGGATGCTTCTTTTTCTTACTGCTGCCTTGAAGCTTGTTTCTGTGAATTGCTCAAGTAGGCTGAAGGAACCTGATCTCTAAGTGTTGTTTCCACTTATCTTTTACTGGGTCTCTGCTCAATTTGGTATTGCATCCTGTGTACTGTAGGAACTAGTGCAGCTTCCGCAGCGTATGGATTCATGAGAACCTGCCTTTCAAAGATCAGATCTGTCAATAAAGGGAGATGCTTGATATGGCTGTCCTCTGACCCTGATGGACCAAATGGTGATTTTAGCTGTAAAGCAAGAAATGCCTCTGCTACGAGAGCCATATTCCAAGCTGTTTGTGTGTATTATCTCCTCCCACATACTGCTGCCCCCAGCAGTTGCTGCAATTGTTTATCTACTCACAAGGTAACAGAAACCTGCAAGCAGGTCCTGTATTTATCCAGATCACATCACATTTGGTCAAAGTAGCATTTTTAAACTAGAAGTAGCTTTCTTTCACTTGAAAATTACCATTTAACACCATTTATCTGCATAAATTTTAAAACTGTGAATCTCCAGGAGCTGGCCTGCAGGATTACAATCATTGAATAGTTTGGGTTGCAAGGGACCTTTAAATGCAGTCCACATCCCCTGCCATGGGAAGGGATGGTGTTCACCAGATCGGGTTGTTCAAAGCCCTGGGCAATTGACCTTAAACAGTTACAGTGATGGGTATCCACAGCTTCTCTGGATAACCTGTTCCAGCGTTGCAAGAAGTTCAGGTTGATGACATCTGTAGCTTTTCCTCTGTAAACTAATGCAGTCATATAATTGTGGAAGGCTACCAAATTAGTCAGGTGTGATCTGCCCTTTCTGTCTCTTAAGCGGCTCCCTGTCTTCCACTTGTTTTGATGTTCCATGATTTTACTGGATGTGGAGTGAGGCTGCCTGGTTGGTAATTCCCAAGATCTTCCTTTTTACCTTTTTTCAAAATTAGTCTGATGTTTTCCTTTTTCCAGTCTGAGGATTTGCTTTACTGCTAAGACTTCTTGGATAAGATTGAGAATTGCTTGGCCATTTTCAACATCAATCTGTTCCTTCAGAACCCTGGGATACATCTCACTGGGTCCTGTGGACTGACGTATGTTCAGGTGTCTCAGGTGATCTTGAAACTGAGGTTCACTTAGAGGGAACTGCAGTCTACAGTCCCAGCCTTGTGGTTCAGGGAACTGAGAGATGTGGGAAGAGAGATTCATATTGAAAGCTCTGATGAAAAACTGTTAAATAGCTCAGCCTTCTCCATATCAGTTTTCACTAGTTCTCACATCTTTATTATCAAGGGCAGGTATGTTTACTTTAATCTTCCTTTTTCTAACCAGCATTCCTGTAGAACTGTGCATTTCCTTCTTACCCTTTAGTTTGATCAGGAGGTTCTTAGTCATGTTTGTCTCCTGCTTCCCTTGCCTGTTTTCTTACACATGGTAATTGAGAACTCCTGGGCTCTGTGAAAAATGTCCTTAAAGGGCTGCCAGTTCTGTACAGCTCCTTCGTCCCTGAGGGCAGTTCCTGGGGGGGTCCCATCCATTAATTCATTCAGCAACTGAAAGTGTGCTCTTAAAACCTGGGGTCCTTACTCCATTCTTCACCTGGTCTATATCCATCATGATAGTGAATTCCACCAGGGCATGACCTACTGCAGCTCAGCCTGCCACTAAGCTTGACATACCTAATTAGTTCATCTATGTTGGTAGGCAACAGGTCTAATAATGCTTCCCCTCTAGTTGTGCTGTCTGTCACTTGGATTAAGAAATTATCCCCATTGCACTCCTGGACTGCAAGGGTCTTCTGGACTGCTTACAGTTTACTGTGCTGCTTTTCCAGCAGATGTCAGGGTGATTGAAGTCCCCCAGCAGGATCAGAGCCTGCAAACCTCCTGTAGCTGAAGGAAGAACTCATTATCAACAAGCTTCTCCTGATGAGGTAGACTGTAGTAAACACCAGCCATGAGGTTTCCTTTGTTAGCTTAGCCCCTACTTTTACCCATAAGCTCTCAACTTTTTCATTGCTCTTTCCAAAGCAGCTCTCTACAGTCAATGCCTTTTTTTTTTCTTGGAGGGCAGCCACCTGCTTGCTTTTCTTTCTTCCCTGCGCCTTCTGAAAGTGATAGTTGTCTATTGCAACATTCCAGTTGTGTGGTCCTTGGCACAATGTTTCACAGATAGTGATTAGATTGTAGGTTTCTAGCTGCCAAGTGGCTTCCAGCTCCTCCTGTTCCCTACCCTTGCTGTGTGCATTGGTATAGAGACACTTCAGCAATGCCACTGACCTTGTCACCTTCTTAGAGGACCATGCCATAATTCCTTTGACGCATTTCACTGGTGTTTCCCTCTTGGTTCCTAACATGTCACCAGTCCTGACTTTTCTCTGTTGCTCAGAACTTTATCACAAGCAGCTTGTCTGCTGCTGTCAGAACTCTTGTTTCTGTCTAGGTTATTGGGGAGCACCACCTAATTCCCTTTAATTTTTTTTTGTTTCAGCATAGTGGAGCCTAACACTGCTTTTGTGAGCTTCTGCTTCATATTACTGTAGTTGGTGTATTTGTCTCTTGCTCTGTCTGGCCCCAACAAAGAACAAAACCAACATGCTGGTTCATTGGGAACAAACTCGTGTCTGGGATAATGGGAAACTGGAATGCCCTGCACAAGGGAAGCAGAGAAGGCAGAATGATGGGTAGTGCTAAGCTGCTCATAATGACCCAGCAGGACTTTGGCTGATAATGCTAGATATACTCTAAACTATAAACACAAAATAACTCTTTTCAACTGCTGTCACTGGCCTGTGTCCCTGTGCTGTCCTTTCTTGTGCCAACCAGAGCATGTCATGTTTTGCATGAGGATTGGACAAGTGATTGCTCCTCTAATCTGCCTTGTTGCCTGACCAAATGTTTGCAGCCACAGCAGGGTGTGCAGGACTAGGTATGGCAGCTGTGCCAGTGTGGTCTAGGTGAAACAGGTTGCCCAGAGTGGTTGTCAAGTCTCCTTCTCTGGAGATATTCAGAAGCCTTCTGGATGCTCCTGTCTCTGATCTGCCACCAGGTTATCATGTCTTCTTGGCAATGATCTAACTGCAGTGCTCTCAGATATGTGTGGTTATTACCTGTATCCCATCTTGACTCTGAACGATGTGCTCTGGTGTGGTTAGCCTTTCTGCTCTATAATCCTCTCTTCATTCAACTTCATTCAGTTGATGGCATTCACTATAGAGGGGCAGTCAATAGCATAGGACCTCTCATTTTTTTCCCAACTCCTCTTGACTGAGCTGGCAGTGGTGTTTGAGGCCATGGATGTCATCAGGTCCACTGGTGATACTTAAATCCTTAGAGCTCTGTGCAGCCTCTGTAGAGATACTGTCTCCTGTGTTTTCTCCTTGCAATTCCAATGGCTGATGAGTACGGCCAGTTTCTCCATGACACAGACAAGACTGCATTTGCTCACAGAGGTGGAAGTTAATCAGTGATATAGTGGTGGTTAATGTTATTAGCCATATCTTACATATTCAATTTTATAAAGCTAAGAGTAGGGTGCTACAAATTTTGTTATATATAGTCATTTAGCAAAAAGGCTTATTCATCTGATAACTTGCTAAAATGGAATTATTGGCTCTAAATCACAGAAGTATAATATCGAGGCAAGAAGCTGGTATTCTTGTAATGTGAGAAAAGCTGCAAAACTTCAGTGGTTTGATTTACATGTACTGGTAGTTAGGAGAGAAGATGCATTTAGCACTGGCTGAGAAAAGTTAATACTTTGGATTCCAGTGTGTCGTCTAGATGTTTTCAGAATGTGGAGGTAAATGAGCACATTATCTTTCTTGTCAGCTTGGAAACATATCCTACACAAGACTTAGACTGAGAGGTGTGTGTGTTCCTGGGACCTAAAAATGCTGAGATTCTGAGCAGCTCTAGAGGTGTCATTTAGAGAAATGGAAGATAGTGCCTATGTTATAAATCAAAAAGAGGCTTTTTTTCTTAGGCTGTATCCTCTGCATCTTGATTCTTTGCAAGTAAGTAGATAAAGCTAAAGTGATAGTGTTTGAAAAGAACTTTTGGAGATCGTCTCCAGAAGTTGAATTTGAAAAGTGGGAAGAAAAATATATATACTAAAGCTGGGGTAACTGGAAGACACTCCAAGCACAAGGCCAGTGGGATACAGTGATGAAAAACTCCTTCGGATAGAGTAGGCAATGGTAGAGCTGGGAGCAACTCTGGAAATACAATTAAAAACAGTAGGCAGCTTGAAGTGCAGATACTTTTGGGAGGTCTGCCTGTTCTTGCATTTTTAACTCAACAGTCAAAAATTTAGATGTGTCCTTTTTTTTTTGTATTTGCATGTATCTGATTTGAAACCAGATGTGAAGTTTTCCATCAGCATTCCTGTAGGGATAGTCAGGAAGCTGTGGATTTTGGGCCTAGAGAAGTCATAACTGAACTGTTCTGATCTTTGCTAATATGAACAAACAAATGTATTTTTATCCCTATTCTATTTCCATTGTATTTATATCTTTCAATCAAAAGTGTTTTCATTTGGTGCACTTTCAATTGTGGCAGTATGAAGCAGGAAGGACTAAGTATTTGGGTGCTGGTTTCTATGCAGAAAAACTTACTTCCCCCCATCCCAGCAAAAACACACTTGTTGCTGGTTAATAGCTACCAGGGAAGTTTTTGCCATATCTTGTTGCTGAAAATGTGAAGGTTGAAACTAACAAAAGTAAAAATGTTTGTTCTTGACAGCCAAGTGAGGTTGTGTTGGTTAACTTCACAGTTCAAAATACGTATGTCAGGAGGCTGTGGGCCAAGTGCTTCATTTTAGGATTTATCCTGCTGTAGTGAGCTGGCAGTAATCTGAAATAATTAGTGGTTGTAGTATATCCTCTGTGAAATACAGTAGCTTTTTAAAAATGTAGTAAGACTTATGGCCTTTCTTGTCTCTAGTACTGATCTGGTATAATAGCAGTGTAATTAAATAAGGCATTTCAGATAGTATGTGAAAATCAGAATCTGAAATATTTTAGCACTTGCAGGGAGGGTAAAAAATATGACTCCAGATCAGTCTATATTTGTACTGTAGTTAAGGTTCCAGGGTTTTGTTGTCCATATGCAATATGAAGATTCAGTAAAAAGAAGAGCTTCTTTATGCTGTTTGTACAATATGGTCTGTAGAAAAGGCAGATAATGTTGATGTATTGCTAGATTATTAAAGGCACTGCCTCCAATACTGGGACATAATATACACCAATGTCCCCATTTTCCAGAGGAAATAAACCAGCATATCCAAGTATGCTAATTAACAAAGTTTCAGGAATTAATTTTTGTGTACAACATCCTTACAATTGCCTGTTAAGTGTACAGAACTGGAACAAAAGTTTCTTGATAGAAACTATTTCCACATCCCTTTTCAGGCTAGTCAAAAACAATCCTTTAAAACCAGTGTGCATTGTTTGAAATCCAAAATAGCTACGATTAGCTAGAATGGCTTGTTCTGTTTTTCTTTATAGAGGGAATGTTTTTTCCCCACACAGGAGATCTATCTTGAAATTTTTATACATTGCTGGTGTATTGAAAAGGAAATTTAGAGTGACACACTGTGTCTATATCTCAAATGCCCTGTCGTTAGAAGAGACTTTATCTTGGGCTAAAGTGTTAAAGGTTTTGATCATGCAGGAGAACATTCAATTAGAAGCTACCTGGGGTTTGCAGGTATTGAAGTACAGCTGTTACACTGATAGACTAAACATCAAATGCTCGATTTCTCTTGTTAATTCCTGTTGATGACAACATTGCTCACTAGGGTATTTTTTTTTCTGAGATAATGTACTTAAAAAGTACGGAGACATTAGAATCAAATAGTCAATAGAGGAAATACAAGAATAAGATGGTCTTTGTGACCCATTTGCTTCCTTTATTCATATGCATTCTAATGCGGTCTTTATTTATATAATTGGTTTCTTTTTCCAAGATGCCATTGCCTTCATTTCATGGTATAAATGTGTTTCTAAAGCTGAATAAGGGTGGTATCTGCAGGACCATACCCCTGGCTGTTGGAGAAGCTGGAAGATGAGTGGGATGATTGCAGAGACAAGAAGGATGAATCTCATCGTTATAGCAATTGAGTTCTGATAGGTTGTTTTTCTGAACCTCATTTGGCCACTTTAAATGTTGTGTTCCACAGGCAGTCAATAATTCTGGAGTTTGCAGACAACCAGCTTAAGCCTTGTTAGTAAAATTTTAATGTATTTGCCTAGGTTTAAAAAAGCCTAGAAACTGGACTCAGAGGTTTTATGTTGTAAGCTTTAGCCAAATCCTTCATGGTTCATTACCATGATTGAACAGGTTAGATACACTGCATAATCCTTTGTCAATTTTAGCCAGGAGAGGAGCTGGAAGCAGCACTGTGTGTGTCGTCATCTGTGAGTGCCAGCAGAAGTAGCAGGGAGGCACTCTTGATTGGTTTGCATAGGGTGGAAGAATCAAGAGACTTGACAATGTGCTTCTGGTTTAACACTGAGCTTAGGCAGTTGCAGATGCCTTTGAGAGTTCTACATCTGCTACCTCGCATTTTTTAAAGCCACATTTCTTGCCCTAACCTGCCTCAACTTGGCGTCACATGCTAGTCCAAACCTCCAAATGGGTCAGATGCCAGTCATTCCTCTCTCTTCTTCTTTCTTCGTGGACTTCTTTCTGGTCTATTATCTTTTCCCATGCCACATCTTCTTTTTCAGTTTTCTTTCTCCCCTAGCTCTTTGTCTGAGGCTTTCTGCCATATGAATCCTTCGTTGCCTTCTGGTCTGGTCAGTGCTATGTTTCATCTTTTTTGTACTGCCTGCTTTCTCTTGGTAGACAGGTAGTTGCTGGTAATGTCTTTCAGGCTACAACTCTTACACTGGTGCCTCTTGGGACAAATGGGTTCTCTCTTCTCAGGTAGAGTCACTGACAGGCTCCAAGAGAAGGGAGATGGAACATACAGAATCTCTCTCTCCATATGCATTTCCTGTACTGCCTCTTGTGTTTAAAACAATCTGCAGTAGGTCTTGTTTGCCTTTTCACACTGGAGTGTGCCTGAGTGGCTTGAGAGGCTGGCTCAGTCTCAAACCTGTCTGTGAGTAAGATCTCTCAGGTGGGTGGGAGCAAGTATGGCACAGATGGTGTCTTCAGAAACGTAGGTGCTAGATCCTGACAAGATTCAGTGAGCACGTGCGAGCTGGTTTTTTTCTCTCCCCCCCATTTTGGTGTTTTTGTCTTGAAACGGGGGAAAAAACCTCACCACCAAAGAAAAAAGCTTAGGTTTTTCCTAGGCTTCCTGCTTGAGTCTTCTTTCAAAAATATCAGGCACTTGTCCCTTCTCATCAAAGTGTAAAATAAGTCAATTTACTTCACTGAAGCGCCAGACTTCTGCAAAAATTCAGCTTTGGGGCAAGCATTGCGCCCTGTAAGCTACAATATATGAAATTTGGCAGTGTTTAAAGAATCAGAAGTCAGATGTCAGAAATGTACAAGGAAAGAGGTTTGAATAAAAACAACACTACTAGTTAAATTTTTAATTTAGAAAGAAAGGTTTTCTGAAAAGTGATTTGCTGGTTAAGGTTTTTTTTAATATATATTCATGTGTATATATATACACACACGCACACAGTATCAGTAATTAATTTTGTTCTGAGTTGGATTATGTTTTTTCTGGAGAATTCTGTCTGTGAAATGTTTTTATACCCTTAGTTACAAAAACTCTTTGCAACTATTTCTTTGTCTTTACTTCTTCAGTCCAGCTCTATCTCAACAGATGTTAGGTGAGCAACCATAAATGTCTGCTGGTTTTTATTACTCATCTCTTTGACCTTTGTATACTGTCCTGTCATTCACACTTGTACAAAGTAAGTGTGTTGCTCTGAATTTGTAATATGTTGTGTTTATTTTGCATGACATCTGGGGCCTTTTTGTCAGGCCTCTAATGTTACCGTGGGCTTTGTTCTCCAGTTCTGTATAAAATGTCATGATTTTGAGAGATGGTGCTGTGTATTATATTATGTTGTTTCTGATCAAAAGAGTTCACAGGCGAAACTGTGGGATTTTTTAAATGAACTTTTCTATTTCTAGTTTACTGTATCAATGCCTTCCTAGCCTTATGGCTGTATATCGTATTCTAAGTGTTTTTACGTACTTGAACTTTCATGTATTTATAGGCGTAGTAGGGAAAAGAAATACCAGTGAGTATAACAGCCTCTGAGCGTCCAGTCTGCAGGGTACCAGGTTACAAATCTTACCCTATTTGTTACACTTCTTGAAGGTGAGCTGATATGCCGTGGTTAAGATTTCCTATGCAAGTGATGAGCCACTGAAAGGAGTATTGCTGATTTATAGAGGCGGGGTAACTTGGGATATTCAGCTGTTAAAGGAACGGGAGAGGTAACAAGCAGCAGTAGTGGTAGTAAAGGCAGAAGCAGGTTCCACAGCAGACTTCCCAGTGTGAGTCAGTGAATGCACAGCATACCAGCTAGCTGTCAGGAGGAGCCCAAACCGACTATTGCAAGAGAGTCAGGGTCCATGTTTATCATGCAAAGTCATGTGGTCTTACTATATCTTAACTTGCCAACTTAGCCCTAGTCTGGAGAAGATCCTTTGCTGCAGTGCTTAACAAAAAAAAAAAAAAAAAAAAAAAAAAAAAAAAAGAAAAAAAAAAAAAGAAGAGAGAGGGAGGAAAAGACAGAAGGAAAAATCAAGAAAACTGTGCAATGTTTGTTTATGCCTTCATCATGCCGAGGAGACACTTAGCAGTAAATAACCTGTGTATACCCGAGGTAAGATACTGTTTCTGCTTTCCCTGCACAGTGCTGCTGCAGCACGGAGCTGATCCAAACATTCGGAACACCGATGGGAAATCTGCACTGGATCTGGCAGACCCTTCAGCAAAAGCTGTACTCACGGGTAAGATGCAAACCTCTCTCAGCGGTGTAACCTGAGTTTATTTCGTGTGTGTAAGTTCAGCATCAGAAGAGCCTTCTGCCTTTCCAGATTTTCTGTTGTGTAAGAGCATTTTAAAACTGTCTTTTACCAGACTTCACGTTGATGTAATTGTTGTTAATCTGCTGTGCTGCTATAGGTTTGCTTATTCTGCTTATGCTGTATTTTTCTGTTATAACGTAACTTATTTACTGCATTTTTCTGGGCTTTTACTTTTTAATTGATACCCAGTACACAGATTGAACAGGATCCCCTAGCCCCTGAAAAAAAAATAGGAAAAAAATCAGGTCAATTTTTTTAAGACCTTCACTGTTAGGCAAGCAAGGACGTTTGTATAACTATAAAAGTACCTGTGATCTGAAAGACAACCTGCTACCCATTGCAGAGATCAATACTTTCATTAGATTTTGCTGCAGATTCACATGCTGCTCTTTCCTTCCTCTTCTTCGTTAGTCATTTTGGGTTGAACCCTTTCTCATCTACCAGTGTTTTCTTTTTTGGGGGCTATTAGCTGCAAAACAATGTTTCATGAAAATATCATGCAGATATAACTCTGTTTTTACAGAGCTTTGATTTTTTTATAAATTAACTGTTGTGGCATACCAGTGAGCATGAACAGTATAGTAGCCTGCCAAATAGGTATCAAGAAATACACGGTCCTCTGTGCTGATTTTGACATCTAGGAAATAATGTTTAAAACAAAGTAATATTGGATTTTAAAATATATACAATTAGATTTATAGAAAGGGATTCAGCAGCTGAGGTTCATTTGAAGGAATAGCTGTTTTTCTTTTGCCTCTATTTCCCCTATTCTCTTTTTATTGACAGCTTAATTTATAGGTTATGTGCTATGAAACACCCGTATGCTTTCTTCAGATTATGTTCAGAGCACACCAGCACCCTTCACTTTGTCAAGAACATTTCCTCATCTTTGTTCAGTGCACTGAGCACTATACATAATTATCTACAGCGCTGCAGTGGTTTGAGAGTGCCTTTGGAGCAGTGTACTTTAAATACATATGATTTACTTTCATTACTCTGTGTCAAATTTAAACACGTTCCTACAGTGTTAACACTAATGTTAGCTGTGCTAAGCAGGTTAATCTGACTTTCGGCTGTTAATGGGTACAATTGTACAGATGCTGAAGATAGAGAGGGCAACAGGGACTCAATGTACCTGGGAGGTGTTAAAGGATATATGCCATTTACTTGTGGGGAACTTGACATTAACATACAGTGTGGGGTTACAAGCCCCAAGCTGCTCTTCAGGCTATGCAACTTCAGAGGATAGTAGAAGATTAGGAAAGTGTGTGACCTCATGCCTGCTTGTGGATTTCTCTGGGCACTAGACCACCTTGCCCTTTAGGCAGGGAGAGGGCAGGGTGTCCTAGCAGACCAGTGGAGATGGATTGGAAGCAGCCCTGTGAGGACATCCTGTGAAATGCAGCCAGTGCCCCTCTCTGGGCTCGCCCCTGATGCCTCACCCACATCATCAGCAACTGGAGCTGTCTGCAGCCCGTGAATGTTACCAGGTGCTGCATGTAGGCACGCATGGTGCTATATATGTCTTTAGTTGTTCATAAAAAGGCATCATTTCTGTATGTGTTTGTTCTTCCCAGCAAGAAAACCAGCTTTTGCTTTATCAGCTTTGTCCTCAAGGTGGCTCTTGGCTACGCAGGGCTCTGTGCTGTGTACCTGAGTTCCAGGCTGTGCAAACAGGGCTGGACTCAGGCTGTAGCTGCCATGTGATGCCCAGTAGCTGAAAAGCCTAACACTGGAGATGTCATTTAAATGCAATCCAGCTACTAAGAGCTGTATTTTTGGGGATGTTGCCCTGTTTTATAGTATCTCCGTTAGGCTGCTATTTCTCATGCATTTTCCATATGTTGTTACCTTCAGGTCTAGCTTCATCTCTCTGGAAGAAGGAGGCTTAAGGGATTTCTTAGGATCTATCTGACTGGGGATAATCTTTAGCTACAGCAATGCTTTGCAATTAGGTGCATCAGAACTTAAAGGTATTAGTGGATTAAGGATGAGTAGGATATATTAACTTAATTTTCAGTATTTAGTATTGAATTGTCGGATTTTAGAAATGCTCATCTTTAGAGCTTTTGGAAGTGGAGCACAGTCCGTAATTTGTTACTGTATTTGCATCTTTAAGCAGCATGTCAAGGCTGCTCTCATTGTTATTTTTGACTCCTTTCTCTATCTGTGTCTATCATAGAACGTCCTCAGTTGGAAGGGACCTTAAAGACCATCTAGTTCCAACCCCCCTGCTGGGGACAGAAGGCACCTTTCACTAAACTAGGTTGCTCAGAGCTCCATCCAACCTGGCCTTAAACACTTCCAGGTATGGGGCATCCGTAATTTCTCTGGGCAACTTGTTCCAGTTTCACTGTAAAGAATCTCTTCCTAACATCAAACTTAAACCTACCCTATTTCAGTTTAATTCCACTTCCCCTTGTCCTATCCCTATGCTCTCTTGTGAAAGAAATCTCCCACCATCTTTCTTGTAGGCTCCCTTCAGATACTGGAAGTCCACAATTAAGTCACCCCAAAGCCTTCTCTTCAGGCTGAACTGTTACTGCTCTCTCAGCTTTTCCTCATAGGAATCATGCTGTCAGTAGAATAGACTTTTCCACAGTACTACTGTGTTGATTGTTGAAGAGCATGGATTCCTCTTAAAACTTTTTTCGACCAAGTATTTGCATAGGGTCGTGCATCTGTGTTAATTGCTTTGCGAATGAACTGTGATTACAGTGTCCCTTTGACCTCCAATGCAGCAAAAGCAAACGAGTAAACTTGCTGGTAATTGATTAAACCTTTTCAGTTTGACAAAGAATTCTGTATGTGTTTTAAAAGTGAAATTCCTGCTGCATAAAAAGCATTTCTGCTGTTTTGGCAGCAAATGCTAAATCCACAATGGCTTGTTCTTTTTTGTCTTCCAGTCTAGAATAATGTGTACTCTACTCTTCACCTGGATTGCAGAAAGGATATGTAATGCAGTAGTTTCTGGCATGATTTCCAGCCATTTTCCTGCAACATCCTCTTAAAATATGTGTTTTATAAGGATACATATTGCAGATGAAAGGCTAATATTTTGATGGAAATGGACTTTGAAAATTTCATTGTAGAATAAAGGGAATTTTATAGAAATTAAACGTGCCGTACCACCTTCTTTGAAAAAACAAAATAGAAGTTACGTAATTGAGGAATCTGCTTTTTACTATCTAGAAAGCAGCCCATTTTCCTTTTTTTGCAGGATACGCAGCATTTCTATAAACCAAGCATTTCATGTTTGGGAGGGTGAATATTTTGTTTCTTTTTACTTAGCGTACTGAATCATTCTTTTTACTTAGCATACTGAAATTCCTGAATCATATTGTCAGAAAAAGGATTGTAGTCTTTTTCTCAGGCTGAAGTGGTACGACAGGCTTCAAAAACATATCACATCTAAGAACATCTAAGAGCTGTTAAACACACCAGATTCATACCCTGGTTTATTTTAGTTTAATTTAATTGTCTTTGGGGTTTGTGGTTTATGAGATGGGGACACATCTTTGTTGCCATACCTAACACTGTGGCACTGCCATGCAGAGCAGGGCCTTTGGGAGCTTGTGCACTGCTAGTCATATTAGTCTTCATTATTTTCTTACCCTGATTATTGCCCCTTTCAAGATTAACATCCTTTTATATCATCCCTGTACAGTATATTATGGGCCAACAATATTGTTAATGATTTATGTGAATGATTTTTTTTTTTCACACAGTGATGCTTTCTTGCCTCTTATTCCCCATACTATCTGCTGTTCAGATAAAGATGCCTTATGTGAATAGTTGTTCTTTGTACTTGAGCAGTTTCCAAAGGAGCTGTTAGCAGGAACTGAAGGCATTTTTGGTGGACAATATATTTTTGTCTGCTTCATGCCAGTGTTTTGTGGGGTTGTTTTTTGTTGGTTTCAAGGATTAGTCCCTTGAAACAGATCAAAATAAAAAAAAAAGTCTGAAATCTGCTGCATCTCTAGATTAAAGGAAGATTTTTTTAGGTATGAAATAATGTCTTGTTTGTTAATAGAATCAATTTTCAAAATTAAACAAGATTCTGATCTTCCTGCTTACTATGGAAATAATGTCTTTTACAAACAAAGTGCTTTAGGTCCTATTGAGCATTTCTCAGTTGAGTTTTTTGGATGTGAAAGACAGCTTGATGAGTGAAAGTATAGCTGGGCTAAGGTTACTAGAGGTGTTAATGAGGATTCATGTTTTCATCTATTTGTCATGTCAACTTTTTAATTTAAACAGGGAGCATAGTTCATATATTGAAATATATTTGCACAATTCTTTTTGAAGTGGACTGCCATTTATGTGTAATTTGCCTGCAAGGAAGAGAAAAATCTGATATTTCACTACAATAAGTTTACTAAACTTCAGAGAATCGAAAATGGATTTTAGGTACAACTTAGCCATTTTAAAAACAGTAGTAAGAGAAGAAAATTTAGTTTGTTAATTTTGTTTTTCCTGTGGCACCTTTACAGCTTGCCTGTCTCAAATACTAAACTATTTCCTTCTGGGTTGGTGTTATTTCCTTCCAAGTACTCTTAGGATATTGAAGATCTTCCAGATAGACAATAGCACTTTGTTTTGGGAGGTGTTAACCTTCTCTCCCTTTCCTTTAATTGATCTAATTCTTACACAGTATGTGCTAAATCAGGTCATTTGGACAAGGTTTAGCTTCTGTCTTTTTACAAAACAGTATAATAAACATCAGTACCAAAGGAAAAGTGATTTCATGGTAAGGAAGGCAGGTCCTGCTAGAATGATTCTTGCCACCCACTTATCTAGGTCATTGTCCTTTCAGACAGTAACACTGGATCTGCTGCCTTACAGAAAAGAGCAAGAAATCCCACAGTTGAGGAATATCCTCGACCTGCAGAAAATGTTTACCTTATTTCCTATAAGCTGTTGATACACATCTTGAAGCAAGAGGTCTGAAGAGCCTTTTTTAGAGCTTGTTTGGGCTTTGAATGTATGTTTTTGTGATTGTTACTTGTTTAACATTCAGGTAGATTTACTCTTCCTTTTTACCAAGACCTGAGAGGAGGAAATAAACCATATGCTCTAGTTCACTGGTATGAATGCCATGTGATACTTTTACATTTGGAGTCCATGGTGATCTGTTACATTTATTTCCATTATGAAAAATAACAGCTTTCCTTTGGGAATACTGGGACCATTGCTCTTCCAGTCTTTGGAAGGAGACAGGAAAAAGGTACTCATGGCACAGACTGGAACATAAAGTCTGCCGTTTTGGTGGCACTCATCTAGAAGCTCTAGATCTGTGGATTTTAAATCTTGTCTTATGTTTTTTAGATAATATTATAATGATAACTATCTTGATGTATTTGTAAATGTATAGTTTTTAAAAATCTCATGTAGTGTGTGGTCTAGTTCCCACTTTCCTCTTTGAAGAAAGTGCACAGGTTGCTTAGCAAGCCAGAAGTTAAATGCCATCTCCTCTCAGTTGGGGCATGGTCACATTTCAGTTCTATTTCATATTTCCTTTTTTTCTCATTTGAGAGGAAAGTGGAACAAACAGTCTTCTATTTGTTCTAGATGTTGTGCCATATTTGGTGTGCGCTTCTGCTATATTTCTTCTTCAAGAAGAGCAGTTCTTGATCTTTAGAGTGTGGACATGGAAGTTTCACCTCAGTGGAAAGGAAGTTGCACCTTGGCAGTACTGCTGTAATCGCTGATTCTCTTATCGCTTTCCAGCACTGCTATTATTTCAAGATAATGTATCTTGATTTGAGCACTGTGCTCTGGCATAGCATCCAATTGACTTCTGGGATTTTGATTCAGTAGCTTTCATGGCATTTTGTTATTCCAGGTTTTATTCAGGCTAAGTTTGATTTTTATTACCTCTCTGATTGCAGAAGAGCTAAATGGTTCATGGGAGCCTCTAAAGCAATTCTGAAGTTTGTGGTTTATATTCCAGTATAATTCTAGGTGATTTATATTATGTATGCAGTGTTTATTGCTTTGCCAGTACTCCATTTTGTTGCTCTTTCCCTTGGTTTCTTTTAGGTCCTTCTAGCTTCTGCTGTTTTTTCTCTGGTAATTAAATAATTTAAATATTTTCTTCAGTGTGGTAGGTTATTTAACAGAAGTTGCAGTGTATTTTATCTTAAAGGAAACAAGTTACTTCAATTTTTAAGTGTCTGAAGTATTTTGGTTCTGACTCCATAACTGCATAATTTCTTTGATCTCTTACTGAGGGACTTGTGCAAGGATTTCTGTGAGTTGGTGTGTGTTTTGCTGCCTAAAGTCCATTTCCATGCCTTAATGTGCTTAGATTTCTTCCGATTGTAACTGCGTCTCTGGATGCTCGTTTCATAGGGCTTAACTTTAGGATAATGAGAGCTTCTTTTTTTTTCTCCTGCTCCATATTTTAGAGTTAAGCACTATTATCCTTATCTTTTGTTTGAGCTTAGATGTTTATCTTGAAGTGGCTTCTTTCGAATGGGGGTCTCTGCCTAGATCAGGCAACTTTTCATTTCTTTTGTAACCTCAATTTAGGCAAGGACTTACAAGTCTGTAGTCTGTTGTGTAGGTAGTCAAGTAAGAAGAGGCAGTGTGGGATCTAGGATTGGTGCTTTCATGAAAAGCATGGTTTTGATTTATACCATCCCCCTGGCAAGGATTTTCACTCGTTTTTTCTTTTTACTGTTATCTTTTCAAGGTTTTCACAGAACACCTAAATCCGGTGTTTTGGTTTTCCGTTTCTCAGTTCTGCTTTTATATAGAGTTGTGGATGCTTTGAAAGCTTTCAGAAACCTAATGCACACAAATTTATTTAGCCTATACTTCACACTGAAATTTTACAACGTCAAACTGAAAAAAACCATTTCTTACCAGGATTTGTTGTTATTCATATGGACAGAATAACAAGATTTCTGTAGCTTGTAAGTAAAGAATACAAAATATATTTTTCATGCTGCCCTAGGAAACATAATTGCAGAAATAGATAAGAAGCCTTTCTGTTTCCATAGTGCATCAGAGCACTCATCTTCTTCTTGTTGCTCTGCCTTGAGCTCCAACCTATCTTATACTTTATTGATTTTTTTTTTCTTTTCTCTAAATGTTGATTAGTAATTTAGTTCGTTGTTGAGTTTAGGCTTTGGGTTTGGTTTTTTTGTTGTTTGTTTGTTTTTTTAATATATTCTGTGTTGTACATTTCTGATTTTCATAGCAATTTCTGCCAGTCTTAAGGTCAAATAAAAATTTGATCTCTACTGCATTTTTCCATTGTCCATGGATAACCTTCCTGGATTACTGTACCAAAATGGCCTTTTCACACTCTATACTGCATGTGATAATAAGCCAGGTGCAGTGATAAGAATTGAGTGGATGGAGAATGTTATACCATGTAACTTCTTGTTTATTTGGTTCTGTTTGTAAGTAGGATGATAGCCATGCTGCAGTTTTAACTATTTTCATGTAGTTTTTGAGTATGCATTCTAATATGTAATTTAGTCTGTAAGCAAGCAGAGAAAAGAATTTTTAGTTGGCAGGAAGATTCCTGAGTACAAAAGCTCCTATTGCTTTAATATCTTGTACTGTAGCTTCTAGAGCAGTCTTTTAGTTGTTTTCTTCATTTAAATATTGACAGCAATGAGCCAGTCACAGCTGAAATCTGTGGAGTCTCTGAATTCATGGACAAAACATTTAAGATTGTTTTTCCAGGTTTAACAGATGAATCTAAAAAAATGTTAATGTTGTGTAAGGAAAATATATTGACTAGGAAATGGGAGAGTCAGACAATCTCAATTTTGCCTTTCTGTGCATGTGTTAGGACACAGCCTGCTTATGAGACTGCTTACTGCTCCCCACTGCCTCATTCAACAGCATGGATGACTGTGCTCTGGGGAGGAATCAAGACTGCATGATGTGGCTGTGCTGGGCACTTTCTGTACAGGGCTGCTGCACAAAATCTGTTGTGGTGAGAGTAGGTGTGTTATTGCCACCTGAGAAGAGCTCCTGCCCTAATGAGTAATGGGCACAGGGTGCAATTCAAGTTCTGTGGAGTACAGGGCATCCTGTTGGGTCAGAAACTTTCTTTCCCCTTTAACTTTACTACACATGTCCTTGATGTAATTTAAGTGCAATTGTAGGACTTTGCCAAGGAGTTAATACTCTTGAAATTTAAAGGTACTCGAAAATTCTCTTGTAGATCACACAATTTATACTTAAGACTGTAACAGTGCTCTGTGAATTTGTTTGAAGCTCTTTGCAACTTCCATGCCCCAGGTTTTGCATTGGTCTTTTGCTGGGCTTGAAGCACACCATGTGTATTTATGTTGGATATCCCATTTCACCTTAGGATGCTCTGTCATAAACTGATTGGTGATGTGCAGTGGATTCTGCTGCTAAATTGCTCCTTCCAGCAGTTTCTCTGTGGTTTATAAATAAAGCAGGTGTCCTGCAGATAAGATTTAATTTGTTGTACTGTCCTTATTCATGATACTGAATGCAGAGAGTCAGTCAGGGATCCTGTGAAGGTGGTGTGGTCATAGGGGAATGCACATACATGCAGGTTGAGTTTAGCACGCATGAAAAGTTAACCAGATACTGGAGGGGAATGTGTTTTAATATAAATAGACTCCTGTAGCATTACCTTTTTTTGATGTTCCCCAGCACTCCCCACTATTCCTGTCCCTTATTTGTGAAGGTATCTACTCATTTCTCCCTGGATCTGGGTAATCCTAGCTGTAGTCTTCAGCAGTTTAGATATATGGACTTGGATTTATCAGATTGGCCATATTAGGCATTTCTTCTGAGTTTGAAATGCAGCAGAACTCTTGAGTCATCCAAATGTCTCTTCTAAAATATCCAGATATTAAAGTTTCTTCTTAAAGAGAGTAGAAGATCTCTATATTGTATTCAAATACATAAAACATTATATATGAGCTTTGTGGACATCACAAACACTCTTTGTCTCACAGATGTGGTGAATCTGTAATTTAAAAAAAAACCTAGATTGAGATAAGCAAGAAGAATTTCAGCCTGAAGGATTCAGAGTTGGCAGAATTATGATTAGGAACTAGTGTTTAAATCATAGTTTTTAAGTAACCTTTGGTTTCCTAGGAGCTATCACGAATGCTACCAGCTCTGTCTACAATTGGTTTATTGTAAAGAGTCATTTCTTGAGTGAAGCTTGTTTTGCTTTCATGTGGTGCTGTGCTTAGAACTCCTACCTTGAAGACTTTTAAAATTAATTGGCATAGAGAACTTTTATAATTGTGGAAATACATAATGGAAATGGAATAGACCTGACTTATTTGGTGAGGTGATCTGATTCAGCAGGCTCAGATGCAGTTTGCATTTCATATGGCCATGGGTTAGATTGTCCTTTGATATACAAAACTTTGCAGAGGCAAAGGAGGTAGGAGAGGCTTATCCTTAGGGTCGTGTTACTTCTCACACAGGCTGAGCACCACAGGTCTGATGTGCATCTTTTGTGCCATGGCACAAGCCTGGTGTCCAGGTGCTTGAGGCCATCCATGCAACTTGTTCTGTTGAAGGGGCAATACATGGAGGAGAGAATGGAAGGGGGAGAAGGTAATATAAAGCAA
Source organism: Hylia prasina (assembly GCA_013397195.1). Taxonomy (NCBI): domain Eukaryota; kingdom Metazoa; phylum Chordata; class Aves; order Passeriformes; family Sylviidae; genus Hylia; species Hylia prasina. Next base: position 245,459 of record VYXD01013155.1, on the reverse strand, counting down.
ATGGCTGAAGAGGCTGTAACCTCTTCCTTATGGACTGTTAATGTGAAGTCTTGATATATATATCTGTATTTAAAGAGTGTCCCACTTAAAAGACTGAAATAGAACTGCATTGCTTCTGTTGTATTTTACATATGCTTTTGACTCTGGAGAGAGTTTATGCTGTTTTATACTGGGGCTGTAGTGTGTGGGAGTGCTGTAATTCTCATGTGCACACATATGTGTGTGTGTGTTTACATTATCAACAGAAATGAGGCTCTTCTGGGGTTAGGTAACGACAGTGTTGTTTTTACGTGGTTGAAGTCACAAGTGTTGTTTTTTATTGGTGCATGAAGAGGCTTCTAGAAATATGCTTCTCTCTGGATGGGTATTTTAGTGTTACAAGTTTATGAATAAACTAAGAAGTTTCTATTAAATTAGGGAGCCATTTCACTGACTGATTCATTCAAGCTATCACAAATAACGTAAGTGTTGAGTACTAAGTTTGAAGTCACAGGGTTTGGAGTCTGGTTTGTTTTATCTTTCCCTTTTGCAGGGGTGAAAGAAAAAGCAGTCTTGGTGACCGAGTATTAAAAAACCCCATTAAATTGTTTAATTAATAGTTAAAATTATTTAATTGTCAAATAAAAATCATCCCCAGCTTACCTACACTTAGAATAGAATGTAGCTTAAAAATGCTGAAACCTAAACCAACCAAACTGTATTTATATCCACCTAGGAGGCTGCAATAAAATGGAAAAAAACCCTACTTCTATAGTGTTTCCTAATTTATCACTGAAAGGCAAACAGATGCTGTGGTGGATAGTGCTGATGCATGAACTTGAACTTTGTGGAATACAATGTATTTTTTATTGTATAGGTGGCAGTAGAAAGAAGTCTTTTAAAAAATTGTTCAAGTAGCTGGGTGTTTCAGTTTAATTTGTGCAGTGCCAATATGTGGATCTGTAACTGAAGAACATGGAAAAGTTAGTCTAAAATGAGGAAAATTGGATGGAACTGTTTTTGAAAACTTCGAGTACTTTCGTTTGTTGAAAATGTCAGGCTCAACAGAAGATTTATTAGCTTCATTTCATGCTTTCTAACTATTCATTGTGATCATTAAATAACAATCAAGGCTCTTTCTGTGTGATGAGAGATCACTTGTTATACTTCAATTTTCACTAGGAAGAATAAGTATTAGCATTTAAATTGAAATTGCTAATTTCTTCTTGCATATCCTTAGGTCTCAATCCTGCCAGATGCTGAGCCACTCTGTCTATGATCCAAGAAAGATCTGGGGTTAATTCAGATGTTTAAATGCTACATACTGAAGCAGGGCCACAACACTCACCGTATCAGGAAGGAAGATGGAGACCATTCTCCTGAAGGTCTCTGGGTGCTGTTCTCTGGGGTAGGGTGAGTGACATGGAGGCAGTGGCTGTAGTCTGCATCTTGTGAGTAGACAAAGCCTTCTTCCAGATTTTATAAAATGCAGCAAGTTACATGTAAAAGGTTGGGGTTTTTTCTGCATGCAGTTATTTAGAAGTATGATATATGGATATAAAGGAATAATGCAGGTCAATGCAGTATTTCCCATCAGAGTAATGAGCGTGCAGATCCATTATTTTGCATTTTCTGTATTGTTTCATGAACAAAGAAACATGGTGGGTTTTTTCTTTAAAAACTGAAGTTATATTTCTGAGCTGTAGAGAGTGTGGTTGAGATTTTAACTAACTTTGAGCATTATCCACAATGGTTGTTTACGAAAGTATTGTGTTAAGGTATGAAAAGGCAGAGCTTGCCCTTCAAACCATATGTGTTAATGTGAGTCAGCTTCTTTTTTGTGTCTGTTCAACATACATCTTAGCTGCAAGGTGTTTGGCTTGGTGCTCCCTGTGGAAATGGGGCCTCACATGTTCAAATCTTGGGATTAACATAGGATCTCTTCCGTCTTTAGCTTTCTCCCATAGCCTCCTGCAGTCACTGTAGTGCAGTCTTCTACTTTGGGCATGTGGTTCTTTGTGGTAGCATTGGCAGGGACCTCTTATAATTCGAGGGCATATAACAAGCCTTGAAAAATCTTCCTGTGTTTATTTCTCCTCACTCCAAGCAGCACAAGGGGGACACGGAACAATAGCTTTTTTTTCTCACCATATCTTAGGTCTCTTTTTGTAGAAATGAACATTCCTGCTTTTTCTTTTCAAAGTTCAAGAGTTCTTTTTTTTAAAATTTATTATTTTCTTATGTCGTGATATTAGTTGTTATATCTAGGTGGCAGATGCGATTTCTTCTCATACTTTCTGTTCATCCTTGCCTACTTGATGAAGCTAATTGCTGCTTTTTTTTGTTTCTTTGGGTTTTTGTTTGTTTTATTCTTTTGTTTGTTTTTTGTGGAGTTTTTCTTCGGTTGGTTTTTTGCTCATTTGTTGTTTTTTTCTTTGCTGCTTCTCCAAGGGTAGGGAAGGATGTTACTGGATAGGGGGATATTGTCAGTCTCTTGTGGATGTAGGATGAAGATTCTGAGCTATAGGAGTTTTCTCTGAAATTAGACTGAATTTGTCATTTGTATGTGGCTGCTTATCAGACTTGCATGAAGGTTCAAAGTTCATAATGTAGCGAAAATTAACTTGCTATCAAGCTTTATGCTGAACCTCTATGTAGTATTTTTTGAGGTGATTTTTAAAAGCTTGACCTCACTGGGAAGTAAGAAGTCACCTGTGTCTTTGAAATTGCAACAGCTCTGGTCTTCCTTACAAACAAGGAAGACAAACTCTGGCAAAAAAGACACTTTTTCCTCTCTCACAAGCCTGTTTGTTTCAAGTGTGCTTTAGAGACATTTCAAAATTACATTTTTTGTGATTTGTACCCAATTTAGTTGCATTTAATCATCTGCTTCATAACTTCCCCCTGTAGTGCAATGCAACTGTTCTTCTGCTTAAAAGAACTATGTGATTAAGTGCTTTACTTGCTTGGAAGCATTGAAGAGTTTCTAATTTTAACATAATAGTTAATCTATTGTCAGTCTTGCACGAAGACACAAAATTTTGATTTGGTACCACATTATTAATGGAAGTCTTTCATGCATCTGGCAAGCTATATTGTAAGTTAAGTAAAACCCTTTTGTTTTGGAAATGCATTGATAAATCATACTCTGTTATGTTGCAACTCTTACAGAACTAGAATTAGAAAACAGTAGACCATAAAGTACATGTGCTACACTATTGATTAGCTCTCCTAAATAATTAGCAGATGTCTGAAACCTTTGTTTTCCACAATGCTTTTTCCTGCCCCACAAAGACAGGTACACTTTTGTTCAGAGTAGAATAGTAGTTTTCAATGCTGATTTAGAGACAGGGTCCTGAGCCTTGTTACAGGTGTTATAGATACCATTTACAGACATTGGAGGCATTTTACTTTTCCTTGCAACAGCTTACAGGACCAAAACTTGGACAAAAGAATTTTTATCCTATGTTGCAATTCTTGTAGTTTAATCATTTCCCTTCTATAACAAAAGTGGGCTGTGTCTGATATTTTATTAGTCTGAAATGTTTTAAGATTAGGCTTCCCTCTTTATGGATAATAAGCTTATTTCTCTGCTGCTTTGTTTCAGACTCCACAGATCCTGCTGCTTTGGGTGATAAGTGTTTCCATGATGTTAAGCACTTATTAGACCATAGGTGGCTCATGTATTTTTCATTGTTGCATGTATTAGTCCTTTAAACAGCTTGGGAAATGAATTTTGGCAACAGAAATTCTGGGATTAGGTCAGCTAAATTTGATCTTTGAGGGCGGATCACAAGAAGCAAGTTATTGAGTTAGAGCCTAGATCAGAAGTGAGAAATGCAAGCTATCTCAGTGAACAAGAACTATTTTATAAAATAAAATATAAAATCAGCTCCCTCACACTTATCCTGTAGATAAAATACTTTCCCCTTGCTCTTTGAGAACTCTGTGAGTTAAGTCTTTCGTCTTCAGATTTCCCATGCTTCTGTGCACGTGTAATTTTTGGCTGAAGAGCACTCTGTCAATGAGCAAGCTGTTTTTAGCTGTCTCCTTTTAGCACTTCATTGGGAAATTGTTATCATATCCCCAGTATTATTCCTTTGGAAATGGCAATTTATATAAGCTGTGTCTGTAAGAGCTAGGACAGCTTGGGTGTTGGGAGTGGTGCCCTAGGCAGAGCATGGGGCCACAATGTTTGTGTTGAGTCCAGACAAAGTGTTTAGAAGTAGAAATAAAATAGCACTGGTATTTAATTGACCCATAAATGTAATGGTCTATCTCTGCAAACCAACTGCATCTTCCGTTACTAAAATCTCAGGTCAATTATCTTTTTTACATTTACTCTAAAGCAGTTGCTATAAAGCTTTCCTTGTCAGTAACTTCCCTGTCAGTAAAAAGTTGCACGCATAGTAATTAAACTTGGAAGCACTGATTGTCCTACCAAAGTCCAGACCTTGGAAGGAAGAAACTGACAGCAAAGTTCATATCACTGTCTCTCTCCCCCTGCACCTTCCTCAGTTCCCTACACTACCTTTATGGTTTTCACAGCTTTCACTTGGTTAGAAATTGCAAGAAGGCTCTGAGGGTATTCCCTTCATCCCTTCTTATTCTCTTCACTTTTCTATTTGATACACCTTGTTTCTCGAGGATGTTCTTGATGGACTGCAGTGTGGATGGATATCTCCTCTTCCACTGTGTGGGGAATCTCTTCTCTGGCACCCACAACACATCCTCCCTCTCCTTTTTCTCTGACCTGTGTATCTGCAGAACAGTTTCTTTCACATGTTCTCAATCCTCTTTTACAGCTGCTTTGCAGTTTTTTTACCGTTTCTTAAATTCATCAACCCACTGGTGGGCTCAGCTTTGGATCTGTCAGAGCCAGCTCTGAGTGGCTGTGTCCAGCACAGGACAACCCCATATCCTTTCTCAGAGGGGCCATCCCAGCAGCACATCCTTCTGCTCACCCCTGGACACCTGCACACTCTGCAGGCTGGAAGCCAGATAGACAAAGTCTCCTGTTGACCACATTGAGACTCAAGCTTGTTAAAAGCACTGTTAACTTCAGCTCCCCAAATGAGCCTCTGTGGTAATGATTGACATCTGCTGCCTACCATGTATACATTGCTGTCAGGCTAATTTGAAATACAGCCATCTGGAGTTTAACCTGTTATTTAATACTGCCCACTCCAGAAAGGCCCTTGGCTCCATGGCATGAATGTGTCAGTCATTCTGCTTCTGTCCAGAATGTGATTCTGCTGCAATTTATTTGTCATCAAAAAAAACCACCCCAATACAGTTATGTGAAGAAAGGTTCTCATCTCTTCTTTTTCACAGTAAAATAGCCTAAATTTGCAAATGGCTATTTTCATATTAAAACTTACAATAATTGAAGATAGTGCAAAAATGGGTAGACCTCCACTGACCCCAAACTGTGCAGTTTACCTTTTCACATACTACATGTAGCCTTTTGGTAGCATTTTTACAACATGAATTTTGGATTTTCCATTTTACATTCTTAACTGTTCTGGAAAATACTTTGCCTCTGCAGAAATAAGACATGAAATATTATTTAAGTTTCTGTGATTTGAGCTTTCAAAAGAATGAATCCTGAATGCAAGTAATGATACTATTTACTCAAGCTATATCTCTCCTTGGAAGAAACATCTATTACTCTAAAAAATTTAAATAGATTCTTTCTACAATAATTCATGAGATTTTCTTGAGAGTTTTAGCTGTAATTAAAGACAGTCTATGTTGTTATAAGTAGCATGATCTTTCAGCTCCTCAAAAATGACATTAATGTAGAATGTAATAGTAATTTGTCAGTGTACATGACGAGGAGTTATTTTACATTTAGCATTCAGCACATACACATTTTGACTACTGTGACTTTTAGTCATTTCTATTGCATTATGGTTTACAGTCTGGTAATAGTTTAACAAATATATCTAGATTTCATTTGGCATTGCTGCAGTGATGGTTGTTAGTACTTATGTAAGGGAAAATCATCTATAATGTTAAAAGCAGAATTTTATGCTAATTAGGATAGCACTTTCTGTTCTAAAGAAAGCATTTTCCTCTGTATAGAGCAAATATAAATAAAGCTGAGGGTATTAAGTATTGCATTTAATGGGTAAGGAAAATGTCATGCTGTGTGACTACTTACCAGAAGTTTTATTTCCTGTTATTCATCCTGGACCAATAAGTCTCTTAACATTTTCCAGAGCCTTCACAGCTTGTACTTCAGCTAATAGTCTTTGGATTTTGGTATCACATCCAGAATAATCACTTACAAGTTCACAAATATGCTTCTAAAATGTCCCTCACCTCCCTTTCTCCAAGATCTATCATTAGGAAGTGCATAGTTCTCTGTCTGTTGTGATGTTTCCACATCCATTCTGTTTTTCAGGATTAGTATGTACAGAGCCATTCATAGTGAGTATATACTGTGATGGAGAAAGGACAGAGGGATCCGCCTGTGGTGTTTTCTGGTGCAAGAAGAGGTTAGAGACCAGTGTATTGCAGTGAAGGTGGGATCTGTTAAAATATATTACCAGCATGACAAAAGAAATCCTAACCTGAGAAGCAAACTGTCATCTGAATACCTCAGATATTATTAAGAGTGCTGAAAGCAAAGGGTTTGTCTGAGGTTCAGCTACCAGGGCTTAATGTGTTGCTGCCACTTGTGTTTCTCCTTTGTGCCAGAGTATCTTGTGTTTCTTTCTATAGTGGCATACTTTACCACTCCTTTGCCCTGGGTTATGGTGTTCTGTATATCATGTGTTAGGTCTGGTAAATTTGCTTCAAAGATATTCAGAAGTGTTAAGTCTAGGAAGATTTGTACAGAGGAGGGTTTTTTGCCTCCCTTTTGGTGTAGGTAATTTAGTCTTGCTGCAGGCCATGTGCACAAACCAGTAAATTTGAATATAACTCTTGCCCAGGGTGGTACTTCTGAGAACAGCATGGACATGTCAAAGACATGATTTGGCATGACACTGCTGCACTGTATTCATGCCAGCATGCTGCATGACCTACAGAGGTACATTTTTGAAAGGCTGCTGAAAAACGTCTTCTCAGTTTGGGCCTTCTTGCTTTAATGCTCTTCCTGTTTCTGATTGTTGATCTCATAAATGCTTGTCCTAGTTTCCCCTATTTGATAGGAAAAGCAGGAAAGTGTTGTCAGGCTGTGCAGGTTAAATTGAAATTTGCTATAGGTCTGTTCAGAAAAGTCAGCTTAAATTGAAACACTGATTTAGTTCAACAATTCTACTTGATCTAATTTCTTCCTTCTTAGTTGTCACTTGCCCTTTGGTTTAACATAGATATTAAACTTTCTGGGAGCCAGCAATACTTCGGATTAATTTATTGCTGTTTCATTGAAGCCTACTATTAAAGTTAATGGGTTTATGTCCTTTTCGTACTGTATAGTTTGAATATCTGGGATCTAAAATCTGGTCTGGTGTCACAGAATTGCAGAAGCTCTCAGGCTGGAAGGGACCCTGAAGATAATCTTGTCCAACCCACCTGCTCAAAGCAGGGTTGACTGGAGCAGATTGCTTAGGACCGTGTCTGGTCCTTGAAAACTCCAAGGATGGAGACTCTGCAAGTTCTCTTGGGAGCCTAATCTAGTGTTTGATCGTTCTTGCAGTTGAAAAAAAAGTAAAAAAGGTTTAGTGGCAACAAAATAAGAACAAGATGTTTTCTTAGTGTCTGAAATCAAATATTTCTGTTGAATTGTTTTAATATATCCCTAGTTGGTGCAGAAACGTCAAATTTGGCGGGTGTCTGTGCTGGATTCAGAGGTGTGCCTTTAGCTGCCCCAATAGAAGTCCACCTCATTTTGAGTGACTGTAAGTTTCTGAAAATTTTCATTTGCAAAACCTCCAAAGAACTTATTATCAGGTCATGGCCAAAAGGTGAATACTTTATTGCTGCTGGAAATACTTGTTCCAGTTGACTTCCTGAAGGTACCAGCTATGCTCCAGAATAAGATAGCAGGTATTGAAATGGTGGGAAATTGAGGAAGCAATGGAAATACACAGGAGTTGTTAAAGACCTGTTCAAATTATGCTTTGAGCACTTAGCAAAGTGACAAAGCAATTAACAAGGATGATTTTTAAAAAATTGCTGTTGTCAGAGGCATATTCATTTCAAATTAAGGAAGCTATTAACATGAAGCAATTAGTATGCTGTAGTGTGTGCTGTGTAAACTCAAACTGGGTTTTAGTTGCATTAACTTTGCTTTTCTTTCCTGATAACAGCTAGGATCTTCTCTCAGAAAAAAAAATAAGCTGTGTAAGTTATATTTCTGCGATTTCCTGATTCCTTCACTTACCGAATAAAACCACCAAATGTTGCAAATGACAGTTGGTCAGTCACAGCATTTACTAATGCTTCTCCAAGACTGCTGCTTCTTGTTTGTACACCTCCGCTCTGGAAAACGTGTAATCTGCAGGTGGGAAACTACATGATTAAAAGTTAGTCTGTAACTTTGCTTTAATGAACCAAATGCAAACTAGTGAAGTAGGTATAGGAATGGGAGGAGGTGGGAAAATTGCAGAAGTATCTTAAGGCTGAGTCAGACATGAACATACTCAGAAATGTCAAAATTGAAGTTGCACAGGTAACCTGGGTCCAGGTCTTGGTGGTTTTTTCTGTCCTAGCCAGAAATTTGGGCTCCTTATATGCTGATAGTTCCAGATCAGTAGAAGGCAGAAGAACTTGTGCCTAGAGTATAAATCAATTGGTGAATGGTAAGTTGTAGGATTTTCACTTTAAGACATAGCTGAAGTAAAAGCTATGGTGGGAAGCATCACCTCTTTTTTTAAGTAGCCAGGCTTTATAAATACGGTATTGACAAAGGCTATTACAATGTCAAGGCTCCTGGCTTTGGCCCAGGCATTTTGTTTACAAACGCTGATTTCATCATTTGGAAGCATCAGATTCTTCCCAATCCTTACTCCAGGGAGCTTATTGAACTGTATTAGGATAGGCAGGGAAAGGCAGCTAAATATTGTCAGATTACTCACTCTCATATGCTGAGTGGAGGTGTACTATGGGAGAGTATGGGATAAAGGTTAAGTTTCTTAGTACTGGGAGACAACTTTGAAACAGTCCCTTAGCATACTGTACTGTTGGCCTTCTTGAGTGTGTCAGAAGACTAGGCCTTAAGCAGGCAATACCATCCCTCTCTATATACTGGTGAAGTCAAGTTTTAGCTTCCTCTCCTAATAAAGTGCTTATTTCTCTACTTCCAGTTTCTATTATAGGGTGAGTTTATATAAAATACTGAAAAGTTCTGTCTTTTATTACTGTCTTGCATGAAAATTTAAAATGTCAGCTTTGTCATTGTGAAGATGTTAATTTTTCTCATATTAATATGCCTTGAAACAATTTTCTTTACTTTTCCCCCAGTTCATGTTCCTTCACCCTTTATCTTCTTCCTATTTCCTCCTCTGCTATATTTGCTTTTTTCCAAGTTAGGTTTTAAAGTACTGAAATTGAGTGTTGCTAGGCGTAACAACAGTCAGGTTCAGTTCCCTGCTTTGGAAGTACAAAATCTTAGAGGCCTTTGCTATCTTTCCTGTCAACAACTCACTAAAAGGTATTTTGGGTTTTGTTTGGGGTTTTTTTCAGTGTAGGGTAACTCTGGTCTGGTTCAGTCCTGTGGACTTGGCACACAGTAGCAGTTACTAAGTAAGGGTGTACAGTGCATTCTTTTGAAAACTTCCTGAAGCATCTGTGTGGTGCCCTCCAGGACTGCTACAGCATATGCACAAAACAGCAGCAAGTCAGGATTGTGATTACTTTGAAAGCCCTGTCCAGATGTAGAATAAAATGCTTGCGTAGATGCACCGGAGCTCAGAAGTACTGGAGACACCTCTGTCAGCCTGTCATACAGCCCTCTGGTTAAACTCTTCTGGGTCATTGAACTAACCCAGACTTTTGCATTAATTGTATGGATTGACATTGCCTTTGGCAGAAATAAGGGGAGGTGTTTCTATGTGTGGCCAAAGATACTTTCTTCTTAGAGGATTAGGTTTTTTCAGTCACTTTGCTTTTCATTCTGTTAATGCCAGATTTATTGTTCCTAACTCATTTTATCCTGCCACACTGTATTTAATGCTATTCTTTGTTATTGAAGCAGTCAAAGCTTTTGTAACAAATTGAAGAATGGCATCAATATGAATTTGCTGGCCTTTGTGTATTGTATAAGCACAGCTCTACGCTGCAGGTTACAGTGTTGCTGTTGCTCTTATTCCATCCGTCTTTGCAGGTGTTTGCTAAGCAAATGGAGTATGGAGGTGCAATGAATCTTGCTATTGTTTTGAGGGGTGAAGACTTTGAGGAATGTCACTAGGTCCTGAATATATTCACCTTACCATCTTGCTTGCATGTATCAAAGCTGTCAGGTGAATATGTTTTAAAAGTCCTGCTTCTCAGTACAGTCTTATGAGAGAAAGACTGCCTTGAGCAGGGCCTTACTACTGGTGAGGGTGCTTGAAGAACTGTATCTGTAACAAGGCAGTATGTTAGTGGTCGGTGTTTCATGACTACAGTCTAGGGTGTCTTAAACGTTTGGAATGGATTTAGATGAAAAATTCCTATTTTTAATACTTCTTCTGTTTGTATGTATGCTCAGGGTATCCAGTGAGGTGTGCTGTGCACCCAGGAAATATTTATCCACCTTAATTCGCCTGAAGGATTCTTAATGTCTCTTGATGTTAGAATAGTTCCTGCCTGTAACTCTTCTTTCTGTTGTCCAGGACCAGCTCTTTTTCCTGTTTTGTTTCTTTTCCCTTACTGTCATAATCTCTAGAACAGCTTCTTTCTATGTTTCTAAGTACCTATGTACTTTGAGAAAGTCATGTTTGAAACAAGTCCTTATTTTTTCCCTTGTTTTCCTCCTCCTCTAGTGGTCTCCAGAGGGTTGAGGTGTACCTCCCCCTGCTTGGCAATCAAGGAGAGGTTAGAGAGGTTTGAAATGAAACTGCCTGAATGAATTGAGTCTGTATCAGGTGCAAGTTTAAAGAAGTGCTTTTTCTAGCTTGTCAGAAGAGAAGAGGATTTGGTGCTCCAAATGCAAATGCAGAAAGAGACCAAATTTTCATAATTCAGTGCTCAGAGTTGCTTATTGTTCCTATAGACTACTGAGTGCTTTAGATAGACTGATAACTCTATTATTGTTATTGTGCTGCTCCACCACTATACAATGCATGTGTAAAACATTCGAGGAAGGAAGGCTGGCTGTGATAATGGCACCAGACAGAGCAAGTGATTATGTGCTTGAGCTGAAGAGTAAGGCACTTCTTTTTTTTTGTGGTAAAGAAACATGATAGCCCGCCTTTGTAGTTGCAGTTCAACAAAGTGCATTAGACATGAGAATATCAAGGTCAGTAGGCCTTGAAGCTAAGCATACTTTAGAGTGTTCTTACTATATTATTTTGGGAAGCTGGTATAGTCATTTTGTCATCTAAGCTTCTCAGTAATGGTAAAATATAAATAAAATTTGAAAAGTTCAGATGAAAAGGTAAAGAGCCAAAATGAGCTTGAAAGACTGAAGGTAAAGGGTAAGTAAATGCAGAGTGAATTGATTTTTAGTTTGTTTATAATCATCTTGTTACTCCTTTGGTGGCCTAAGGGATCGCCAGTCTGACCTTGATGATTCTTTTATACTGCCAGAGCAGAGTAAAAACTTTTTTTCCATAAAGGAAAAAGATGATGACACTTCAGTACGAATATACAAAAGATACAAGGAGTAGTAAAGAATTGTGATGTACAAAGGGCTTCCTGGCCTCTTGCATGTTTGAAGAAAAATTGAATGAATGAAGTAATGTTGTAGTTGTATGCCCCTGGAGCAGAATTCCCTAACCTTGTCTGGCCTGGTCGAGTTCCTTCCGTAGCCACAGGCAGTGTGGTTGTTGATGGCTCTGGATTACCTGTCTCTCCTTTATCACATGATAAGTTTACGGATTTGATAGCATTCAGAATGATTTTTAATTTTTTTACCTTGCTTTTCTAATTCAGTTTAATGGCAGCCTTGATATTGCTGTAACTGTTGTAGTGATCAACCTTGCCAGAGCACTGCATGAACTGGCACTGAATTGAAGTTGCTGGGAATAAGTATTTCGAACCACAGACTAGTCTGCCCCCTACTTTTGGGCTCAGTGGTTTGCTTTTTTTTTTTTTTTTTAAAGGATAACATGATTTGTCTGCCATTCAGGTTCTTTGTTGTTCTTAAAATACCTGTATTAATCCCCATCTGAACACATAATTTCCCAAGTATCTGTATGGGTAAGGTATCTTGTGTTTTCCTTTTAACCATTATATCAAAGATTTGGTTGGGGTAATTTACCTTTCCGATGCTGTCAGATACTGCATCTGTCATATTTCCTTGAGAATTGTTTTTGACCTGTGTACTTGCTCTTGAGGTCAAGCATGAGGATCTGCAGGTGCTTGAATTGCTCTCCCCCCTTAAAAGGAGGCACTGAACTAGCAGTGTCACCTGTCATGGTGAATTTATGGCATTTTCTTGCAAGTCTTCAATAAAAATGATGTACTGGTTTCTTCAGTGTTCTCGGGGGGTGCACAGATAGGCAGGTGCATGTTCAACTCTCTTTTACTTTTGTGATGTTGTGCAGTTTCAATTTCTTTATAATACTGTTGTTCTTTTGTCTCTGCATTCTGTATTGCCATCCTGTTGAAAAACCGAGGCAAGGCTGGTGTGAAGAAAGCCAGTGCTGCCAAGCAGAGAAGAAGGATATTCTCTCTTCAGATAGCATTCAAGGCAAGAATGAGTAAAACATTAAAACCACATTATTTCTTCATGAAGAAGAATATCTTTTCTATCCATAAATTGCAGCTGGTTGTCTGTAGCAATGAAATGTCTGTAGAGCTTCACAGGTGAAGCCTCTTCGAAGAGCAAAATGAAGATGGTGAGGTACCAGTTTAGAGTCAGTGAATGAGCCACAGGAAGCTGAAAAACTGACTGGTGGTTGATGGCTTCCTTTTTGGTAGAAGAACAAAGTGTTATGTTCCAAAGAGAACATCATAATTTTTCAGGGATTGCGAAAATAGAGGCATGGAATTTTACTCTGCAAAGAGTACAAGCTGTGATTTGAGGCTTTTTGGAGAATGCATCGAAGGGGATGGGTTATGTAAATGTCTCAGTATATAAGGACTATTTCAAAAAATTTACAAACACAAAAAAGTACTCAAAGGTATATCTCCAGGAGACTGTTATTCATAGATAATGTTCTTTTCTGTCAAGTATCTATTCTTTGAATAGAAGCTTCATTCTGTGCAGTACTGCACTGCACACTGCACTGAGATAAGAGGACTGACGTTATAGCGTTTTCAAGCATTTATTTTGGAGTGTTGTCATCAGAACATATTTTAAATATCTGCCTGATCTGTAGGGTACAGACTTCAGAATGGCTTGTTTCCTTTCTACTTAGTCCTGTATTTTCTTTGGTCACCTAAAAAGTGAGCACTTTACTCTTTTGAAGGCATTCCTTTGTGTTTTGAAATTAAACCTTCTGTATTTTCTGCTCTTTGAGTAGCATTTTCAGTTCATGGCTTAAGTTGATTATTTATTGGCCATAGAACATCATGGTCCGTATCCTTCTGTGCTCTGCAAATTTGTTTTTGTTTGCCTTTTAGGAATATAACGTTGTACTTGTCTGATTATGTTTATTTTGTATTATGGCAAGAACATTTTGGCATAAATTCAGAATTTGTTCTTTCAGTGTGGGCAGGCAAACAGCTCTGTCCCTGCACAAGTACCAAAGTCATGGTAACTTCCATCTCACTGCCATCTTCAACAAAGTCATTAGCTCTTGGGATGCCTCTGTGTCTGACATGGCCAACCCAGCTGATACGAGTGACTGACAAGGCTGCCAGCTGTTCTCAGGAACAAACCTAATAGACTTGCTAGAGGAGCTTGTCTCTGTCTAGAAATTAGAACTCCTATAATGCATATCAGTACCTTTGAATACCTCTCAGATCCTCAAATCTACCAATGTCAGACTTAAAGTAGCAGCTTTTCATGACAAATGACTGATTCTGTACAGAATCCTTTCGTTTTCTGTATGCAGAAAATGCATTTCACTTTCAGGATAGTAACGTATGGGAGGGGGCATAAGTATCAAAAAACAAACATGTGATGTCATCAGATCCAGGGAAATTGGGCTATTCATTTCTAAAAAGCTTTTGAATAGATTCATGTAGGGAGCTGGACTCAATAAAATATGAACCTTGCCTTTACGAGCTCTGTTCCTACAAACAGTGGAAAAGGATGGCAGAGCCTTGAGAATCTTCCTTCTGAATAGCTGAGAACTGAGAATCTATTTTTTTTGATTAATAAAATCCAGCCTTTACTAATATTTCTATAAGTAATTTTGGATGATCATACTGTGCTTGCTACTTCATTATATTAATGGCTCTACTTAAAGGATTAAGCACCATGACTTCTGTAGCTAAATATGCTTTTGCAGTCACTGACTTGCCCAAAGTCATAAGGCAGGTTGGTGTGTGTCCTGCTCCTGCCTGATCCCTGCTGTGGGCTTCCCTGCTCCACTTCCCTGGAGTGGTAGGCTCTCAGTTCTCTGCTCAGGAGTGAGGCAGGGTGTAAGCTGTACTGGCATCTTGACTTACATCCACTCTTAAACTGGCCAGTCAAAAGCTCACTTCAGTGTATGGTCAGTCTGAGTTAACTGCTGTGGCCAGGCCTATTGCAGGAATGAATGCAGGGAGTCTACATTTCAGCTACCTTTGTCTGCAAGGTAGGCAAATTTTGTGCTGAAATTGAACAGGTAATCTGATGCTGACTGCTGCCAGTTTGCAGAACCATCCAAAAACCTAGGTGTCCATTGGTAAACAAACAGTTTTTTGCAGTTGTAAACAAATTTTTTTGTTCTTGTTAAGCAAGTTCTTGTTAAAATGTGAGCAAGGCAGACCTGTGTGAAGAGGCATTATTTTGTTGGTAATATAGTGTTTCATATGTGGCTCTGCTGGTTAGTCTCTTGTCACCTATTGCCCTGAAAGTGAAGGATTTATTCTGTCTAGAAGAACAGACAAAAATAACCTTTCCTTTGAAAGGAGGTGTGCAGATTCTGTTTACTTTATAGCAGTCATAGCTAAAAATCTTTTGTGAGCAACCTTTCCAATAGAGAAAGACAATTTCTTTCATATATACACAAGAAAAAAGAATTGATTATAAAATAAGAGGGATGGAAAGAGCAAAAACCCAAACCGGCATTGTATGTAAGTATAAGATTAAATATATTTGTCTAAGAATGGAGAGAATAACACTTCTGTGTTTTCATTGCTGATCTTCCCCACAAATCTAAAACATAAGTATTTTAAGTGGTGCCTTTTCAAATGGTGCATTATCCTCAGGGAGCTAGATGAGAACTGATAAGTGTTCTAGAAATTGTTGGTCTAATTATCCAGTAAATCTTCCTTTTGTGGATCTCTCTTCTCTTGAAATCATGCTGAGCTATGCAGGGAAACCTGTTCCTGTTCACTGGCAGGGCAAATGTAGCTCTGTCTCCAGAATCTGCCTGCTTTTGTCTGCGCTACTGCAAGATGGTAGGTAAGTGTTTTTCTCCTGAACAGCTCGCAGATTCAGAAGGAAAATAATTTATGACTTGTGTGCATTGTGGCTTCTTACCATATGTGGCTGTAATTTCTATGTAGGATATTCTGTCTTTGCTAAGGCTGGGAGCAGCATCTTGGAGAAGGTAAGAAAAATGGGAAGGAAAAGAGGAATGTGACTTTGCTGAGACCCTTCTTAGCTGCTGGCTAGGAATCCCTCTGCCCAAAATCTGAGAGTATCATACTTCCAAGTGTGGTTTGAGTTGCTGAAGGACACCACTGAGGGAAATTTTCTTGTGAAGTGCCATCTGTATGCTCAGGAATTATGTGGGCTTCCATATCTAAGCATAACCTTCTATCTGAACAAAAATGGTAACTATAAAAACAGTCTGATAAAAAACAGAGGCAGACTGACATCTTGCACTGTTGGACTCCTAGAGGGCCCACTGCCAAGGGTCAGGGCTGCTGGTGTGACTGTTGAACAGAAAAAGAGAATCCAGAAAGTTTCTGTACTCCCTCTCTTTGAATATTTCCTTGCCTGTTCCTTTCCTTGTGCCTTTTATCTAAATCCAAAACCATTTTGATTGCAGTAAAGGATGTTATGGGTAGGACTGTTTTAATAGCACAGTGTGATCCAGCAAGAGCTGTCATTTCTCTGGGCATTTGTTCTTCCTCCCTGCAGTTTTCGTTGTGCTGCTCTCTGAAGACAGACCCAGTTCTCCTCTAACCTGTCTTTGCTCTGCTAAGGGATGCTCAGAGGATGGCAAAAAGGAGAGTCAGCATCAGGAAGCAAGTTCTCTCAGTAATAACCTCACCATTTCCTGCATCAGTAACTGGGCTTTTATAGAAAGGGAAAAGCAGGAATCCTAAACTGGTGCTGGGGAAGGTACAGGATGATTTCTCCTTGATGGCATGTACTCTCTGGGAGGAGTGGTAATACTGAGTTAGCTCATGCTGAGCTAACACACATAGGGCACAGTAGAGAAACCCTGCGTTAACTCTTGCATGGTCTTTGCTTTTAGGTTAAATGGAGATTTAAAATACTACTTTTTTGAAAGATAACAATAAACTGTGATAGGTATATAAATAAAGATGCTTTATTTATATACCTGTGGATATACCTGTGAGAGTAGGGTTCTTGCACTTAGTTTTCTAGTAGCAATGAAGCCTGCACGGTGTATCAACAGTTTCTGTTTGGGCAGGACTGATGATGGTGTCCATAGTCACCTTGTATATGGTATCTCTTGAGCAGGCAGCCCTGTACTGCCTCTGATGAAACCTGCTGGCATGAATGAAGGCTGAAGAAGGAAGGCTCTCTTTATAATGACAGAAATCTGGTAAACTAAAACTCTTTAATTTTAACGAGTTAGTATCTCCTTCCGTCTCTCAGACTTCTTTGTTACTGTGGTGCTGTTTTGTTTCCAGTCTTTATAATGACATATATTGTCATTTAGGGCAATAAATTATTTTTTTGAAGAGACAATATGTGTAATCCTGTTACCTCTGATGAGCAGCTAAGGAATTTGGGTTTTTATAGTTTGAAGAAAAGGGGGCTGAGGGATGCCCTCACTGGTCTCTCCAGTTTCCTGAGGAGGAGAGGTGCACAGGGAGGCTCTGGGCTCTTCTACCTGGAATCCAATGACAGGAAGCATAGGAATGGTTCAAAGGTGTCCTGGTTTTTAGACTGCATGTTAGTATTTCTTCACTGAGAGGATGGTCATACACTGCAACAGGCTTCTACAAGATGTGGTCAATGCCCCAAGCCTATCACTGCCTAAGAGGCATTTGGACAATGCTCCTAACCACAAGCTTTAGCTTTTGGTCAGCCCTGAACTACAAGATCATTGTAGGTCCCTTCAAACTGAAATAGTTTGTTCTATTATGCATTTGAGCAGTAAAGCATTTAAAACAATGGGGTCAATATAAGGGACTGAAACTGTTTGCAGAACTTGAGTTGTGTGTAGTATATAATTATTCTTTCATTGCCGGTAAATAATGTAACCCTTTTCAGACCTCCAGGACATTGGCAGTAGATACTGTTGTTGATGTATTTCCATCTTGTGGTATGTTATTCCAACAGGAATAGTAGAAAGTACCTGAGTGAAAATAGAAAATTCATTTTTCCCTCAGCTGGTGTTGTAATAGCTATTTTCTGGTGAGGATAGCAGTTTGCAGATTTAGATTTTGGCAATTTTCTGTAAATTGCAGCTTTCTTTTGTCTTAGAATATGCTCTTAGTCACATTAGGGCACAGAGCTGCTCTTTGTCTGAGTGAATAGGCAGAGACCCTACCATGGCTCAGATCAGGAGAAGCTTGAGTTGAGTTACTGTGACTGAGCACTGCTACTGCAAATGTCTTCAGAAAAGGTGTTAAAAGATAACTTTTAAAAATGACACAAAACAAACGGAACCATTTTATTTAAGTAAATAATATCTATATAATAAAATCTGATGGGGGACAGTAAGGGAGGGGAAGAATGTTCCAAGTTAAGCAGCTGTTCTTTACTCTAGAATGCCACACTGGTCTTTCATACCAATCCACATATCCTGTTTCCAATCAGGGCATTGTCTCCTTTCTTCCCCTGATTTGTACCAAACTTTCCCTTATTTTCCAACTGTCTTTTGACTCTTAGCTAGCAAATAAATATCCATGAGGAGGGAAAATTTGCCCACAGCAGGAAGGCAAATAGGTTACTTTTGGGGAGTTATTCTGTCTTTTTGTTGTGCAGAAATGCATGTTTTTCCAAATGTTTAAACTGAGCTGCTGACAGATCAGTTTTGTGTTTGGCATGACAGAATGGTTCATTATAACAAAATCTATTACCTCTGTTTTGTTATTCTTTTATTAAGGACTTACTTGCTGTACTTTGCTTAAGTGTTGCATAAATATATATTGGCTCTTTCATTACTGTGTGTTTGACAGGTTTGCCCCATTTCCTCCAGGTATAAAGGAGTTCCTCCCTTCTGCTCACTCTGGGGCCCAGCAGGCAAAGGAAATGTTTTGTATTTTTGTCTGGGAGCTGGAGGAGTGATTTAACTGGATTTGAGTTCCTTCCAGGATGTGTGCTGCAGGGCAAGCATGGCAACACACGTGCATTTTTTATGAGGTGGCAGCCTGTGTTTTCTCAAGCTTGTAGAGTAAGTTTAGATACACAGGGCAGCTTCAGATGTACAGAGGAAGGATTGTGCTGTTCAGTAAAAAGAAAAAGTTGGCACATATGTACATTTTGTCTCCTATTCATTTTCTAGCAAACATTAAAAACCCCCACTTCTTTAAATCTGTACAATTTGTTAGTACAAAATCTGTAAGTTTGCTGTAGAATATAGATTTTTTTTTTTGGTTAAAATAAATGCTTCAGTTTAAATCCAGCTATAGATTTGAAGACACGCTGTCCCCAGCTTGCTGGCATGTTTTATCTACAATGGGAAAATTGGAAAGCCTGCAAAATTTAGTTTGCCTGTATTTACTCTGGAGTTCTTTTCAGAGAAAGATGAGATGATGAAACATAATTTTGGAGCTTGCCCTTATACAGTATGGCTTTCCTGTAGGTTACATTTTATGTTTTTCTTGCTAGTTTTCTTCCATGCTTTATGCCAGTTATAACAGGTATTTCTATGGTTTCTCTTTAGAGAATATTCTGGGGAATTGAGTGATTTACTTGTTTGTGGATATTGTTTGGAAAGAGAGGGTAGGGAGCTGGCTTTTGAAAAAGATATGGTAATATGAGAGCAGCTTGGCTGTCTATCCACCTCTGCTGTACTCAAGTCTGACAAAGAGAGTTTCTTAGTCCTTTGTCTTCCTCCAGAAAGTTTTCCTAGAAATCCTGGAGAGAAAAAGCATATGCAGGCATGTTACAGAAATGAGAAAGTGATTGTGGCTGAAAAATGGAACAGTTTATTAGTTATCAATATTGAGCATGGCCAGTGGATGGTTGTTTTTGCTGATAGCAGGAATTAATATAAGCAGTGAAGGGGAGAGCCATGGGAATGTTGCTTTTGCTATAGGCATGAAGGGGTGGCTAATAGGGAAGGCTCTGGAAAAAAACCTGTCAGATTTCTTTTTCATGTGTAATTTCACAAAAGATGTCATGAGTATTGAACTTTGGTGAAAAGCTGAGTCTCAGGCCCTTCAATTTTTCCTTCACACCGGTGTGTTTTGAATTGCTGAAGGTTTGGGATTTCTTCCCAGTCACTTGACGTGATATTCTGCAATCTTTTTAACTTTTTCAATCTTAGTCTGAAAGCATGACAGATGAGAATGATGGTGTCTTCAAGATAAGTACAGCATCCTAAAATAGTACAGTTGTAGTGCAAATACTAATTTTTTCACAATAAGAATAAGAAGTGGATATGTGCGTGGTGTTTATATGAGTAGCATGCACTGAAACTACTTGTACAGGTCCACTAAAGAGAACAGATTCTAGAATGTTTCTCAGATTTATTATTTCAGAAGAAACTGTATTGTAGCATCTGGTAGCATTGCTGAAAGTAAAATGATTTATATTGATTACCACATAATGAATGGGTGGTTATAGGGTTTTTTTGGGTTTGGCTTCATCCTTGTATCTAATGATTTAAGAGTCAAGACACTTGAAATCCTCTGACAAAGGGACTTTTTTTTATTGTTCTGCTACTATATAGGAAATCTGGTAGCATTGTTTTAACAAATAGATCAGCACCACTGAAAAAAGGCATTCTGAGAAACAGAATTGTTGTGTCAAATGTGAACTTACTGGTGCTATAACTGCACGTCCACTGAAGGCCTATTTTGATACACCACCTAATCCTTCTTAGTGACCAAGACCCTAATGTGCAGTGTGTGTAATTTATGCCTTGACATGAAGACAGCATTTGGTAACTGCTGTATCTTGTATATGCTTATGTAATAGATGTGCTTTGAACTGATGACTTAATAGACAAGAATGTCTTCTATCAGTTAAGACCTGGCAGAGGTTTTGCCAATCTCCACTATATAAAGCTACAGATTTTTTGACATAGTGCTTTCTGCCAGGCCTTAGAAGAGGCTTTTTTCTCTAGAGCAGTAAATCAGGAACGCTCTGCATTTGAGCTCTGTGTACTTAACTGAAAGATGTTCCAGGGAGGATGCTGCCAGCTCAGTGGTTTGGTAGAGTTGTGGCCAAAACCAAATGATGTTTGCTTACTTCTTTAACTTCCACACCGCCTCTTAAAACGTATCCCTGAAAGACTTCACCATTAGCTAAGTAATTTTCAATCTTTAAATTTCAGTTACAAATGTCAAATTTGAGTCCACATGCATAGTGCCTGACTCATCTCATAGCAGAGGCAGAGTTAAGGTGCCAAACCTTTCCTCCTTGGTAGCATTGCTCCTTGCTGGAACTTGTTCTTGAAGGCATTATCTTCTGAGTTGCTTTTCTGTCACTTGCACATACTAGTGTTGCTTTGGTGTTTTTCATCTGTGACAAGAGCTTAAAATTAGGATCTTGCTGTGTTCCTGGTTGAACCTATTATACAGCTTATAAAATCAGCCCATTTACTTGTGAGAGACTGCTGAGTGGAGAAGTGCAAGAGGCATAAAGAAATTAACCCTAGACAAGTGGGAAGTGAATTATAATTATTAATAAAATGTGAAATTGTTATTTTTTGCTCCTCTTTATTCTCATGTGTTTCTCAGAGTACTTAGTTATAAATGCCTTTTCCCAAACAATATTATTTCAACATATCTTTGGTTTTTGTTGACTTCTTTTTGGGCAGTTATTCCCACAACCTTGTGCTGTTTGGATGGTTAAAAACCTTCGTGCTCTGATTTAACTCCATATTTTAGTTTCACCTGCTGGTTTACATATAATAAAATTTAAATGGGGAAGAAGGAATTAATGAGTATTTTAAGGTATGATTGGACTGCCAAAAGCAGCCATGTTGAAAGTAAAATTTGAGTTTGCTAAAAAAAAATTAAAATTTAAAAACCCCACAAACCCAAAAAACTCAACCCCTCCCAATAACCCAAGCAGTCTGTCAGAAGCACAAAAACCCTTGTGCTCTGACTGTAATTGGAATATTTGTTTAAATACTTAATTATTACTCTGAAGGCTCAGAGGACTGAGAAGGATGGTGTGTGTGCATATGTGTCATTGATCACTTATAGGTCTGTGCAGTCTTGGAGTGTCAGGGAAAAGGTGTATTTTAATTCACTTCTATGGAGTTTATTTCTTTGCTAAACTCTGGATTGTTTCTTTGTAGCAATGGCAGTCCAAATGTAGAGTTTCCATTCCCCAATCTCTTGTTGCAGCACCATCCTTGTTCAAGGTCTTCATTCTCAGGGACCTGTTTGAGTCCCTCGCCATGGACTGAGCTGGAGGAAGTAACAAAGCTAATGTAAAAAACACTTTCTCAACCCTCCCAAATGCATCAGGACTCTTGTTCTTCAGAAACACTTCTAAATGAGGAAAGATGGGAGATTTTGAAACCTGCTGTCTCTACTACTCTGGTGGAGAGCCCATGTCCTCTGTGTTGCTGGGTAATTGTGAACACTTGTTTGGGAACAGAAAAATCTGCTGGACTGTTCACAAAGATCTCGTCAATCTTCTGTGGGATGTATATTTTGAAGAATTGAAGTGCAGGTTTTCAGGGCAGGCAGTCAGTAACAAATGTTAGATCTGCACATGGTCAAAAGTCAAATGTAGAGCTGCCATGTTTTCTAATGGAGCAAGATTTCACTCCTGACTTCCAATGCTGCTAGACCTGAGCTGCCAGGAGAGAACAGGAGGTCCTGAGGAGGTTACCTGAGATTACTGTGAAACTTAAGGTGTTGAGCTCAGTGGGACCAAACACTGTCAGGTTGTCCAGAGAACTCTCCATCCTTGGAGAGATGTTAAAGCCAGCTGGACACAGTCCTGAGCAGGGTGCTCTAGGTGACTCTGCTTGAGTAGAAGGGTTGGATGAGAGACCTCTAGAGGTCCCTTCATTCTGTGATACTCATGAATTTTCCCTCCTGAGCCTGTGGCCATGGTTGCACATCCATCAGGCTAATGCTTTTTTTGTCACATGTCAGAAGCAGGGTACCATTACCTAGTGTAAAAATTGTCAGTGTTTTAAAGTATTCTGGGGCTTTAAATTTATAATTGTGATTCCACATGATATACAACTTCATATGGAAAAACTTCTTGAGTTTTTCAGTTTGGTTGAGAATATGTTAATCCATTTTGTTCCCATGGTATGTTGCCATTGGATAAATAATGGCTTGGTTAAATTTGTGTGACGTTATTTTTTAGGAAATTGTCTTCATTGTGGAAAGCTGACATGATATTATGGTAAAGAAAAACCTGCTTTGTTCAGCTTGACATTTTAAATCTGACTGGTTTCTGTGTTAGCAGATGTGTACGGAGGGATAGGAAAGGAATTCACCTTGGTTTTGAGTGTAGATGCATTGAAAAAGCACTGTTGATTTATGCCATGCATTCAGATAGGTTTTTCAGCTTTCAGTATTCAGTTGAAATTTCAAGACTTTTAGGAGAGAGTGAAATAAGGTTATTTGTCTGTAAATATAGATACATTGTGTTATTTTTTCCCAGCTTCCAGCTACTGATCTGCTCAACTGGCAGGTGCAAGCAGCCACTGGTGTCTGACAGTTAATAAGCATTTGCTGCTAATCAGCTGCTGCAGAATGCAGGGCCAGACACAGCAGTGAGAGCGTAGCAGCAGCTGATCAGAAGTCTTGGAGGTAACTGGTTTTCTCCTGAGAGGGGAACAGAACTAGAGCTAGTTAGTTGCCTGATGGTAGCTGTGATCTGGGGCACTGATTATCTGTGGTTAACAGTGGTGACTTTCTAGCTCCAGCATAAACAGAGCAGCAGTAGAGTGATCTGGAGCTGGGATCAAGTAGAGAACTTCATTTAAAGAATGCTGAGCAAGCTGTAGACAATGAACTTGATCAACTGCAGTGAATACCGAGTGGTTTCTGCCTACGTACCAGCTTTTTGTCTGAGATAGGAACGGGCACACTGCTTTGCTATGGTGTTCGCTGCTCCCCGTTTCACACCTTGCCTTTGCCTTAAGAAATTCCCAGGCCAGCTGTCTCTTGGCTACCTGGCATGCAGATGCCCTTTTGCAAAACTATAAAATCTAACCCACCCAAAGGAGCTCTTTAAGAGGTGCTATTAGACTAGTTAAAGTCAGTTTGACATTCTTGGAACAGAAGTATTATGTGAGGTTGATGGCCTGTATTCCTGTACTTCTGCTTAGAACTTGAAATTCATCTCTGCCCATGCACGCATGGTTTGTTTTCAAATGCTTGCAAATGAATATTTTATTAGGTAGCTGTGGCCAGTTGCTGCAGGATGGCCTTTGATAAGCTGCATGGCCAAGCAGCGTTAGCTGTGTTGGCAGAGCCCTCTGCTGGGCGCCCAGCCTGTGCCAGCAGCAGTCTGTCCTGCGGCCAGTGCCACCAGCCAGACCCCTCTGGGCCCTGTGGTATCCCACCACCTGCCTGCTCAAGTGGCCAAGGGGTTTCTCTTCATCCCACAGAGCCTGTGGAGCTCACTTGAGCTTCATTTTTTTAGCAAACCTGGTGCTGTGCTGTAAGTGCGTGTATGATTTTAGGTTTTGATTTGCAAAATACAGTGGCTCTTCGAGAGTAATGAAGTTAGCCAATTACAAGATAATATTTTCCTAATACTAATCAGTGTGGGAGAACCATGATGAATTTCAAGAATTGCATATATTAATTCCAACCCTGTCTGTAAATAGCTTTTTTTAAAAAGTACTGCTTAGTAAAACTCACTGATCTAATTAGGCATGCAGGGTGGACATTTCTAAATCAAGAGCCACAGCTTTCCTTTTTCATTGGACAGTAATGCTTCTGCTAATCAAAGTATTAGAGGAAACAGCTTTTGTGTGATAAAATACCAATTTATTGAGCACAAAGGAAAAATGTTATTACACTTCTCTAACCTAGTATGTTCAAAAGCCTGGTTAGGACTGCTAGATGCATTGCCAAACTAGAATGTGCAAAGAGGTATTTAAATCTGGTTAGGTCTCTAAAGTGTTGATACAATACAGGCCAATAACTCTACTGCAGGAAATCCAGCTGTTTGAGGCTGTTGCACAAACAATGCAATAGTAATAAAGAGCCTTTTTTTCTTCCTTGCGTGCTGGCCAGAGCTTTTGCTTTACCATTGATTTGAAATGCTCACAACTGTGCCTAGTATTTTATCTTCATTAAAATAAAAAAAGAGGAATGTGTACTGTGGCTCACAAAAGGTTGTTGCCTGTGGTGGACAGGCCCCCCTTCCGATGAAGCTGGAGAGTGGTAGCAAGTCAAAGGCAGTCATATTTTTGTGTCATTTGATTTGTCTCATGATGAAGCTTTCCTTAACATAGACATAAATTCTTTCAAAAGCTGGATTAACCTTCTGGTCTATATTTGAAATAACCCGTTTCACCTTTGCTTTGAACTTATCTGCTCCATTGCTGGGGTTCAGCAACATAGAACAGCTCTGTTAGGAGACTCATCATGTGAGTGGCATGATGGAACTCCTTGCTGCAGGTTGTTGTGAATTCCCAAAGCTGGATATCATTGAGAAAGCAATTAAATGCACCAGTGAAAAATCACCAGTATGATGAGATGTAGATACTGCTTTTGAAAATTCCCTGTCTACATCCAAGGGAATGGGCAGGAAGTGCATGGCTGCATATACTCACCCTCCTCCTCCTTACCTTTGTGGGAAGGCAGGATGCTGAAATAAAGGGGACTCCTTAAGGAGAGGGCTGGTTTTGTTGTGGTTCCTGTCACCCTCTGCTGTTAGCTGGAGGAGCCTTTGTGGGGGGAGGACCAAGCTCTTTGTGATGGATGGGCACTCCAACCCTTCTCCTGCACCTCACAGCTGTTTGTTAAGGGGTGTTTTCAGATGAACCTTCCATCTTACCTGCCGTCTGATCTGGCATTTTCCATGGCCCAGTGTCTTTCCTCACCTGTAATGAGTTTCACTGGAGGCTTATTACAATTACACATAGGAGGTAGCACAAAGGGGGTTTTTTCTTCTTTCGTGACAGCTTCTTCTTCCTATTTTTCTTGTAGCATTGTGGTTAGAGGCTTTAATTTTCTGGCAGATGGCATACAGTATGTTTTTCAAACCCTCTACCTTTTGGGTCTAGGATACACTCTGTTCTGTGACTGCATAAAGCTGCTAAAAAGCTATTTTTCTAATTTCTGAATTGAAATTCCATTCTGTTTGCATTATGTATAATATCATCATGATTCAGCTTTGTAGAATACTGTCGTACTTCCATAGGTTATCTTGTTCCATTCTCTTTTTAAAACACTAACGTGCAGTTTTAATCCTGTGCTGCAGCAACCCTCGTGAGTTCTCTATTTTAACTCAGGACTTCAGATGTAAATGTTGCTTTAACATTACTCGTGGTTATCTCTAATCTCAGAGTCTCAAAGCAAAATTTGTTGCAGAGTTCATCCTCTTTTGTCTGTGTTTTTTATTTCAAATGTGTATTTTGTTGGAAAGTGGCTGATGATATAATACCTGGATTTTTTTTTAATAATCCCTGCTCTTCTAAAGAACTTAGTGAAGTGTAATATTACCATTCAAATAGGCAGGTGAGAGCCTTGGAGACTGGTAATTTGTACCTTTTCAAAAGCCGCACTGCCTTGCTTTGTCTTGGAATTTATTATGCTTCCCAAGTATAATGTGACATACTGAATAGGGCAGGGGGTGGGGACATTGTCTTCAGCTGACATGCTGTTATCAGCGGGACTGTGTTTCTGGACACAAGATTCCGCAGTCATTGGTTGTCCGAAGAAAGCCTTTCCATCTGAGGATTGGACAAGAAGATGCGTCAATTTGCTGCCCGTCTCCAAGGTACTGGTGATGCTGCCTCCACAAGCTGGCTAACGTCACAGCTCCATCACCCAGCGGGGTGTGGGCTTTTTTCTCCTCTTCTCTGTTTTAATTCTGTATTTGCTTCCTACTGCATTTCTTAATCTGTCTTCTGCCAAATGCTAACAGCATGATATTTTGCAATCATTTAGGTGAATACAAGAAGGACGAACTCCTGGAAGCTGCTAGGTGAGTGCTGCTTAGAATATAAAACGTATTTTGGGGGTGGAAGCAGGCGAGGAAAAGGGGTTTTTAAAATAGTACTGTTTTGTCATTGCCTTTCCATGAAATGCTGCAAGCAAACCACTTAATTAGCATAAATCTCTTCAGACTTTAGTCTGGTACAAATGTAAAAGCCTGTTTATGTAATTGAAATCCCCCACTATGGTGGTTATAAGGTTAATATTGAGTTTTTGCTTTAAGCTGCTTAAATCCTCTTTATTGTTTTGTGACTGTTCTTTTTAGTGGGAATTTAAATACTGGAATCTTTCTTTTCTTTGGGTTTTTACTGCTACTGTAGGATGTATTTTGAAAATAGGTTTTATCAGAGCAGAGCATAAGGAAGCCTATACAAAAGGTGTAAAGTTCAATTGTATATTGCAAAGGTGCTTTTCATTCCTTCTGACGCACTAGACCATTTTATATAGACTGTTAACCCTTCTAAAATTTTTTTTGGCTGTTGGTATATAGTTGTTTCAAATGTTATGGGCCATATGCTATGAAAATATGTTAAATTCAGAACATTTATTTTGACAAATGGCTTTCTGTAAAATTAGAAAAAGGAAATATGAGGTTAAGGAGAGAAATTGAGGTGTTTCTGTATGATCTTTTGCAACACATTTAACTGCAAATTCTTTTCTGTATTTACCCTTGGTTTCGAACTGTTCAGAAGATTCCTTAGCCATCCAACATTCTCCCTGCCACAGTACAAATTTCAATATATGATACTTTGCAAAAGACTTGCTAAGGAGATGGATTTCAAAGAGCTCTGCCCTTTTTTCCACCCTTTCCATAATCTTCTCCTCATTTACAGGAGTGGTAATGAAGAAAAGCTGATGGCTTTATTGACTCCTTTAAATGTGAACTGCCATGCAAGTGATGGGCGTAAGGTAATACCTGCTTTATATTTCAGTTACTTAAGAAAGGCCAATTTAAGCATACTGGTAAGCATAGATGTATAAACCAAGAGAATGTATGTGGAGGGGGGAACCTGTGATGCCTTTTCTCCATAAAATTAAGTGCTGTTATACTTGACACTGGCAGTTTTGACAGATTAAGTCGGCAGACGTGGGTTTTGTATGTGTCTTTTAAATGTCAAACCCTGGTCTTACATGTCAAAGAAACTTTAAGACCTTTTGTAAGAAAAACGAAATGTACTGTTGCAGATGGATAAAATAACTAAGGGAAGAAAGTTATTATTTGTATTTGAACATTGTCTGGGTGAGGTGCTTGGTATTCAGCTTAGCTCCTAATACACTGCCATGTAGACTGGCACTGTATTGCTATGTTTAACACCTTCTGCATTTTCTTAAATTTGACATTATTGTTTTGACTTTCTCTGGCAGAGATGTTTGAATGAGTTAAATTAAGAATTAGCTGAAACTGGAGGAGGGAAGAACATACGGAGTGAGAAGTAGATCCTATGATTTTTGATGTTTTAGACTTTGAGATGATAGTCTGTCTAGACTGTTGATTTACAAATGTTGGGGTTTTTTTTCCGGTTTGACTTGTTGGTTGGTTTGTTTGGTATTTTTTAACTGTGTACCAGAATGTTTTTAATATGCATCTATTAAGGTTTTTCACCTGTAACAATACATCTCATTTTTGGAGAGAAAAGCATGGGCGTGTTTTATATTGTTTTTAATTATTTTTGATGGAGTGTGTTGGAGCATAGTATAAACTGCTGCCCATCCTGGACCTGTTGTGGAACAGCCCAGTTCCACTGAAATCAGTAAAGATAGGCCAGTTTACACTTACTTTTGATTAAAAGGTATGTTGTTACTGAGTATAAAAAATACAGCTCCACAAGAATTCCTGGTTTTTATACACATTTTAAAATGTTTTTCAGTTGTGATGTCTACCATACATACTATGTGACAGAAAACCCAGCCGTTTTTTTGCTCATTTACATTTATCACTGATTGAAAGTTGATGCATCTTCCAGGTTTTGAAAGCAATTGATTTTATGAACTGAGGACAGGCTATTGAACAAGGGCTTTATTTAATTTAGCAGTGTTGGAACTGATGAAACTCTCCCTACATTTTAAGATTAAACATATTGCCCATATTTCTTGAATTTTCTTTTCTTTTTTTAAGACTTTGCTGTTTAAGTAAAAGTGTATTTAGGTATTAATAGTGCCCTGTGTTATAATTAAATGAGGTAGTGTACAGCAGTGCATTACTGAGTAATTGAGCCCCCATCACTGATCAAAGGCCAAATGCAGAGTTATATTTTCTGTCAGCAGGGCAAGGAATAAGCCCTTGCGGATGTTTTCTTGAACGTTTACCACTTCAAAGTAAAAATTAAAAAAAAAAATTCAAAGCTTTTAAAATTCATATTGAGATATCAGAAAGTGTTTATGTATTATTACAGCCTCTGAATTAGAAAATTTAGGCCCAAAGCTTGGAAAGCATATTGCAGTTAAAGCTCCTGTGTGTGGACACTTCGAAAATATGTTTGGTTGGTTGGTGGTTGGTAAGTGCACTGGTTTTTGAAACTCCTTTTAAGATGCTTTGCTATTGATATTAATGACCTTTTTTAAAATGGTGTCTACCAGATATATTTTTTTCTACCACCACATAGGACAGGCTGTGGAAGGTTTACTAATGCTTTGTAGTAAGCATGCTGCAGAACTGTTAAGTATTTAATTTGTAAAGCAAAGCTTTCGGGTCCTGTACTAGTGCAATTTCACTTGGGGTTTGATGACTTTAAGCTGTGCTGCAAATTAAGTGAGCTTGTAAATGGAAGTCTCCACTGGTGTAGCTGCTTCTTGTTGACCTGTGGTGATTTACACTAGCCAAGAATTTGTCCATTTTGGAAGTTGCTTTTTGCATTCCTTGATGCTTTTAGTAATTATTTTTTTGCAGATCTTCTGAGCAGTCAAGCCTCAAACTTAGGACAGTGTAAGGCGGCAGTTTTAATGCAGCTCTCAGGGCCAGGAATGCGGAGTCTGCGGATTGGCCCGAGATTCCCGGCATCACACTTACTCTGCAGTACAGCTGTACCCACAAACTCTTCTGTTGGTGCATGCCTTGATCTTCTGACACGTCCAGCTCTAGTCTAGTGATAAGGGAACACTTAGCAGTGTGGGTGAAGAAATTGATTTCCAGTACTGAACGGGTAATTATTTTTCCTGTATTAGCAGATGGTGGTATTTTTTTTCCTGTACTTTGGGGTGCAACTGTATGCAGTTTACCATTTCCCTCCGGGGATTTTTCTGTGTCCCATGCATATTAATATCTGGGGTTCTGGATTTCTCAAACACCACATGTGCTGTGAAGTTGTGTTTTATAGAATAGGTAAAAGGGGTGGAATACACTGACAGTATCTTGCTGGTTTGAAACCAGCTAAGGTTGGAAGTAAAAAAAGATTTATTGCATTCTGGGTGCTGCTTGTAGCCTTTTTGAAAAGTATTGACAGCCAGAGTCTGATTCCTACTGGACAGGATTCTAAAACAGTTACATCTGGTGCTGATAACCATTGCTTCATCTGTTTATTTAGGATAGAGGTCAAGACAAATAGGAATGAAAACTGAACTTCCTTCTTCCCCTCCAAAGTCACGGTTTAGGTAGGTTATGGTCCTTGTAGAAATGTTCACGCCGCTGAAGCTTTTGAGCTGTTGTCTGAAGAGGGAATGTATTCTGTGTGGATACTCTTGCCATTATTTTCTGGATGGAAAAATGAAGGAGTGTGCAAAACCAAGAGCAATTTTATACATCAGCTAAAGCATTCCTGTATACCAAGGATCATGTTAGTGTTTTGGGATTTTGATGACCAAAGAAAATCAGCAATAATATCTCAGAAACTATGATTTCATTGAGCTAGGTAATGATTGATTTTTGTTCAAGTACAGGCTTATGTGCCTATTGAGTGTATATGAGGGCACAAATAATGAGCTGTATAGTGCAGAACTATATGGTACTGTGTTAGCAAATGAGTATTAAACAAGAGTAAATTTCACAGAACGTGTTTTTTAAAAACTGTCTTATTTGTTTACTTTTTAAAAAGCAGTGCTTGAGCTGAAATATAATAGTGATTTTTCATGGCAATTAGTCTTGCTTTGATGTTGATTTTTTTAACAGGAGACTGAAAATTTGCACAATTGTTAGGATGTGGTGTTGTGTATAAGGTGACATGTTCATGGTGCATCACTTTTGTTCACATTGCTTCACAAAGTATTTGCTGTGTCAGAACAGAACTTAGACATGGCACCTGTGTATTGCTGTGGATCTGAAATTTCCTTGCATCCTGCCTGTGAGTTCTGCTGGTCTCCTTGGTCTTTACATTATCTATAGAAGTAATGACTTCTAGAAGACAAGCCTATGGTGTTGGTGTTAGATGGTACTGAATTTCACAGTTAAGAAGCCAAGGCATCTATTTGTGTGTCTATGTATTTAAAAGTATGTAAACTTTAGAGCCCCTGTTATATTGCCTCAAATATTTTCCTTTGGGGTTGTCTTTTTCAGGACTTAGTTATGAGAAATTCTCAAAAAATGTTTTTCTGACTATTTTAAATGACCAGGTTTCTCTCTGCTGCTGGAAATTAAAGCTGTATTACTTTGTCATGGGAGCTGGATTTCTGACTTGTTACAACAGTCACTGCTTGCCTAAATCAGTGGCGAGAGACAGATTTAAAATGATACATATAATGGTTGCAGGTTGAATAGAAGCTCTTAGTCCACTCATTTCCTTCAGAAAGCTGTTGTGAACACTTGAAAGCTGTTTAAGGAAGAAATTGATGTTGCCTCCATTTTAAAAATGCCGAAGTATCTGAGCTGATAAGAAAGCATTGGTTTCAGCAATTCAGATAAGAACTCTTTTCTACAAGACACTTCCCACATGACTAATCATAGCTTTCCAAAGTGATCTGCATCCAGCTGACATGGTAGCTATTAGCAATGGGAGGTTGGATTTTTGTTTTGAAGTTAGATTTTTGGTTGTACACAATATCCTGCTTCTGTACTGCATTATACATGCTCGGATCATGCCAGCACTAAAATACTCAGGTGTTGGTTGAATAAAAACTTTCCTTATGGAAGGGAATCCAACTCCTCTGGTTAGGAGTTACCAAAAAAACTGTTTGTTTGGTGGTCTTCTCAAGGTGCATCTCTTGAAGTAGAACAAGTGTCTAATATTTTGAGCTCTTAGGTGCATAGAAAAGTGATTAACTGAAAAATAAAATGCTTGCTTTGTACTTTGAAGTAAAGTTTCTTTTGCAGCTGCCTTTTGTATTTACATTTTGTATCGACCATATGAAAAACAGAGAATACAATGGCATTACCTATGACAGTGTGGTCTTAGGTATTAGTTCAACTTGAGGCAGGAATTGGTACCAGAAGGCAGCACAGAATGCAATTCCTCCACAGCTACATGTTTTCTGTCATGCACCTTCCCTCCCTGCTTTCTTCCTTGGAAACTAGAAATGTTATTTCTGCAACAGGTGAATCAGGGATCCTGCAAACAACGCACCTCAGTTTTTCCTTGCACAGGACCATCCAGCAATGTGGTTAATTAAGTGATCCCATGGGAAAAAAATATAGGCAATTAATTAAAACACCATTTCTGTCATGCACGTGGTCCTGTCTCACTGTTGTCTTCTGGCTTGTCGTGTCCCTTTCTTTGTTTATTCCCAGTTTTCAGTCCTTAGGAGCTCCTAGTACTAGTCTTTGGTATTTTGATTCTGCAATGCCTTTGTTGTTACACCTTTCCAAAACAGCTGTATACAGCAACCCTGGATCCAAAATACCAGTAACAGGCCTTTTCATTAACCTTTATGAGTCACAGGAGACATACTTGCCTCTTGGGTTTGACTGAGGCTGTTGCATCAGCCTGTTCTTTCCTGCCATGGGGATGTTGGATATTCTCGTGCGTGGCATCATTCCGGTTCATTGGCACAGGGTTCAGACGTAAGAAATCCAAGTCTGAGGTCTGCAATGCAGTGCTGAGTAGTAGCAGCATCCTTGGCCTGAAGTAACCACTGCAAAAAAATCTTGAGTACAAAGTGCCCCTCAGCTTTTGCTAGCGGGCATCCCTGATACCAAGTAGTATTCCATTGGATGAAATTGCAGATTCTTTCTCTTTTTCCTCTGCTTCTTTCCCTCTATTGAGAGATCAGCCTGTAAACAAAGGGCTGGTAAAGAGAAATTAAATTCTGACAAGATCAGGTGAGTTACGTCTTCTCTTACCAGGGAGTCTCCAGTTTGCTGCTGGTAAATGAATTTGCCAACCCCTGTTCCAGAACTCTGGCTGTTTGCAGCCATTTTCAAGAAAAATCCTGCAGTTGGGAAGAAAATTGGTATACCTTCCAATTTTTGAGTTTGTATGGAACAATCGATCCACATTTTCACAAGCTTTCCCTTTACAGTTATTAAGGCTGCAGACTTGGGTAGAGTTTTAAATTCCCTTGTAATATTCTTGGCTCTAGGAGCTGGGGGTTGAGGAAAAATGCCACGTACTGCAAGATGTCAACACATTGTGTGCTAGTGAAACTGTAAGCCTTCACAATTGTGTGCATTTGTCTTGTGCTGTGGAATAAAAATCAAAACTAATACCACATAAATCCATAGGTTTGTTTTTTCTGTAAATCTATGCCATAGAGATTATATTCAGATGGGCATGGAATATGTTTTGGAAGAAACGATTTCACATACAATGAAGTTGTTTGGGTATTGGGAAAATCTACTTTTCTACAGACGAAAGGTGTTTATTTAAGCAAAAGACTTGTGAACAGATAGCCAGTGTAAAGCCTTGTCATGCCCAAGGGTGTATCTGAATGTCAGTGTGGGCTTTACACATTTGGAGTTTTTTGTTGCATGTAATATCTTACCTAGTTTCACAATTTGCATTTCATCTTTTTCAAAGTTTTATGAACTCATCTGCTGATATATGTTGTTTTTTTGTGTGGCTTGTAAATACAGTCTGTACTCTTACGGCTTATCTTCAACAAAACAACCTCACGCAAAGGAGAGGAGCAATGGAATCATACAGAATAACAGTTAACTGTGTATTATTCTTGGTTCAGAATGAGTGCTTTCTCCTTCATTAATCTAATAAAATGAAAAGATTAAAAATTGTGTCATGAAATGTCATTTTGTTTCCGAAAAAAACAATTCCACAAATCCAAAATACTTGTTTCAGAATAACTGGATAGACAAGCCCTTGCTAAATTTGCTCAGTTACTGCTTACTAGCATAAATGTCAGTCTGGTTTTGATGAAGTGCTGTAGACACAGTTTTGTGGGTGGGGAATGTGCAGATTTTGGGTTCTGCATTTTGTGGTCCTGCAAAGATTTGCCAGAAGTTTCCCGATGTGCGATTACAGCACTGTGGAACTGCAGTTATCAAAACAAGCAACAACTATGCAGGCTGTTAGCTGATGTTGGCTAGTGTAAAGCTGTCTCTGGATGATGGCTTCTAGACACTGCAGTCTTTGTTGGCACTGATCTTGCATGTGTTTCATGAAACACGTGTGTATCAAGGTTATATCCAGGGCTGTGCGCCGGTGGATTGGTAAACAGGAACACAGCAGGGCCTGGCTTGGATGGGATGAAGATACTATACAAAGTCTGCAGAGGGATTGTGGTGTTACCCACTTTGACCATGCTTGGCAGATGAAGTAAGATAGTTAATGGTGTACTGTAAAAAAAGAGGTGAAATTTCCAACATTACAGGAAGACTACAAAGCGTTATAAGCTTTGTGTGCCCAATGCCATATGCTGTACAAAGAACATTCAAAAATGGTCACAACTGTGTTTTACCTTTAAAACACCATTTTATTTGTTATAGAAATATAATTCCCAGGCTTCATGCATGTTAGAAAAAGTGACAAGTTACACACTTTGTTATGCTGTGATCTTGTCTTACTTCATCTGCCGAGCATGGTCAAAGTGGGTAACACCACAATCCCTCTGCAGACTTTGTATGGTATAGATGGCTTGGCTTAGTTTCTATCCCTGGTGTCACTTTAAACCTTTAATATCTAAAGATGATACTTTTGAATAAAATGTAAAACTGATCTACTTGCCTTTCAGCTTTGTCATGAGATCCTAAATATTTTCCCTAAAATATTTTAGTGAGTATTTCATCTGTTATTTGAAGTGTACTCTGTCATGTCCACAAATACAAATTGTGCACCAAAGGACTAGAAAGAATTTGTTTACTCTGTCATCATTTAGAAATTCTGAATTTCTAAAATTCAGAAAATCTCATTTGTTAGATCTTAATTAATGTGCTCTTCAGGAAGCCTCAAATGCGTTGAAGGCATGGGGTGTTTCTATACCTGAACTGTTTTCCCCTTGATGATTAGCTTCACACAGGAGATGACTTCCTGCATTAGGCTATTATCCATCTCTTGTCAAGAGAAAACAAGTCAAACTGGCAGATTTGGGCAGAGCTGCCATGTAATATTTTATGCACATTAACTAAAAACTGTGTTCTGGATTTGGCTCTAACAGCTCACAGAGCATCCAGAAGCCAGAAGTACTGATAATATTTCTTCTACTGTGATCTCAAGAGTGGAGCCCTTTCCTTCACAGAGCTTGCTGAGATTACATCTTGAATTGAAATGGAGCAGCTCAATCCAGAGACTGAGTGCATTTGACTTTTGTATGTGGTTAACTATAGTGAATACTGTAGGTGATACTTCCATGCTTGGTGTCACTTTCCTCTCAAAATCCCTGCACTGTGAGCATAAGAAGTACTGAGAAGTAAACTGATCTGCTTGCTTTTTGCTTTTGAGTGTGGTATTAGTGTCCTTTGTGGCCTCCCTCTGTTGTGACATCTATCATTTAGTTGTACACTGTTCTCCATCTATGCATGCTGTTGTGCAACCACCTGAGGACCTAACATCATCTTCCTAATAAACCATTGGTGAGGATTTACTTAAAAACCCATTGTGTACCCCCATTGTAACCTGTATCATCTGGCTTATCCTTATGCAAGTGCCTGTTGACTGCTTCAGAAAACCCAGGTTTTACATGTGGAACTTCTTTTAACAGTATTTGACTTTTCCCAAGCAGATTGTGTTTATGCAGGTGTTCACTAATTCTAGCTGTTATTATATTGTATTTTTGCTTGTACAGGCATCAAGATTACAGGCCTGTATGTAGTTGCCCAAAATATGCATTAGTGATTGGTTTGTAACTTCCACACATACCAGAATAATCTTAAGTGAAGGTCATGTACAACTAGTAGTTCATTCACCTCTTTCATGCTCCTGTGCTCTCTAGAGTGGACCCAGTTTAGTCCTGGTAATTCATTTTGGTTATGGGGATGACTACCTCTTCTCTGCTTGAATTAGTTTCAGACAGATCCTTTGCCAAGCTTCTCCATGCTCCCAAATATGCACACACTCACTCACCAGGATCCTGGAATAAGACTTACTGTTTCTTCTAAGATGTACACCAT
The DNA here is from genome assembly GCA_013397195.1 of Hylia prasina. Classification (NCBI taxonomy): domain Eukaryota; kingdom Metazoa; phylum Chordata; class Aves; order Passeriformes; family Sylviidae; genus Hylia; species Hylia prasina. Next base: position 209,395 of record VYXD01013155.1, on the reverse strand, counting down.
AAAAAAAAGTTCCTTTAGTTCTTCACAGTGCCTTCCTGCCTGTAAGACCTCCATTTCTTCCCTTGCATGATCTTGCCCCAGTGAACTGCTGGCTGGTGCATTTTGTACTCCTAGTGGGTTGCAATAAGTTGTCTGGTTTGAATTAATTTCACCAGTTACTACTTAAACAGTTTTTGCCTGTCTACTTGTATTTTAACCTCTAAACTACTGGAGTTTGTGGTCCTTGGGTTTTTCTCCAGCTTGTAAATTCAGCTTTATAAATGTCTTCTTAATTCTAGCAAACTCTTTTAGCTTGCTGTTGATCATACTGGCTTCTTTCACTATATCAAGCCCTTTCCAATAGAAGGTATGCATTAGCAAAGCATCTCCAGTATTATCTTCATTAGTAGTTTTTATACTGTCTGTAAGGACATAATTTTCTTAGATAGTAATTATAGCTAATTTTTAAAAACATGCTATTTTTTTTCATAGTTCCACGTTATGGTGGTAGGTGCCTTATGTTGTATCATTTTAGCAAGCATTTCCCTTGTCGATGAGTTGAATCTGAGTGTGTTATAGCTGCTATTAAAGACAACTTCTACTGAATGGTTTTGCTTCAGGTATCACTTGGTACCATCCCAGTAGCTGCATTTTTCCCTTGTGGCCTTTATAGCCACTTTCTCTGTAGAAGAGTCACTGATAACATCCAAACATTTCACCTCCTAGGTCACCCAAAGCCCTGGTGTTTTCTGACCTTGCTGCCTCTCTGATTTCTCCCAGGACATCAGTTGTCACTTGCTCGTACAACCCCATCATTGACTTCAGAGGTTGTATGTAATTTAGTGATCAATTTAGTTCTAAATGAAAAGAACTGCAAATAGTTATGTGCAAGGAAAGATGTATTTACATAACCATGTCTAAAAGTATTGTTTAAGTTGACTGAGCAGGCAGCGGATGAAGAATAAAAGGGGAGGAAAATGCCAAAATAAGGCATTGTAATTGATGATGGATGTATCATTCTGAACAAGAAAATTGAGGTGATTTGATTAGTCTTTTCCAAGTAATATTATATGTGACTGCTTATAAAAGAAACTTATTTCTTATAGGTGAAATTCTTTAGAATATTCATATTCTAATAACCATTGCTTTTCAGTTGGAATTACAAGATAAATTCTCTGACATTTTCCCTGTATTTTGCAAGGCTTCTCTTCAAAGGAGTAATGAAGGCTATTTGATTGGATTATAAAGTAATTTAATTCTAAAACTTGCAAATTATCACTGTAATGCAAAAAGAGCATTTTTTGTATTTAATTATTTTACATTTCATGTTTTAATTCCAAAATATAAGGTATAAATATTTATTTCATACTCAGCACTGGAGCTAAAATGCAGTTACTATGCAAGTATTGCTCATAATAGTTTATTCTGATGCCAGTTTCAATAAAATGAGTGATTTGAAGCCATGTTAAAAGAGAGAATGGTTAAATTAATTTATTCCTTCTTAATAATGTGAAAATATTATGAAGTGAAGCCTGAAAAGTTGGAAGGGGAATGTGGAGAAGCAAAGTAAATAAATAGAGATGAATAGGAGAAGTAGTAAAAATAGTAAGATAGATAAAAAGAAAAGAGAAAAGATTGCTAGTTGTCTGTGGTAGGAAAGACATTGATGTGCATGCACACTGGGGAATGAGAGGCTGGAGAGCAGCACTGCAGAAAGGGAGCTGGGGGTGCTGGCCCATGGCAAGCTGAATGTGAGTCACTGAGCCCTGGCAGCCAGGAGGGCCAACCCTGTCCTGGGGGGCATCAGGCACAGCCAGGGAAGGGAGGGGATTGTCCCGCTCTGCTCTGCACTGGGGTGGCCTCACCTCCAGTGCTGGGGGCTGCTCTGGGTGCCACAACAGAAAAAACACTCCCAGGCACCTGGTGTGACTCTTGGGGTGTCCTGTACAGGGCTGGGAGTTGGACTCAGTGATCGTGATGGGTCCTTTACAACTCAGTATATTCTGTGACTCCATGATGATTTTGATTCAGTGTGCCAATCTTCAGATTGGCAAAAATGGCTGTGCTGGATACAATGATACTTTTAAGTAGTTTCTGTGTAGTGTTCTGCCATATCATTCAAGCCAGCACAGATCTCCTTCCAGTGTTAAATAACATCAGCCACATTCTCTTAGGAGAAGAGAGTGGATCTTTACTGTAATTTTTTCTTTGTGTAGCTCAGCAAGCCACTATTCCCTCAGCTGTCAGCATCTATCACCAAAGAAGCAGCGTATACTACTCTGCTTCTCTGATAATCCATCTCAAAGTTCGTCTCTCTGTGCCATTGAGTGCTGCCAGAGATGTATTCTGTCCTTCTGAATCTGGGAAAACTACAAATGCCACTTCGTGGTGAAAGCCCCAGAATTTCTTTTTCATACTGCAGTTCCATCCCCAGCTACACCTTCATCATATGCATGTAGAAATGGAAGAGATTCTTGTAAAGATCAGTTTTCTGAAAATACTATAGTTTTGTGAGGAGTGTTACTCAGTTTTTCTGACACATCCTCTGTGGAACTGTTTTGCCAAATGGTGTTTGAGATACATGCATATACAGAAGAGTTTTGGGGAAGGAAGAAAGTGTTGTTGCATTTTAATTCTTATTTAGGAAGAGGTCAAAGATTACTAGTGCCCCCTTTATGGGATCTGCTGTTTGTGAAATCCTTCAGAGATCAATGATGTTTCTATTTAAAGATTTAAGTGTCTCTGCCAGCCCTTTACTTTTGCTCCCTTAGTCTTTGTTTCTAGGTTTGTCTCTGAAAGTAATGACAACCCCCTGCAGCGCTACAAGCTGGGGACAGAGTGGCTGAACAGTGGCCAAGCAGAACAGACCCTGGAGGTGCTGGTTGAGAGCTGAATGTGAGCCAGCAGTGTGCCCAGGTGGCCAGAAAGGCCAGTGGCATCCTGGCCTGGATCAGCAATGGTGTGGCCAGCAGGAGCAGGGAGGTCATTCTTCCCTGTGCTCAGCACTGGTGAGGGCACACCTCGAGTGCTGTGTCCAGTGCTGGGCCCCTCAGTTTAGGAAGGCCATTGAGGTGCTGGAGCATGTCCAGAGTAGGGCAACAAGGTTGGTGAAGGGTCTGGAGCACAAGTCCTGTGAGGAGCAGCTGAGGGAGCTGGGGTTGTTTAGCCTGGAGAAAAGGAGTCTCAGAAGAGACCATACCACTGTACAACTGCCTGAAAGAAGGGTGTAGCCAGGTGAGTGTCGTCAGCCAGCAACAGGACAAGAGGACAAAGCCTTAAGCTGCACCAGGGGAGGTTTAGGTTGGGCATTAGGAAGAATTTCTTGACAGAAAGAGTGATTGGTTATTGGAATGGGCTGCCCAGGGAGCTGGTGGAGTCACCATCCCTGGAGGTGTTTAAGAAATTGGATGTGGCCTTCAGTGGCATGGTCTAGTTGACAAGGTGGTGTTCGGTCATAGGTTGGACTCAAAGGTCTTTTCCGTAGTTGATTCATAGTTGATTCTCTGGTTTCCTGTTCTACTTTCTGTTATCCTTGAAATGGAGACACTCCAGTTATTTCCTTGTCTGTCCCTGTGCAAGATCATGCTTGTAATCCTGTCGATCCTTCCCTACGCTAGGCATGTAGATGATTGTAAAAAGCTTTTCTCTCATAAATCTCTTGCCCCCTTATTTGTCAACACTTAGCCCAAGTTACAGTACAAGGGGGTCACTATGTTAATGTGTGGAACTGATGCCAGCCCTTCTCATGTGGTTTTAGAGGTTCAGACATACAGTCAGAAAATTGTGTTGTCTCTCAAAGGTCAGGTCTACTAGGAAAGCATTCGGTAGTCAGTAGTTTAGACAGTACAGCCCCCTAAAAATAAATAATTTGAATACTCACTATATATGATGAGCTGGTCTGTCACTCAAGTATACATCTTCCAAATGAGGCCTTACTCTCTCAGTGTATTTGCAGTATTTTTAGTCTTTCTGTGTTTTTTAACTCTTTTCCTCGAGTTTATGAACATTTTTGCCCATTGATGCTGTGCCCTAGCACTGCTGTGTCTGTGAAATCAAGCTGGTTTTGTCTTGCTGGTTTGCAGCTCAAAACAGTTGGTTTGTCACCACCACCCCCCACCTGCCAAGAGATCATCTGATATACTAGACTTCTAATTTAAGATACTGTGTGACTTGCAATTTCTGAATTGGTGAGCTGTTCAGTTCATTTTCCCTGTCATTAGCTGTTAGAAAGCAGTATGTGAAATCTGTGAAAACATGATGTTTTTTGGAATTTTACTGTACTAAGCCTGTCCAGTTCAGTAGTCTAATTAATTACTACTGGCTGTGTTCTGAAGATGAAGCAGTTAAGTTACCACTAGAAACAATGGAGTGAGAAATGAGAAATGTCTTCCTAAAGGATTTTGTAATTCTTGTCTTTAGGAATTTTGTTTGTTTGTAGGGGTGGTTTTTTGTTTCTTGTTTATTACATTTTTTGCATACGAAAAGTAGTTTAAGCTCTTCATTCCTGTGCTTATCTCCAGAGTTAACAGCTAGCTCATCTACAGTCATCAGTCTGACATTACTTGTTTTCCTGAAGTAACATCTCTAAGTTTGTCCCTAAAGCATAATTGTCAACCATGAATTAAATAACTCAGTACTGCTATAATGGGGCCAAGGGAGCTGCATGCTTAGGGTGACAAGTCATGTGGCTATTGGACAGAAGCACAGCCCCTTTACTGCTCATTAAAAGCATAATTCTTCTATGCATAAGTCAGGGTTAGGGAATTTTATTTCTGTAATACCAAATGTGTAAGAGCATTATAGCATGAATATAAAATAATTAGTTTGAGTTATTTGAAATACGTGTTTATAGAAGGAAATATTTTGTATAGAAGTCCAGTCTTGGCACAATACAAACAAATGTTAATAAGCTATTTCCCAGGAAACTTCCAAATTAATTTAAAATGAAGGTATATATTGGGTGCACTGTTTAAAATTAGAATGCAAGTTGGTATCTGAGCAGCAAAGGAAAAGCCTGATCATTTCTACAGTAGAAAAGTTTAGGAATGTGTTTGTCAGATTGTGGTTTTGTTGTAACTTGTTTCCTTACCCCATTAATCAGAATGATAAAGTGGTGACAGGAGGTACTCCACTTGCATCCGGAATGTCTTCCTGATGTACCCTCCTGATTGATGTGGTTCATTTTAGAGATGTCTGCAAGAGAACAGCATCAAGCACAGACTACTGTGATTGGAAAGAAAGATTCTGTCATAAATTCTAGCACAGTAAAGACAAAGTTGTTTGCTTTGCCAGGATTCAGGACATCTTTCAAAAGAGTTTTATGCAAAACTATGAAATGAAGGTCCCTTCTGCTATTAGAAACCCCTGTACTCTTCCCTTAATTCAAAGGAGGTGAAAAACTTCTCTGAAGGGACTTTGTATGACAAACTAAAAGAGTTTTAAGATATTTATATTGCTGTTTTCTAAGGGCATTATGATATGAATAGAAGGGGGTTTTTTTGTACTATATTTGTTAAATGGGAATTTGCTGCATACCTGCCATTTCCAAATCTGCTAAACCTGAAGATAATTACAGACATGATATAAAAAGTCATAAATATTAAAGTTTGCATGAAACATTTTAAAATCCTTCCTCCTCCCTCTTTTTTTTGGGGGGCGGGGGTGTGTGTATGTGTGTGTCCTCTGTCAGCAGGGTCTTGCAGAAGAGTGAACAATAAGCATACAAGTATCCTTGGGTATTTTTTGCCAAGCTTTACTTGTTCCCCATCTGTGTAAGAGCCACCCTTACTGGAGACCTTCTGAGCATGAGAGTAGCCACATGTCAAGGCCAGAGCTCGCTGTCAAAATCAGTGTTGCCTCTGTCATGAGAATGCCCTTCCTGTAAACAGTTAAATGAATTTGTGATAATTCTAGGTCACTGTATAGTGATGTAAATAAGATACATGATGAGACATTATTTATGTAGTAAGATTGTTGATTTTAATAGCCTTTGGGATGGCAAGCTGAGAATAAGAGAAACTCAAAGATTTTTATCAGATAGCATTATATAAAGATTTTGGCAGTAGGAAACAAGAACAGGAGATATTAGTTTTTAAAACAGTTCCTGCAGCTGTTATTAATCATGCAGATAATGCATAATATAAGATGGTTACATAAGATCCCTCCGTTTAAAGTTGCCCTTAAAATGTGTATTTTGAATCTGAAATGAAACTTTCTTGTGAGGCAGTGGCAGCATTGCCATCTGAGAGCTGCTGAAGACTCTTTAGCAAGGTAGGAAGGGAAACGGAGGAAGCTTGGAGCTAGCCTGTGGACAGTTTGTTGAAACAATTTTTCAGATTTTAGGAGAAGCTGCTCAGAGCCTGCAGTGCTGGAGATCTCTCAGGGCCCCTTTTGTTTGATGCAGGTGAACAGGGGATGGCAAGTCCAAGGCAGCTGACCTTGAACAGGGGTCACCAAATCAGCAGTTGGTAATGAAGCAGTGCAAAAATACCTAAGGCTCACTGAGAACAGTATCAAATCTAAAAAATTCATTCCTTGTATTCCCAAGCAACACATTATCAAAAAGACTGCAGGCAAAAACACCTACCTTACTATAAATAGTAGGTATATAGGTTGACAGCAATTGCCATCTTGTGTACAGTGATGTTCCTTAAAGTGCTCAGTACCTGCTTTGGCTCAGTTACAGCTGCCATAAAACTTTCAAATAATATGAGCATCTTGCATGATGGTCTACTTTACTTAATAAAAATGGAGTTATACTACTTTTAATTACACTAGCAAGTAACACAGTGTGATTGGCCTGGTAACTGTGAATGTGAGTCTTGTAAGGTAAGTGCTCTCTAAGGATTTTTGTTAGTAAGTCTTGCCAAGTTTTGCAAGATATGAGAGGAGAGTTAATTGATAGCTTTATTAAATCTGTTTTCTTAATATTAAGTAATTAATTTGATATACCTTTCAGGTGCAGTAGATGTTGCTGTCAGTGGTACACAGCTTTGCTCAGGCTGCTGTAGGCCACAAGGCAAGCGCACCAAATGTCAGGTGCCTGGCTGCAGATAAATAATTCCTGGTGTGCTGGGCAAGACAAGGCACTCTGTGTTTCAGTCGTGGCACTGGGGTGTCTGCATGCCCTTGCTTGAGAGGATAAGGGAGTAGCTCACCTTTCTGAAAGACAGGGATATAAGTTGTCTGAAGATCTATGTTAACACTGACTTGCTTCATTTATGCCATTTGTTGTGCAGCTATAAACTTGAAAAGTTTTGGGTTTCTTCTCTGATGAAGTTATTTGGCAAATGCAGGTCTGTTAACTCTAGAAATACAAAGTGCACAGTCCTAGCCTGAGTCATAATAGTTTTAATTTTAAGGAGTGAACAAGACTCTGGGGTTGTGTCTTTATTGAGAACATCTCTGTTAATAATGTTTCCTCTGAGTAAAGCATCACTTTGGAAGTCTGCCATCGCTGTTTCAGTAGTGGCATGCAACAAGAGTCCATGTAGTTAAATTGTAGTGAGGTTAAAGGATCCTGCAGTGTTCCAAACATTTAATGCTTGGCTGCAGTTTGTCTGGAGTCTAGACCTTTGAATAGACAGACTTTTCTGTAGTCCATTTCAAATTAATTTTAGGTTTTCTGAGTTACTAATTCAGTTGATAAAACTGGATTTAGTAACCAAACCAAGGCAACTGTCAGAATAAACAGTACTGAAGTATTTTGCTAATGTCAATAGCAGCATCATCCTTATCCGCATCTTCATTAGTGTTTATGATATACAGAAGACAGTTATTTTATAATAGGGGCAGATATAAAAAGAACGTATTGCCTTCTAGATCAGTCTAAATTAATTCAATAGTAGAAGCCATAAACAGAGTAATAGATCCTAATAATTTGCATGTTCAAACAACTAAAAGGTTGGACTTGTTTGTTGTTACTAGTATTTTGTATCTTGGAAACACTCTGAGGATCTTCATGTTAGAAATGTGAGAGGTCTTTATCTTGAGTACAGATAATTTTGAAGATAGGTCTTATGGAAACCTGCATAACTGCTTCCCTAAATTTACTGAGTTTCCCAGATGTTTTTCTAAGAGATACCCTGTGCTATCATTTCTGATAGTACAATCTGTGTCCTCAGTATGATACATGGGACACTTGGTACTTGTCAAAGTGGTTACTCTTTCTGAAGCAAAGTAGCAAAGTGTTGAGACTTCAGTAAAATATAATATAGACTGCTCCCCAGTTATGGACATATAAAATCTGTGTTCCTGGAAATCCATACTGTTTATGGATATATAGTACTTGCTGCAGTTTATCGCAGATGAGACCATTTGTCTTGATTTTTTTGTTTTTTAACCTCTTGATAATAGTGAAATGTGACATCTCCCCTTGTAATACCATACAACGATGTTTTAATGCTGACAGCAAATCTATACTTGGCATAATAGAGTGAGATATGTAAGTTTTCCCATGTTTCAGGCTGCTTTATGTGTGGGGTTTTACTGTAAGAAAATGGTATCATTTGGCTGCATGCCACAAAATAAATTGCAACAGAGATCTCTTTAAAATCCTCTGCTCAGCCTTGGGAAGGAGGAAACAGCATCATCCATTTCTGTAAGAAAGCAGTCCCTGCAGGCTGAGACAGCATACAAAATTAGTTTCATAATAAAAAAGCTTTTAAAAATAAACTTCAAGGGGAATTACTTTTGCCAACTCAAAAGCTTTCAGTTAAAATTCATATGAGTTAGCCATGGAGAAAGGTATTATTACTCTGTTATTATGCAGCAAGGTGCATTACTGCTGAAGACCTGTATTCTGCAGGAAACTGCAGTCTGCATACAATTTTCTTTGTCTTACCACAGCACAATTCAGAACACGTATGGATACTTTTTTGGTGCACAGATGATGATGATAATGGTTTTTAAAATTAGCTTTAAATTAAGAGGCTGTTACTCCTTTAGGGGTGCCTTACTCACCTTAAGGCATATTTTTTTTGGTGTGACAACAGGAGGGGCCTGCGTGTGCTGTGTATTTGTTAATTCAGCTAATCACAGAAGGGTACTTCAACTTACCTTGGCACAATGTATAAGAGAAACTAACAGTGGCAGGAAGTACAGGACTTCAGATTGATGTGCCTCCCATTCTTCATCTTGTTTTGTTTTGCAGTCCACTCCTTTACACCTAGCAGCTGGCTACAACAGAGTTCGGATAGTACAGCTTCTGCTTCAACATGGTGCAGATGTACATGCAAAGGACAAAGGGTATGTAAAATTAATTGATTTATTACCTGTTTGCAGCAGTAGTTTTGTATTAGTCAAAATAAAGAATTATTTCTTTGGTTCATGTTGCAGCATACTCTCAAGTAGTTTTCTAAGAACGCAATATTTGCTTCCAAAATCCTAGTGTGCTTCAGATTAGTTGTGATTGCACTTGTTTTAAGTCTTCTTTTACACCCTTAAAATTTTTTCAAAAACTTTGATCTTTACTTCCATTCACAGACTACCCTTTGAAATAATGGACTAACAGCATTATTTTTGGAAAGGCGATGGGGAGAAAATACAAGGGCTTAGTGAAAGATGTCCATTGAAAAGCTTAACTATGCTCTCATTATCCTGTTTCATATATATGGATGTAATTCCAAGTAACATCAATAATGTTCATGTGCTCATAACTAGTGGTCCTCGTAGATGTATCTTCATTGAAGCTGACAGCAAAAATCAAGATACTGCAGAGGCTGAGCTATACCATTTTTGCATTAAGGGTGTTAGTTATGTAAGATATCAGCAAAGTGCACAGCAGTCAGAAATCAGAAATGATAATGTGCTATATGTTATTCTCATCCATACATTCCTGATCTCTAAGATGATGATTTTCATGATAGTTGGATTGGAAGGCTTAGTCCTAACATTGTAGAAATTGGACCCTTAGTTAAAGGCATGCATTTTGTATTCAGAATCCATAGAAGTAAGAGGTGTGTGTGTGCAGTCTCCAGCAGCAAACTTGAGGCACTTACTGTATTTTCATTTTCTGCTGAGTCCAGCCTAGTGTTAGAAAAGATTCTAAATTTTCTTACCTTCTTTCCTTTTTTTCCTTTCCAAAACAGTCCTAAGCGTACTTAAACTCTTTAAGTTTGACTAATTGTAGCTCTTTCGTTTCTCCATTTACTCCAATGGCTTTTTTAAACAGTATTGTTGTTGAATGCATAATGGCATATTATGCAAGTCAAAAAACAAAAGTACACCCAAAATCCGCAAAAAACAAAACCACACCACAACCCCCCTCCCACCAACACAGAAAACACAGCAAAACACCTTCCACCCACCCCCGAAAAAAACCTCACAGAAAATAAACCACAAAAGTCATAAAGTAAAGCTCCATATAATACCTATTTAGGTAGATCCAGCATTATTTAAGCAAGTTGAAGATATTTTGCACCTTTTCAAAATTTCAGCATCAGGTGGTAGAAAATTCCAGTGTAGGTGCTGTAATGAGTCTTGAACAATTTGCTTGGAATGTGTGAAAAGTAGTTAAGTTGAACTTGGGTTGGAGCAGGAAGGGAAGGAAAGCAAAGCAACAAAGAAAGGAAAACCTTTCAGTAGTTACTCTGTACTGAACTTTAAAACAACCCAAACATACTTAGAAACATTTAACATCCTAGTAAGCTCCCACTTTTTTTTAGTGGCATCACACATTTAGAATCAGTGTGGTATTTTGTTTTACCTTGCTGTTTCTTATTTATACATAATTTATAAGTAAATAGGCTATAAATAACTGTCACTTTTCATTTAAGGAGCTAAATTAGGCTACATTGATTTTATAGAACTCTTAGGTTCTCTTCAATGGAGTCAATTCAGAGAAAGTGCTTAGGGATTGTTCTTTATTTTCAAAATGGCCACCACTTCTAGTTACTCCCAAAGAGAAGCCCAGCCAAGGAAGCAGCTCTTTCTCCACTGGTTTTTCCTTTCCCTTGCAGCTATTGTGCTGGAAGAGGAAAGGGGAGGGGATGCTGCAGAAGTGGCCAGGTGCATTGCTGCAGCGACTGTCTTTGCTGACAGGCCTTGAAGACCTCAGTCCTCTGAGATGACCATCATTTTGGAAGGGGACAGGTGTTTTGAATGTTCTGCAGAATGGATGGCCTCTCTCTGTCTCACACGTGTACCCATAAGTTTTACTCAAGAAAAGTTATGATGGAAAAAACAGTCTAAAAAATTTCCCCCGAACGTATTTTCCTCTCCTGTGACAAATGTGTTGCTGCTTCTAAGACCATCCACCTAAAATTAAGTTTATTTAATTTCAGTCTACAACTTGCTGTTGTAATTCTCTCTAAGTCAGTTTTGCAGTCCTGGGAATTACCCCCTGTATTTTCATAGGTATTACGGGGTTAATTATGGTTTTCATGTATTATATGTACTGATCTGTTGAGCCATAACTAGCCTGTTGTGCTTGGCTTGAATTCAACTCATTTTGTCCTCCGCAGTAATTGCCCATCTTGCATCTCCTTTTCAATGCATGACTTTTATTACATCTTGTGCTTGTGACTAAATCCCTGTTATTTATTTTGCTAGTGTCATTTTTAAGTATGGCCTGCAGTAATACAGCTCTACAAAAATTACAGGGATTCTCTTAGAAGTATCTTGAACAGTTAAATAGGTTGTACTGTAAAAAATGAAGGAAAATCAGGTCATTCCACAGTCTAGAGTCTGCTTTCTATGGATATTTGTACATCTTCATAAAATACCCAGGAGTTATGTTAGTGTTATCTGGGGAGTTTTGCCTTTCACATAGCATTTTAAACATGAGTTCCTATTTAGGCAGAAGCAGAACACTGTTGAGGAAATTGAATGTGGAATGGGACTTTTCCCCCTCCCTAATAGCTTCAAGAAAGATTACGTCAAAGCCAGTTAATGCTAGTCTTAATGGTAGATTAAACATCTGTGGCCTGTTAAGGCAAAAAACCACCCACAACAAAAAAAAACTCCAAAAACCAAGCACGAAAACCCCAAGTGTTAATGCTTCTTAAGTAATGTGTTGTTTGGGGAAGTCAGATTTTCCCATTAGTTTGTAAATCCTAATTTTTAAATACTTAACTACTTAAATATTTTAACTTTAATTTGATCTTTTCATCTCAGCAGGGAGAAAATTGTAAAATTTTCCTGTAAAAATGCCTCTTTAAAAAAAATTTGTCATTTGCCTTCTTCCATGCAGTGGTCTTGTGCCTCTTCATAATGCATGTTCTTATGGACACTATGAGGTTACAGAGCTGCTGCTTAAGGTAAGCAGAAAGGTGGAAAGTAATTACTGTTGATTTAGGTGTGTTAGATGAGATATGAAATGTTTATATCAGAGTTGAAAAGTAAGATTTATTTTTTTTTTCCATACTTAGTAACAGGTTTCAATCATCATATTGTCATTTCAGAAACCTGCAACTTTAGGTCTTTGTTGGAACAGTATATGGGGCTTATTCTTTATCTAATATCTTTGGGCTGATAGAGTTGAATCTTTCTGTTCAAAAATTAGCTCGCGCAGAATTTTTTTCACAGATTCAACAGTATTTTTGTGTATGCTGGTGTTTTTAATTAAATTGTTGTTTGTGCGTCCACAAATGAGTGATATGAACCAATTTCTGTAACAAAAGGAAAATTTGTAAGCTTTTTAGTTGTTGAAGGCGATCTCTTAGTAATCCAAGGCGTTTTTTTGCTGTGGCAGCATGGTGCCTGTGTGAATGCCATGGACCTGTGGCAGTTCACCCCGTTGCACGAGGCCGCTTCCAAGAACCGTGTGGAGGTCTGCTCCCTCCTGCTGAGCCACGGCGCCGATCCCACCTTGGTCAACTGCCACGGCAAGAGCGCGGTTGACATGGCTCCAACGCCTGAGCTCAGGGAGAGGCTGACCTGTAAGTGTTTCCAGACTGAAAACACGTGGTGGTGGGTGGAAAGGGATGCTTTCCTTCCAGGCCACCTTCCTCGAGCTTCAGAAGTGGATGCAAAGCAGCAGAGGAGCTGCAGCTGTGCCAGGCGCTTTGAAGTGCGCAGGTACCTCTGATACGTGCTTTGTCACATTGCCTGGTTTTCTGAATTTCGGAATTGTTAAGGCACTGCTGAATCAGTGACTTTGGGGTTTTTTGTGTTTGAAGTCCAGTCGAGTCACACAGGAGCCTCTATACTGAGGTTCTGTATTTCGTTTAGAAACTTACAGAAGGTAGGTACCTTCGATGTGCAACCTTGGAGATGGAAATTCCATCACCTCCTTTTGTAGTCTTTGCAATCCTCATGCTGTTTACAAACCAGTATTTCAACTCTAATTTTAATTTGTATGCCTTTGCTTTCCCTCTTTGGGGGATTTGTTTCCTCGCTCATAAAACGTAAAAGATAATTAAATGAAACATATATGGAAACGGAGGATTATGAAGTTACAGAAAACTTGTTGAGAATTAGATTCTCAATTATAAATAAGTTTTTGGTTTTGTCTCTCACCTTTCCGGTATAGCAGAAGCCCTCAGACATTAATAATGTGATCCTGCACTACTCAAAATCACAGCTAGTCAGGTTTTAGTCTGATCACTACTCATTGCAGAGGAAGATGTTGAGATCATAGGCAGCAGAAAACTTTGGTCTAGAAGAAAAGAAGAGGGCATTAGTATCTTTTAGGTACTTCTCTACTCTGAGTCCTGGGCTAAAGCTTCTGGCTCTGAGGAAGGTTAATTTAACATTTATTTAAATTAACAAGCAAAAAAAAAAATCAGTTTAAACTTTGGCTTATTTCTGTATTTAGAGTTCCTTTAGAGCAGTGAAGGAAGATTCGTGTCAATTAATATACACTAAAATTTGCAAACAAATGTGATCATTATGTCAAATTTGACAATATCTTGATGGGATAGCTTGTATATGCATCCCAAAATATCATGGGTTTATGTTTTTGAGTTGTTTGGTCTTATGCTGTGGGAATACAATTACATTATATTTGTTATTTCAAGATTTATTTGCACTTGTGATTTGAGTAATGCTTCACTTACAAAGAAATGTAAACCAGACATTAACAAAGGTGGGAGAAGAAAGCCCCTCGTTAACAAACTTAGGATTTCACGCTTGCTTATGAAACAAAAATATTTATATTTTTACTGAAATTGAGATATTTTTTCTAGTTCCCAGGGTCAGATGTAGTTTTTGCTAACCTGACTTTTGTCTGTACATTTTAAGAGAAACACTTCTTTTCAAATTCAAAACTAAAATGAACTAGTTGCTGAGCTAAAAAAGATCTGGAAATAACAAATTTAGCGGTCTGTACTTGCAAAGATATACCTGCTATCAAAACTTGTTTCATCTTTGGAGCAGACTGGCTTCAAATGCTTAGCTAGTTAGCTTTCTTTAAGAGCAATAGTTTAGTATTTTATATTTAAATTTTATATATTTTATATATGTATTTTTGACAGGCAACTGTAATGCTTTATTTTCTTAAGAATATCTCATAGCATTGTGCTCATGTGAACACAGATGTGGGTAATGTACAGGTCACATATGCATTTAATGTCAAGTGGGTGGAGGATAAAAGGGGGAAAAGCTGTAAAGATTTAACTCAAGCAATAACTTGCCCTCTCCTTTAGCATGTCCCTTTGATTTGAGCAAAGCTTCTTTCATGTTCTGTGTCCCAGGTCAGCTCCCACCAGAAGATGTGCAGAAGCGCTCCTCTTTCCTCTTAATTGAGTATAGCTGTCTCTCTGCAATAACATTTATAAATGTGACATCTTGCTGAATATTAAATGTGTCTTTTTCCTCTAACAGATGAATTCAAAGGACACTCTCTACTGCAAGCAGCCAGAGAGGCAGACCTAGCCAAAGTGAAAAAGACACTTGCTTTGGAGATCATTAATTTTAAGCAGCCACAGTCGCATGAGACTGCACTGGTGAGATTATACAGTCAATCCATTTGTTTTATGATGAATGTGCTGGTAGCCTGGAGTCAAGGAGTTTTATTTCTACACTATGAAAATACATTCATCATCTGAGATTGAGAATCTGACATTAAACACGTCCTGTGCTAAAATAAAATCACCATTATAGAAAAAACATAATATAATTTATTTTATCACTTTTTCCCTTCCTTCTGGTAGATCACAGAAGCTCTCCAGTCACTCTCATGTTTTTATTTTCCATTTTTCTTTCATTTTTTTCCTATAAACCTCTTTTTTTGTTCTTCTGTTGCTGCAGTTTTTTATGGGGTTAAATTTTATCTCTGTAGCCCAATTTCCTTCATGTTTTATGTGAGCAAACTTGGATTACAAATTTTCTTCTTAGGATACGTAAAATTGTGGTGAAAATAGATGTATATCACAGGGTCTTACAGGTTTGGAATACAACTGACAATACCACATTAGCTGTAGAAACAGAGTTCTTTTGAGACTTTTCTGCTCTTATTTAATTGTTTAAAGGAGCAGTGTAAGCAAAGAACACAGCCAGTATCCCAGATGTAGTGAAGACCTTGAAGCTGAGACTGATGGTATTATTAAAACCACTATAGTTATGATACTTTATTCCAATGGAACATTTTCTTCCCATTGGCACATCTCAGCTGCAGGCATGCAACTGCACATTTAGTGTTGGAAACATTGTGATTGTGATCAGAACATTGCCTGTTGGGTACCAAGCATCCATGTGCTCTGTTTCCTCCGTGGAGGACTCAGTATCCTCGCCTGAAGTTAGAAGCAAGATAGGGAAGAGAGGTTTATAGGCTGAATGTGAAGACACTATGAAATTTGGGATGATGTTACCCTTTTCTTTCTGTGTCAACTGCTGCTGTGTGGCATCTCTTTAGCTGTGCAATGATCACTTCATAGCCCTGTGATGTTCTTTGCTCTTTCCCCCTGCTGATTCTGCAGAGGCAGCTGGACCAAATGGGATATTGTAGCTCTATTGAAGTATTTGGTTCACTGTTCACTAAGTGCTTGACTGTGATTTTTTCAGTTTTTGGCTGCTATGCATGAGATTTCCAAATTGTCTCCAGTCCAAATGAAAGGACTTCTCTTCCAGGATCAGATGAGGTTATGTGTAATCTAACTGAGCTATTCCTACCCTAAGCACGATAATATTTTCTGTGGACCACTGGGGTCTCTGCTGTATTAGCCAAAAGGCCAAAGCAAGCACCTGACGTTGCTTTGAGGTTTGGCAATACTTCTGCATTTGTTTTAGGGCTTGTTTATCATGTAGGCAGGAATTAGAGACAGGATGCTATCTGCCAAGCCTTAAAAATGGTGCCACTTCTCAGAGCAAAAGTTGATCTTCATGTTTATTTACAAAGCTTGCCTTTGCAATATTTGGATGTGCCCTGCTGATTAACAGCAGTGTGGAAGTTTGAGTAAAAGTTACTTCATAATGAAGGCTGAAAGTGGACAAAAGATGGTTATTGGTACTACTGCTACCTAATAGCATTGGGTTTGGGGGTCTAATTGTAAAGGCTATCCTTTTACTATTGGAAAGTTAAAGAACTCTTCCAGGGGACTTTCTACCTTTTATGGGTTACTGGTTTAAAATGTGGGTAAAGATATAAACAAAAAAATCCAAAAGTTTCTCCTGTTTATTATAGTCTGCTGTCTTGAGATGTCCAAACTTGAAATAAGTGTTTCTGGGCTTGATTTCAAAGCTGGGTATTCAATCTTACCTGGAACCATCCTGGCAATTCCAGGCTTCAGGAATGCATTGATAGGGCCACTGTTGAGAAACCAACAGATGCCAGCCACATTTAGGAGAAGAGTTAAACCTAGCAAAGGGTTGTGTGGTCCCACAAGGGCAGGCATGAGCATTGAGAAGACCTTTGTTAAAGGGTGTATCTTTCTCATAGCATGGGAAAAAAGATACTCTTAAGAGAAATATATTGCTTGTTTGCTTATTACATAGTCTGTAGTTGGGTGCATGACACATATGGCCATTAACAAGGTCGCTACACACTGAAACAGAAGAAGAAACAAAGCGACCTTTGAGTCCTGTCAGTTTGACAGCTGCAGCAGAATCCTTACAGAACACTTTGGAGACCCTCTGTAAGAAGTTAGGCTGTTTCAAACTCTTTGTCTTTCCCTCCTCTGTTCATTATATGTCAGCTTTGTCCTGATAGCTAGTTAATGTAGTTGGGACCATACTGCTTTTTTCCTAAGTGACAAATAGCTTTAAATTTTTTGGTATGGTGAATTCTGTTTGTAAATTTTGTAGTCTGATTTTAGCAGAATAATTAAGGGATGAAGTACTGTATCTTTGAAGTTCTTTATCATCTGCGTAGTTGAAATGTGCTTTATATTTACTTTTTTTTGCAGCACTGTGCTGTGGCTGCTGTGCATCCGAAGAGGAAACAAGTTACAGAACTATTGCTCAGGAAAGGAGCTAATGTAAACGAGAAAAACAAAGAGTAGGTTTCTGAAATGTTTGAGTTTTCCAAAGACCTCTGTCATACTAGGAAGGTAAAACTAATACATCACCTTTTTTTCCCCCCCTCTAGTTTCATGACACCTTTACATGTTGCTGCTGAAAAAGCTCATAATGATGTCATGGAAGTTCTGCATAAACATGGAGCAAAGGTAAATATACTTGCATGTATTTTATTTTAGACAAAGAGCAAGAAGAAGAGTTATGTTAATTATATATTGCATAGGTTTTTATGATAGTTATATAATATCATATGATAGATACGATATTATTTATGCCTTGTGCTTCTTGTGTTAACCTTGAAGTGTGCTTTATCTGAAATAAATCCAGGATCCTGAGGAATCCCATTTGAAAATTACTTCTCTCCAAGTAACTGAATACAGGTTTTAGGAGTCTACATTACTCGTTTTTAATGAACCTTGATATAATTGCTAATAAATGTGGTTATCTAGGTACCTCACATTGCTTCATCTTGTTGGCTTGGAAATATCCAATGGCTGAGGGTACTGACACTGAGTTTAGTATTCTGATGCTGAGTATTCCTTAGCCCTTGCTTGCTTCTTATCCTCGTGGTCAGATTGTTTTGCTGTGCCCATTAGCTATTGGTAGGTGCCAACCTAAGTAATTTGTGAGCTTGTGGTGAAGCTTTCTTAGAAACACATTGTTCAGCAAGTTATTAAAGGCAGGGGAAGGTATAACTAACTTTATTCAGAATGTGCTTTAACCAGCTTTCAGAAGTGTTTTGGAATGATCTTTCCACAAGATTTAGCAGCAAACTTAATATTCATGGTAATGATATACATCACTACTTAATTTTCTCAGAAACTCTTATTGATGGATACTTTCTTTGCGTTGGCTAGAATATAAAAGATTTTGGTTTTGCTTTGAATGGGACTCTTTTTAAGTCTTCCTCTTCATTCAGGGAGCTAGAAATGAAGAATTCGTTGTTACAAATTACTACCTGTTGTATTATGTTATGGCCTGTAGTAATGATCAAGTGTCACTCTTGCTGTAGTAGGAGGTATGAGCAATGTAGTTGTATGCACAGGTAAGTGTTTTTGTTTTGAAGCAATAAATTTTAATTTATAAGCCTGTGTGAGGCTCACTGCAAGATTTCTGATTCACTTCCTTAATACTTTAATGGCATCATAAAATACCTTCACAACAGTACTATGGCAGAGTTGATCATATTTGAGAGTCCTAATGCACTGGTGACTACTAAGTTTTGCCTAAGGCAGAAAGCAGGGTCAAAGTTCTTGATTATGGTCATTAAAACTATTGGTTATTATTTTCCCAGATTCACTCTTAGTTGCATACATATGCACTGAAAGTAAAAAAAATCCCATTTTGCCATAGGAACAGAGACCTCATAACTTTTATGAGGATTTGCTTTTGCAGAGGAATTGAGTACTGATGGAATTTGGGTAGGTACCGAACTGGACGTGCTGGAGTTTCAGATGTACTGATACCAAAGTACTACCTGCTTTGAAATACAAGGAGGTTCTGTGTGCTGCTACTGTACTCTTGTTATTTAAATTAGTGTTCCCTTGAAAATCTATCTCAGTTGTAGTCAGGTTAGGAGTAAGCTCAAAGATGGCATCCTTACTAGAATGACCCCATTTTGTTTTGTCTGAAGCACGTTCTGATGATAGCTTGTAATTCTTTTATCTCCTGAAGCAGGGGTTCCTAAATTGTGATCCATGAGTCACTTATGGACTGACTGATGGTGCTGAGTGGTGCACAGTTATCTACAGAATGATGCTGAGTGGTGTGTTCTGTGGTTTATTCCAGCAACAGTATATGTAGTGATCATTAAACCTCGTTCTTCATTCATATCCTATACCCTATGTTATTCTGCAGATAGGCCATTCACGTTTATGATCTAGTACAGCACTTAAGTGCATGGCAGAAGATTAATCAAAGTTAATATTAAGTGCATATTTCCATACTGCAGTGGATCAGTGTCCAAAGTTTCTTAGCTGTAAAACAGTAAATAACGCACTCATAATTTTTAATGAGAGATAGATCATTAAGACTGTATGAGGCACTTTGAAGTTCCCAGATGGGATATGCTCAAGAGTATTAGTTAGTTAACTAGGCATATTTAATCACTCTAAAATGTTTGACTTGCTTGTATGTTATCATTTGACCTCTTGCTCACGCTTTCATTGTAGGCATTTGGTTTATCAGGTACTCGTGACATTGATATTTCTTTGTTTCTGACTGTTGTGACATGGCAGCTTTCATTCCTGAAGCATGATGCAGGTTTTGATGGGGTTTTTTTTGTTGTGTGTTTGGAAGTTTTTCCTTCATGTTTTCTCTTTTTGTCTCTTGAATTTTAGTTACTTCATAAGATGTAATCAGATATATTAAGCACTTTGATCATGTCTGGTATTTTTTACAAGAGAGAGTTCTCATGAGCTGGTGAATCTAGTCTCCCTGCAATAGCAGCCTCCCAGTGAAGATCCTTTTGTTCTTTGAACTGCATCCTCCTGCTTTTTAAATACCTCTCTTCTTAGTTGATGCTTGTTTCAGTGAGGTATTTGCAGTGAGAAACTGATTCTTCTTAGCCTTTGTTTTGGTAGGCTAAAAGCCTCAGGCACCTAATCTTCCCTCATAAGGGAACATTGCATTTTCCTATTCATCCTCATAGACTCTTCTCTTTACTTGCACCAGAGGAAATCTTGGCTTGCAGGCAACAAGAACAGAATTCATTCCCCCCCTGCCTTCCATGATGAAGGACTTCCATGATGACTTCTGTTCCTCTATTGTAAGTGCCTGACTGGTGCTTACTGGGATCATATTTGACTTCTAATAGACATGAGACAGTAGTACTCAGATCCTTCCTGTAATCTTGCAGTGCACAGAGAATCTTGATTTTGCTAATAGTTCATATTTGTGCCCTTGAGCACAATTCTCCTGTGCCAAGATCATTAATGCAAATAGTGAAACAAAATTATCCCACAACTGGCCACCAAGCAGCCTTCCCCGTTTCAAAATGTTTAGTTCTTCCAACAAACTCTCTTTTTGCGATATAAAATAAAAATTTGCACTGTGATCTCATATAAAATGCTTACTGAAGGGTGTATGGATGACATCTACCATGTAGGGTTTTTTTAATTTGCAGCCATTTCTTCTGTCAAAGGAGAGGTACTGTTAAAGTCAGCTTTAATCTCTCTTCTGGAAAGTACTATTGATTACTGAGAGAGTAACAATTTGAAAAAGATCTGTAATTAGATCTTCAAAGAAAGTAGAACTTTCTTCTTCTGAAATTCCATGACAAAAGGTAGACAATTGATCCACAAAATAACCAACAATAGCTTTAAGAGACAAAGTCATGTGAAGTTCTGCAGAGAGAAAATAATTTGTGATTGTTTTAGCATTTTATAGGAAATTCTTCTGTTTTCATGAGGAGCAGCTGTGTCAGACAGCAAAAGTGAGTTCACATACAGTGAAGTATATATGTCTAGTCTTTTCTTGTTCTATAGAAAGGGCTAAAGTATGATAGAGACTGCTTTTGGGAATTTGGGATGAACAAGGCATGGTCTGTGGTCTTGGAGCTGGATTTTAATCATCCATAATGTTATCACTGTGTAGGTTTTCTATTTGAAGTATGTTAGATGATAATAAACAGTGAAGGGCTGCTTGAATAACTTGTGCTTGATTGACCTATGTTACAGAAAGAACATCTGAGAACATCCATCTTTTCACTCTGGTGAGCAGTGACAGGACCTGAGGGAACAACATGAAGTTGTGTCAGGGGAGGTTTAGGCTGGATATCAGGAAAAGGTTCTTTACCCAGAGGGTGGTTGGGCACTGGAACGGACTCCCCAGGGAAGTGGTCACAGCACCAAGGCTGACAGAGTTCAAGAAGCATTTAGAAAACACTCTCCAGGCACCTGGTGTGATTCTTTGGGTGTCCTGTGCAGACAGGACCCATCAGTGGTTCTGATGGGCCCCTTCCAACCTAGGATATTCTGATTTGTATTGGCAAGAATTAACCTACTGGCAAGCAATTAACCATAAATCACTTATTTTGGTGCATCTTGCTGACCCTCACTGACAGTACAGACTAGGTTCTTGAACTGTGAAGAAGTCCTTGTGCACATTAGTTGCACATCAATGTGTTATGTCTAAGTGACACTCGTTCCATGGAAGATGTTTTTATTAGCTTGGTGCTTGAGTTTGCAGAAGTTGACTGTCAATTTAAAGAACAGGTGGGAAACCTTGGAATTTCTTAGAATTTTCTTCAAGAATGTTGATCATAAATATCTGTGGTTTTAAATGGCAGTTTTTTCCTTGTTTGCCTGCCCTGTTTGTGTGAGACAGCATTTCACACCACTGCTTATTTGATGTTGAATATTCTCAAAGTACCATATGAAAAATAAAAGCAGAGCATCTTCAAAGAATCCTCAGACATAAACAATTTTATTAGACCTGTGATCAAATCTTCAAATGCCATTATTTTATCTTTGAAGATGATCAAAATCTTTAATTTAAAAAATAATTCGTAGGTGTTGAACTAGTGAAAAAGTGAGTTTCATCCTGTTTTGTTGTATTCCTAGATAGTTGAATATTTCATATGACTAAGTTCTTGTCCAAATCTGTAGATATGTGGGAAATTAATGTGTTCAGAAAGACACTCGGCTTTCCAGCAGTGCAGAAGTAAAGGATTAGAGTGTTTTCTGAACTGGAAGGATTGTTGGAAAGAAAGACCTTCAAGCATGCAAGTTCACTGGTATCTTGGGCGAGTGCAGAGATGTCATGAATGCTCTTTAATTATGATATGCCTCTAAAGGATACTGTTGAAGCTATTCTTTTGCAAGAGAAAATGAGGCTTTATAAGGTCATGTCAGAGAGGCAGTGTCCCTGTTTGTGATGGTAGCAGAAATTCATTCATTCTCCTCTGCTGGGAGGATCTTGCTCATGCATCTTTGCATAATACAGTTATTTCTGTGCACTGGAGTAGCATGTTGCCAGCCTTGCATGATCATGGATTTGCAGATGTTCACCATCTATCTAGACCCACACAACAGACTGAAATGTTTCTGAATAACCTCGTTGTGTAATACATTCACTTCCAACATTTCAGGGAGAGGTATGATTTTTCTCAGGGGACAGTAAGAATAGAAAAATTAAATTGCCTCTGACAAACATAGCAGATTCTGGACTATTATGGTCAACAACATAAAGAACTGTATGGTCTGTTGTGATTGACTGGTTCAACTTTTCTCACTGCTTAGACATCCAAATGTCCTGACCTCAGTCATTTGCTTTTATGCAGAAGAGGTAATTGGGGAACTTGTGACTGGATCCTATAGGAGCTTTCAGAAACTGATCCCTTTTTTCCTGTTTTTTTCTGCTGACCAAGCTTGAAATTTTCAGCAATGCTTCTTCACTCCTATGTTTATTGTCAGACAACAAGACACGAGGCACACTGCAAGCTTGTCTTCAGAATTAATGCAGGAGGAGAGCAGTTGGAACACTTGCATTGCAGGGAAGGATACTGTGATGTGGAACTGCTGCAGAGCACAAGTTTCACGTGGGATTTTTAGAATGTACACCTTTCAGAATGATTTCACAGAGAAAATTGCAGTGCTTGGAAGCTGTTGCTTTTTGTGCTGCTGTTTATAGTGTCAAGGAGCAGGAGGGGTATTTAGGGCATTTGGTCTTGATAGAAAGCTGATACGATTATGAAGTCTTGCAAAAAATGATTCCTGAACAGATGTGAGCTGTTGAGCTGCCACGAGTGCCTGGCTGCCAAGGGAATAGGGCTGTAACTGTGTACACTGCTCCAAGAGAGCAGCAGTGAGGGAAGGGGAAATTCCAACAGTGTCTGATGATATGCGACCACTTCCATTTCTCTACTCTGTCTGTTCAGGATGGAGGAAAGAAAATTAACGGAGACAGAGGAAAGAACAGAAGGAAGTCTGCATTGGGAAATACTGAATAGGACAGTTTCTTTCTCTGAAAACCCTTATTTAAAAAATCTTTTCAATTGATAACCGTATTCTGCTTTTACATTGCATTTTGAGCAGTGGAATGACTGCTTTCATGCTAGAAGGTGAAGAAATTGGATCCAGAGCCAGTGTGCTGTGGAATAAAAGCTGTCAAACCTGTCATTTTTAACTTCTTGCAGAAAACTTGTCTGTTAGATAATTCAGAGCTACAGCCTTCCAATTTCAGACTGCTTATAAGGGGGAGGAAATTGATATTTATCTTTTTTTTAATAAGTACAGCTGGAACAATCTGGCTACTCAAGGCACAGGTAAAGCAGCACACCTTGCATATTTCACATTTTGTCAAACAGGGTTTAGACTTTAGCTTTGAATTTGAAAAGACACATGGTTTTTGCCCCAAAGTGAACATATTCCCAATGAAATTGTCCTGCAAAGCTTAACTGCTCCTGAGATAAAGAGCAGCTGCATTTGGTGCATGCATCCCTCTCAGCTGCAGCCCTTTTTGTCTCAGAAGTAAGCAGGTATTTCTTCAAATGGCTGATGTTCTTCTGCCAGAATAATTGATTGTTGGGAAAGATAATGGTTTAGAGGTGAAAGAAGACCTGGATAAGACATATGAGATGATGGCTCTGATGACTCTGACAGTGTTCTTTTCAAATGAATATTAACATTTTTCCAGGGACGTAGTCAGTATCGAATTGTGTATATTGCATGCCTTGCTGCTATTATTTCTACAATTTGTTCAGTACAGGCCTGTTTAACACAGGAATTCAGTATTAAAGAATACATTACTTATGGTTTGGGGGTTTTTTTTGATGAACGGAGTGTTATCAGCTACTTTGAGAATCCAGAAATTTCATTTCATTTCATTCTGCATTTGCCATCACTAAACGTGTAGCCCCAGAGTTCTGCTTACCTCTGTGTCCTTATCAGTGGTGAAAGGTATCCGGTGTCCTGAAATAGATGAGGATCATCATCTGAACAAAATGATGGATTTGAGACAATCAGCATCTAGTTAATATTTATGATAGCAGTAAGTTTTTATTTGAAACAAAACTTTTAGGGCAATCCCATTAGAGTGCCATGAGCTGAGTGCAGTTAGAAGAAAGCAGACCTATTCTCCTGTCCATCTTGCTGCAAGAGAGGTTTGTGATCTGAGAAGTTCCTGCTCTATCAGTCTGTAAAATAATTTCAGACAATATTGAATCACACTTCTCTTTATTTTTTTCGTTCTTCTTTGTTCTTTTTTGTGACTTGATATTGCACTGTTGCAGGTATTTTACTTAATTTTTTTACACTATCTGGTAGTAGATCTTCGCATAGTTAATTTCATTTTGTTTCAGTTAAATTTCATTCAGTTATAGAATGTGTGTCTTAACCAAAATGCTTTTTCACTGGTTTGTGGAAGAGTAGTGGAGTTTGCATGCTACATTTTAGGTGAGAAATGACAAGTAACACCTTTGTTTGCTATCACCACAAAGATTTTGAGAAGGTAAAAAGGTGGGTTTTATACAGTAACAAAGTTTATTATGCATGCAGTTCACAGCCTGCAATCTGTAGGCTTGGAAACAGATAAGAGGTTCTGAGTTGCTTGCAGAGAATATAGAGTAGTTCTGTGTTTCATAAAGTGGTAAAAAAGCTGTTGGGCATTAGCATTTAAATTTGTCATGAATTGCTGCTAGGTACAGAGTATCTTCATGAAAGGTTATTTTCATGGGGGTGTTTTTCCGCTTTTTAAAGCTCTCTATTATTCTCTTCTTTTTTTTGATAGTGTGCTGGGAGAGATGCTTCTAGTTATTTAGCTGCTCTGTTAGATCTTGACAGACGGATGTGTTTCCATTATATCATACTCTATGAAAATGACACTCCATTTTGCCTTTTTATACAGCCTTGTATTGAGAAGAATTATATCCAGTATACTTAACATTCATGTAAAGGCACAAAAAGTGAGGAGGAAATGTTTGTATCCAACTTTTTTTTCCCCCTACTCCTTCACAGAATTCTTAATTTTGCATTAATTCTTGGTAGTGGGTAATGTTGAGTTATTCTCCTTCTGACAATGACAGATGGTAATTCCCCTAAAGCTGTAAGATCGTTGAATTGTTTGGTAACAATTTACGTCAAGTTACCTCTTTCTCCTCCTGTGATAGTTTTTCTTTTCTTGCACAAGGTTGGTCTTCATCAAATTTGTCAAAAGCTTGATCACTATTTAAAGAATGGTTTTGGGGATCCTATGTTGGCTGTAAGCCATGCAAACAAAAAACCTTTGTAGGAAAACACCTGTGGTAAATTAGTTTTCCTTTGGAGTGTTTGCCTGTTTTGTCATTTGGTTTTGTTTAATTGCAATGCAGAAGAATTGATAGATAAATTTGTATGCCAGAAAATTCTTCTTATTGCACTTCTTGTTAAGGACAGGGACAGGTGCAGCCTTTTACTTACAGCAGTGTTTAATTTTATATTTCTGCTGCTGCTTTTTCAGATGAATGCACTGGACACACTTGGTCAAACAGCGTTGCACAGGGCTGCGTTAGCAGGGCACTTACAAACCTGCCGGCTGTTGCTGAGTTACGGCTCTGATCCCTCCATCATCTCTTTGCAAGGCTTCACAGCAGCACAGATGGGAAATGAAGCAGTGCAACAGATCCTAAGTGGTGGGTAAAAGTAAAGGCTTGTGTATTTGAACTTCAGCTTCTCCCTTTACAGCTTTGAATCTTGTTTCTTTCTCGATGCAAGAGATATGTAGTAGTTTTCTCATCTCTCATTTCTGCCATCAAGGGCACACAACTACAGTATGTATTGTTTGACACTGTCAGAAAATAAATAGCTCTGCTCAGTTCAGTGATTTTGTATAAATTGAGAAGAAAATAACCATCTTGTAGATCTAGAACATGCTGCTGTACAGGAAGACTGTAGGGAGGCACATGTAGGAAGTTTTGGGATTCCTTTGGTAACAAAATCCAAGGCAGCTGGAATATTGCTGAGCATGTAAGAAACCTTTTTATCTGCATCAGCCAACCTGTTAGGTACTCTGTACTTGAGCAGTCACAAACAGAGTGTTACTGGCAGAAAAACACTTGGTAGTTACTAAACTGAACTTTTACTTCAAATCTCTTGTGGGTCCAGTAGAGAAAGATTTTATTGTGAAAGTGCTCTGGATAGTGCTTAGATAAAATTTGTTTATATCTTGCTTTAAAAATATGAATAGATGTTTGAAGAGGGTGCCACTGTTTTTTCATATAAGTGCTTAAGGGTTTGCATCCTCCTACCACATTACATTTGAATTTTTGCAAGTACAGAGAAGAATAATTGTATCAATAGCTACTACAGAGCAAGTAACTCACAGTGAGATGGTGGTCGAACAACGGCAGATATCCAGATAGATGAGAAGTTCCATGGTAGCTAGAAACTCCATTTCCTCTAGTGTTTTCAACAATATTGCCTTAAAACAGGACATAACAAGGAAAAAGCATTTTACAGCAGTGCAGGGAAGGACTGTTTTGAAGTATATCCACTCCTGAGATGTAGCGGGTTACGGGGTAGCATTACCTGTTAAAATGTGCACATGAATGCATGTATGTGGGTTGAGAGAGGAGAATGTTGGCAGAATAATGTCAGCTTTAGTCAAAATCTGCCTGATTTGCTCTAAAACTAAAACTCCTTATTCAGACATTTTGACAGTATGAACTTGAACATCTCAACCCCAGCTGCATTTTTGCAAGTGACAACAGACCAGCTTCTCCCCTCAACTTTGGAAAATATGTTGAGCACAAGTTAATACAACTTAAGAATCCTAAGTAATCCTAAAGCATCTTTTTCTTTATGTAGAAAGTACACCTGTGCGCACATCCGACGTGGATTATCGGTTGTTGGAAGCGTCCAAAGCTGGAGACTTGGAAACTGTGAAGGTAGGTTTGAACAGGTCATGTGAATTTCCTACTTTGCATTGCTATGCAAGGCTTGTGGATGCCTCTGTTACGTGGGTTGTGGAAGCAGTGCCCAGTGGATGGTAAATCATAAAAAATTGGAAGTCATGGATCTTTCTTTTTTTTTTCTTCTAGAACGTAGTATTAAGATGTACTGAGCTGTGTTTCTCTTGAGCTTCTGCTTGTTAATTCTGCCAGTCC
This sequence comes from Hylia prasina, assembly GCA_013397195.1. NCBI lineage: Eukaryota > Metazoa > Chordata > Aves > Passeriformes > Sylviidae > Hylia > Hylia prasina. The sequence continues at coordinate 181,941 of VYXD01013155.1, read as the reverse complement.
TTCACACAGTCGTGTCCTAGAATCACAGTTTAATAGAAACAAGCCCTCAGGTGCATGATTCAATCAGATGGCAAGCAAATACTGTTAATAGGTAGCAGACTCCATACTTTAAACAATCCTTATTCTGAAGGTGGAGGGTCAGGCCATGGAATCCCAGCGTCTCAGGAAGGTTAGATCTTGTTTTTGATACTTGGTCTGTGGACAAAACAGCCTGCAGATGGACTGTTGTGCATACTTTCCCACCTTGAACTTCAGCATGATACACATTAATATTCAAATGGCAGCAGTTTTGTGCGCCAGCAGATCCTTTGACTGCTAAGCTAAATATTTCTGGTTTTCTGAGTGCAGTATAGGCCAGAAATGGTAATATATCTGGAGAGATTTACATGGTACTTGATGATGTAGAGGTTCACCCTTTCTTACACATTAGGAACATCTTCACACTGCTTCCATCATTTAAGTGTTGTTTATTATAGAAGCACTTTCAGCTGTAAATTTAGAGCTGCTATTTTTTTGTCTTTGCATAAGTGGAAGGAAATTGCCTGATACTTCAGCAAATTTGTATAATATAAGTAGATCAAATTTTGTGTTGGAGTCTTTGAAGGTGGTGGTTTAGTTATTTTCTTTCAGGTTTGTTTGTTTCATGTTTTGTTGTTGCAGTTTGGTTTTGGGTTAGTTTTAGTTCTGTACTAGATTTTGGGTTCTTTTGTCTTCACAGCAACTTTGCAGCCCTCAGAATGTGAATTGCAGAGATCTGGAAGGCCGTCATTCAACACCACTGCACTTTGCTGCAGGATATAACCGTGTATCAGTGGTGGAGTATCTCTTGCACCATGGTGCAGATGTGCATGCCAAAGATAAAGGGTACATTTCATTCCATGATATGTTCTGCTGTTCTCTGTTAGTGTGAGACTTAAATTCCACCTATTAATTTTGCTTCAGATTTTAGTGACCCCATCATGTTTTTCTCTCGAAAGTTTTTCTCTTTCCTTCTTGTTCTGAGTTGTTCCTATGCTGTAAGGAGATTTATAGACCATTACAGCATAATTTACTTTCTGCAAAAGCCATTATCAAGTACCTACCTGGCACTGTAATACATGATGCTTCTCCTCCACTTTTTGACCATTTTGGATACTTTGTTTTACTTAAAAGCAGCCTTTCATTTGTTTTAGGTGATCTAAAATTAGTTTTGAATTAAATGGGGTAAAACACCAGGGTTACGTCTGGTCATTTTTCTAATTCTGGTAGCCTTTATTATTAAGTTAGTTATTTTTACAGTTAATATTCATTTAAATTATATGAACCATTTGCAGGTTTTTGCATTAGTTGTGAAGCAGCATGGTTATGCTCACTCCTTTACTCCATATATATTAGTTCAGGGCACGGCGTAATAAATTTCCAATACTGGATTTTCAGGCTCACCCTGGAAGAAGTGTTTGGGTATTTTTCTGTATCTTATCAGATGTGCAGTACTTATTAATAACTGCACTTCAAACACATTATGTAGCGTTATGTCTTTCTTGAAATTTACACAAATAGCCAAACTCTGAACAACAGTGAGTCTTGAAATTTATCTTTTATCTGTTATTAACAGCATTGAACTTGCTTGTGGAAGCTGTAACATTGGGGCTTGCTAAGTATTTAGAAGTCTTGTGGATGAGAACTGAAGGAGGATAATTAAAGTTTTAATTGTTTTTTTTAAATAGAGAAATAAACCCAAGAAAACTGGAAAGACTGAAAGATAACAATAATGTCTGGTGAAAGTGGGAGTTTTATCTACTGATTGCATGTAGGATTTTATTCTCTAGCTATTAATGCTTTCTCTTTGATTAGTGGCTTAGTACCCCTGCACAATGCCTGTTCTTATGGACACTACGAAGTGGCTGAACTCTTAGTGAGGCATGGTGCTTCTGTCAACGTGGCAGACCTGTGGAAATTCACTCCTCTACATGAAGCAGCAGCCAAAGGAAAATATGAAATCTGCAAACTGCTTTTAAAAGTATGTGCTGGAGATCTCAGATGTGTCTTAAAATGCATATATATTTATTTTTTCTGAAGATTAATTAATGCAAAGCTAATTGCATTCAGTGAATTCTTTGTGGTATCTTTGAATCAATTTTCATCTTGCACTTGTCAAAAAGGATCATCAGTACAAGTACTGTTTCCAGCATGTGTATTAGTACTGTTAGCCAAGTAGTTCCAAGATTCTGACACTGCAAAAACCAGCTGAATTCGTGTAACAATGAGAACTCCCTACCTTGTCCTATCCATCCCTTTCTGAAATAGTTACTGCATTTAAGAAAACTTTGTTAATACTTATGCAAGACTGTGTTACAGAGCAATAGTGGAAGGTGGGTCCTAAATGCTGTTTGGTATGAGAGAAATTTAAAACTGCTATGTTAATGTATAATTTATCAAGCTCAGGAGGAAATGCATGTTAATATACTGTGGCATAAATATTCATTATACTTAGAGGAAGAACCTGTAAAAGGCATGAGGTAATGCGAAGAAGTTTCCAGTGAGAAACATGACTTTGAGAAACTTCTTAACCTAAGGTCAGATCCTGCCCTGGGAGGGTGAAAGGGGGTGCTAGAGTAGAATTTCTTGCCAGTCCTATTTCTCTTTCAGCCTTGCCTAATTAAGTTCTTCTGAAGCACAACATTTAAAATAGGAGGAAGTCAGAATATGGATAGTCTTAAAACAATGAGGATCTGCCCCAGCCACTTTTCATTTGCTGCTGCAAAGCCCGACTAGTTCCCTCTTACATCCTTAATTATTTTACTTGATTACCAAAAAAGCAATCAGAGAGAGAAGAATGGTAGTTTGAAGCACATCTGCAGGAGAAACCAGGAGATATTAAGAGATGTCTGTGGAGTAGGCATGGTGGTGGCCTGGAAGTAACACCCTAATAGAGATGTTAGCTCAAGTTATAGGAAAACTTGTAATCTCTCAAGCACAGTGTTGCATTATAGACACTGGAGATCTCTGGCCTTTTCTAATTTCCACAGAGAATTAACCCATATTTTGTCTTCAGAGGATCCTGAATGGATGTACAACAGGAAATAGAAAAGTGCTGATTTTTTTTTTTTAATCACTCTTTCACAAGATAAGAGCTGAATATGCCCTTAAGATGACACAGATGTAAAGCCTCTGGGTGTCTGTGGATATGTGCTCACACTGCAGTTTACTCAGGGTTTCTACTGCTCTGTTTCCTATGCCAGCTGGCAATGTTGTCAGTTCTGCTGAGTTGTGGATGTTGAGCTGGACTCCTCCTGACTTGTGCTCCTTCTCTCCTGGTCTGCTTGAAGAAAGAAACGAAAATAAACAGGCATTTTGGAGACAGTGTCTTTTTAAATCACCTTTCTTTGAAATTACCACCTTCATTTGCTTCTGTGTCTTGGAAGGGGTCTCAGAAGACACTGCCTCTTCATTCAGATTTTTATTTTGGGGCATATTTGAATAGTTCCAATTTTGATGAGTTTTAAATTAAAAGATTTCAGGTTATATCTTAGAGAAGTCATTGCAGTCTAAAAATTGTTTTGCACAAAGAGTGCTCTCTCCCTAAAAGAACCGCTTATGTGGAAACTGATTCTGTGTAATCAGTGCTGTGTCCCTTTCTGTCCCATGCTCTTTATCCTTTACACCATGAGCACCGTTGTACTGCTTCCAAATACAAAGCAGTTAATTCCCTCTGTTCTCCCATTGCTGTTATCCCATTCCCAGTCCAGTGGGAAATGGCAGGGTGGACTTGCTGGCAGGGGTTGGACCACTGTGTTTGACTATTCCAAAGAGGTCAGCCAGAGAACTATAGCACCACCAGCTGCCTCTGCTTTATCTGTCTTTGTTTTTTCCCACTGCTGCTGAGAGTGAATAGAGAAAGAGCTGTCCTCCCACAAAACTGAATGTGGACATGAGTCACACCATATGCTCTGCATAGTTGTATGTTCCCCTTCTCATCCTCCCATGCTCCAGTACTGGGGGATGCCTGATCTACATGTTTTACCAGCACAGATACACTCCAGCAGTCATCCAACTTCCCTTGTCCACCAAATTTTTTTTTTGCTTCTTCCAAAGACCTGTAAACTGCTTGAGATAGTGCTGTTATCTATTGTAAAGTGTAGAAAAGAGTATTTTGCTAGTTTCCTTCTGAAACAAGTGCCTTTCAACATCAGGGTGCCATTTAGTAAAACTCAGAGCCTGGCTTTGCTAGCTCAGAAAGTTGTGCTCAGGAGATACCTCTGCCAGTCATTTGTTTCCTGCCAGTTTTCAGGAGAAGAGGAGGACTGGCAAGAGGACATTTGCAGTTGGCTTTCCTTTCATGCTGCTGTGACATGAAGAAATAGCTATATGCAGAAATGCTCCTGAACATTCTTCAGTTGCACGTAGAGCAGGGACAGCTCTTGCAGAGGGATGCCATTCTTGCCCATGGAATTGAGATTCACACCTCTGTCTTTCAGACAAGTGCTTTTAGGCCTCAGCCTTCTGAATTTTTTGCAGATCTATGCAATTATTACTTCATTATGGTAGGTCTGCAGAATCCCATCTTGTTTCGCAAAATTGTGACACACTTATGCACACTGCTCTGCACATGACTGACACTAGCATTCCATTTGCTCTTTGCAGCATGGAGCTGATCCAACCAAAAAGAATCGAGATGGGAACACTCCTCTAGATTTGGTGAAAGAAGGAGACACAGATATCCAGGACTTACTGCGAGGAGACGCTGCCTTACTAGATGCTGCCAAGAAGGGGTGCCTGGCACGAGTGCAAAAGCTGTGTACTCAAGAAAATATCAATTGCAGAGACACCCAGGGAAGGAATTCAACACCACTGCATCTTGCTGGTGGGTAATGTGCCAGGTTTTCAAGGCTTATATATTTATGGTAGGTCTGCAGATGTAATTTGCCAAAAATCAGGATTGGTATAGAAAGAGTTTCCCAGGGAATAGTCCTGTACAAAGAGTTAACTATAGCACCTGTATTTCAGGAGGTAATACAATTGCTGGGGAAGAGGAACTTCTGCAGTTGAAAAATTGCCTTAGCTTTTCTGTCTAATATTTTTCTTCAGTTTAGCTCTCCTGGTACCTAATTTATTTTCCTGTGCTTTTTCTACAGCTGGTTACAACAATTTGGAAGTAGCTGAATACCTTCTTGAGCATGGTGCTGATGTTAATGCCCAGGACAAAGGAGGATTAATTCCCCTACACAATGCAGCATCCTATGGGGTAGGTGGAGGCAGTCTTGACATGAGTAGAACAGCGCAGGGCTCCTTGAAGTCATATCCAAAGCCAGTTATTTTGCAGATGTTTTGCTGAACACAGTTCAGGTTTTGATTAGGTACTTGTTGGGCTAAGTTGCTGTTGTGAGTCCTATTTGCAGTCCTACACATTGAATAGGACACAGATTCAGGTGTGCTGTACCAGCTAAATGCTGCAGTTTGGAAAGATCACTGCAATGAAGCTTTTATGCAGGCAAGCAGATATACAGGATTGAACAATTTGGGGTGATATTTGAAACAGAAAAAACTTAAGTTGTCTCTGAAAGATTTAGATGGAAGGAAGAGAAAAATACCAGGGGATTGTGTGCAGATGATGACAGGGAAGTGGAGGTGTGTTGCAGCTGGTGTTTGGTGCGATCTGTTGCTAGATTTGAAGGACTACTGCATTTGTAATGTGGTTGTCCTCCAAGGCAAGGCACTACTGCAGGGGGGATGCAGTGACAGATTGAAGACATTCTGAATGAGGCAGGCCCTCTTTCCTCCATATAGGAGTAAGCATCTGTGTCCCAGTTGCACAGATGCCTGTAGATTGCTTATAAGCAGTTGTTGGTTGTGGACTGGGTGAGAAACAAGTCTTTTGTAAGTAATTATACGCAGACAGTGTTTGAGAAGCTCCAAGCACTGTGCTTACAATCAGAGGATCTGAAGCACAGGAAGTGATGGGTTCGATAGTCTCCTGATAGGCTTTGTCTGTTACTTACCTGGCCCTGGCACTTGTACAGCAAAATCAGGGAGAGGTGACCATAACAGAACCATGATTGCTTTTGTTTGAGAGCAAATGAAATAAAACCTGCAGTGTTCACCTTGTTTTTAAAAAGAGCATCAGTGGAACCTGATCTACACCATTTGTATTGGTTCTTTATGTCACTCTGGGATCCCAGTGTCCCAAAGAGCAAAAAGCCCCAAATCCTGATGAAAGATTAGAAATGCAGCACAGAATTCTTTTATCTTACAGGGTCCTAATACCAAGTAATATTGTTTATCAGCATCTGCCATAAGCATTAATTCCCAGGATGTTGCTGAGACGTAGAGATAAATTCTGTTGGAAATACCGTGTTCTTTTCTTTGGCCTGAGAAAACAAAACACGCATTTTACACAAACCCAAAACATTTCTTATTGGCAAAGAGAAATGTCAGAGATTGGCTTTAGCCCATTATAATTTCTAAAAATCATAATGCCAGTCTAACCTGGTTGTCTTGCTTCCTCTAGGAAACATTAAAAAGGCAGTGTTTGATGCTTTTCCATCAGCTTATTTAGTTAGGAGTTATGGCATACCTTTCCCAGCATCCCACACTTTTCTTTGAGCTGTCATCAGCCTGTTCAGATCTCTGTGATGGGAGGTAGAGAGGAGATGAGTACTGGTTTCACAAGTTCATAGCTGGCAAGTTTCACAGGCTCTGCCTTTTCTCACAAAGTTTCTTCAGTTCTCCCACCCAGCACTTCATGCTGCGTGTCCCTCAGTAGGGCTTTCTGTGGCAGAAAAATCACAGGAACAGCAGTTACTTTAAAAGTTTGGCAGAGAGGGAAAACAAAGTTGGCAGTATTTTCAAACCACACTTCTTCAGAGACCAAGCTGTTTTATGAGAGCTGCAAAGAGTCACTTAATTGCCATTGAGGGGACAAAGGAAATCCATTGGCAATTCTTTGTGCTTTTGCTTACAATCTCAGTGTTTCATGCTCCTGCCCACTCATTTTGACTACCTGCTTTTTTTTTCTTTGCTATCTTGCACAAGAAAGATCTACTGGTTAGAGGCAGGCAAAATTTCATTTGTCAGTTTTCTCTTATTTTTACTTATTTTTACTTGGGAGACTTCAAGGGCAATATATTGATGGAAGCATGGGGTTTTAAGTTCATTACTTTTACGACCTGTATAAAACAGCTGTTCCTTGTGACACTCATAATACATTTTATCAATAGCAGCTCTCATAAAATATGATTGAAGATAGAACAGATCTGTGCTGCCACAGATGAGTTCAAAGTCTTGCAAGAAAGAAAGTACAACAAAGATTTCTGTGTACACAGAGGAGTGGCTCAGTAGCACAACACGTTGATCTTCAGAGCTTCTAGTGTTGCGTGACAAAAATTGCAGCCCAGTAAATTTACCAGTTCAAATTTGTCCACAAATAATTATTTTATGCAGGGTGAAGTATCATGTCTGCTCCTGCAGCTGGCACAAACTCCATGCTATGTACTTGGGGTGATATGACAGAAATTTGCTTCTCTGCCTGATCCCAATTCTTGAGGTGCTGGTGAATGATCTGGTAGTGCACAGGCAAAGATGACTGTGGAGCTGCTGTGTAAATTGGTATCTGGAGAAGTGTGCTGCTCCTGTGACACAGGAGGCAGAATGAGTTACAGGAAAGAGAAACCACAAGACTCTAGTAACCATTACCTCCAGCATGAAAAAGGAATGTATGTTTTACCAGTGTCACCTTGTTTAAGATGTTCTTGTGTTTTCCAGCATGTGGATATAGCAGCACTGTTGATCAAATACAATACATGTGTAAATGCAACAGACAAATGGGCATTCACACCTTTGCATGAAGCTGCACAGAAAGGAAGGACACAGCTCTGTGCTCTGCTGTTAGCTCATGGAGCAGATCCAACCATGAAGAACCAAGAGGGTCAGACACCACTAGACCTGGCAACAGTAAGTTGGTGTTAGCCTGCCACAGGTTGCTCTGGAGGATGTCCTCTGCATATTAAATTCATTTCTGTGCCTCCATGGCATCAGCAGTCCTCAGCTTTCATTGTGCTGAGGTGGAGAGAGAAGGGCATCTCCTGAGTCCACCTCTATGTGGCTTTTTATCCATGGGACTAGGCATTTTCCTTTGGCTGAAATCTTAGCATGGCTTATGATTCAAGGTTTGCTTCTCCTTAAGGATTCACTCCTGGGATCAGTCTCCTCATTCCCAGAAATAAAACTCTCTCAGATGTCTGTGTTGATGGTCAGTCTGTGTGCTGTTGGTGATCATTTCTTTGAATCTAGGAGGAACACCAGATGGGCCTTTAGAGGAATGGGAACATGTAGTGGATTATTATGCTCAGTGCCTCCATATTACCTAAGTTCCTTTTTTTAAAATTAACTCCGAAACAACATTCCAAAGAATTCATTCCACTTCCAAAATTTGTAGGTGGCTATCAAACTTTTTCTAAAACTGGCATCTGTAAATTTTCTTGTAAATGGTTTAAAAGCATAATAAGGTTATATGAACATGTATGCCCCAGCTTAAACAATCTTGATGGAATAGATAATGCAACCAAATTGGATGCTATGTCTGATCTCAGTGCAAGTATCTTTTAGAGTTATTGATTTATTTGTGGAGAGTTCAAGAAATATCCTCCAGAGTAATCTGAGCCCTAGAAAACTTGCTTTGTGATGAAGGATATGAAAACTATTTGAAAATAAGGATGTCTTAATCATGTTTTACAAAAACTTCTAAGGAGGAAATTCTTGAAGATGAGAGTGTTGCTTAATTTAGTCAATGAAGGCTAAATCCAACTGTTAGCTGAGATCATACTTCTCCTGAACTTCTGTCCTTTTTTTTTCTATTCTAACCCGAGAGATGTGATTATAGCAAAGGCAGTGATAGTCTTTCCACTGGAACGTTATTCCAGTGCACCTGAAGTTGAGCCTGACAAAGAAATTAGAAGTGGTATTTCCTGTCCTAGGTTCTGAAGGGTTTCAAATAGTTTCAGGTTGCTACATTGTTCTGCCTGGCTTTAGCACATATAAAGTAGTTGTGCCAGAAAAAAAATTAGGTGTAGCTTCTTACATACCATTAGAAATGGGGAGAACCTTATTCACCTATGTCTTGAGTGGTGAATCAAAATTTTCTTGCAACCATGAATTCCCCTGTAACAGAAGCTGGCAGTTTTCTTTCTGATGGGGAAGAGAACAATCAAGTAAAACAATTAAAAATCATTTCCAGAGATCAGTGACTTGTGACAACCTCACGTTGGGCGTTCTTTCTGTTTTTCAGGCTGATGATATCCGAGCTTTGCTGATCGATGCCATGCCTCCAGAAGCTTTGCCAACGTGCTTCAAGCCTCAAGCTACTGTTGTTAGTGCCTCTGTGATCTCACCAGCATCTACACCATCCTGCCTCTCTGCTGCCAGCAGCATAGATAACCTCACGGGGCCACTGGCAGAGCTGGCTGTAGGAGGGGCATCAAATGCTGGGGATGGAGCAGCAGGAACGAACAGGAAGGAAGGAGAAGGTGGTGCATTTGCTGCTGGACAAGTTCACGTTGCCAGAAGTACAGTAGTTTAGCATCAAAATAGGCCTTGGTTTGTCTGGAAAGCATTTCTGACTAGCCAGAAAATACTGTACAGTTTGAATTGGTCTGTGTTTTAAAGTGTCTGATGCTTGTTAGCTTCGCTGTTAACTGTTACCTGTGTTTGCTATCAGTCATTAGGTCTGACTACAAATGCAGATCTGATTAGGCACTCAGATGTTAATTGACTTTGTCAGGAAAATCCAGTGAGAATTATTTTGGTGAAGGAGTTACGATTGTGGTGGCTGGGGGATTTTGCCAAGGCTTTTAAACCCCTTTGATTGGAGTATTGGAGTCCATGCTTTAGGTCAGAATCTAAGGGAGTCACATAGCAAAGATACACCAACCCTTCTTTTCCTTTTCTTTGCAGTATGAGCCTGTATTTGTCACAGATGGCTTGTGCTTTTAATAGTTGATTCTGAAAAGGGAACAGTGATGAGCTTTGCACAGAGCTTTGACACAATGGAAGTAGATTGTTTATTACAGACATAGACAAATCGATTGTAAAAAGAATCAGAGTTTGGAATTTTGAGAGAATCAGTAGCATTGCTTGATTTTTTTTAAGGTGATTGGTTTGGTTTTTGTTACTTCAGATGTATAGGATATAAAGACTTGTTTCTTCTCTTATAGTTTCTGGTCTTGACATGAACATTACCCAGTTCCTAAAAAGCCTGGGTCTTGAACACCTTCGGGACATCTTTGAGACAGAGCAGGTAAGTGGCAAGCCTCATCCCTATTTATGTGTTTAGGAGATGTGTCACGTAATAATTTTGTGTGACATTTTCATTTTCTACTTGAAAAAGGGAAGGAAGAAACTCAGATTTCACATTTGCAGAAAAACAAGTGTTCAAGTTTTCTTTCAGTTTTCTGCAAATGAATTGCAGATACAATATGGTGAAGTTGCAAAACCTATGAAAACCTATGAAAATATCTTTTCTTGTTGGATTCAGGTGTCAAGTAGCTTTCACTTACACATATGCTGTGACTGCCAATTTGGCTTGTATTCTGAGAGTAATTTTGGACCTTGTGAACTATGAACATGATGACTGTAACAAAGTTAGGTTCAAAAGTCACCTGCATTTGTCCTTCAGCAGTCTTGACACCTCTAGTGCTACATGTGATGCTTTGGTTAGATCTAGGAAACCCTCCAGTTTGACTATATGCTGAAATAAAAACCTAGCATGGGAGTAGTCACACTACAGAATGCAGAAGTTACATTTCCTATTAGGTTAGGACCATAGAATTAATTGGGTTTTGCTGGGCTGACTTTCAAATGTCATTGAGAAATAGGGGAATAAAACCTGCAGATTTATCAGTAATTCACAATATATGAAAAGAGTACCACTAATGTAAGTTTCTCAAGCTTACTTTACATTTTACAGCAGAAGTACCTGTAATTTATTTGTAGATTCCTTTTATATACTGTTTCTTAAATTTAACATGTTGTAGTTAAATAGCTCTGTTTACATGACTGAGATGGATGTACATGTGGAAGTGAAAGGTACAAGTGCAAGAGACTGGATTTGATGGTTATTTTTTCCTCTGGCCTCTGCTGCTCATCTTTTATTGAGGAATCAGGAAACCAAGGTTTGAAATGTAATGTGGTGTTTACAATTCCAGCTGTTTCTGTAACGTGTTCTAGGAGGTACCTCTTCAAAGATAAAATACCGTAGAACTTTTCCCCTTCTGGTATATGAAGCATAAGCTCTTCTCTTTAATTTGGAAATGTTTCAATTCAGAAGGAAACCAGCCTCAAAACAGCCTATATGCTTCTCAGGTTTTCTTACTATTTTTCACACCTTCCTGTTACCTAGCTGTTCTTGTTCTACTTTTGCTTCCCTAACTCCTAACCTGTTACGATCTTCCCTGCTGATAAAATTAAAAAATGCAAGTTGAATTCAATATATTCATAATTTTGAAATCATCTAGCTCTTCCTGTAAGTTTGTTTGTAGAAAAAACAAGTTCATCTTCTTTAAGCTTATTCTTTTAGGCTGTTTTTTCCAAGCACTACCTTCACGTGCACTTTTTCACCTTGACTCGTTATTAGTAAGTTTGTGGAATATTAATTTTTGCTTGTGTAGTGAAAATAATGAATTGTACAATGCTGTGAAATGTTGACTGCTTCAAAAGCACTCCCATATTTGTGCCAGCATTTTAATGCATCCCCCTTCTACCTAAGTAAAAATGTTTGTGAGAACCAGCTCTTGTTAATTGGTGTGAGAGAAGTAAAAGTTTTGCAGAACTTCATGCTGTAGCAGCTGGGTATGATCCTGTGACAGGGAGAGGTTTGCCAGAAGGTGGCAGCAAGTAGAAGTGAAGCAAAACATTATCTACCTCTATGCTCTTGGTTTCACCATGAATACTTACCATTTTCTGAAGTGATAGGTCTCCAGCCTTAAAAGTCAGGCCAGGTTTGGCAAATTATTTTTGTGATCTTTCACCTTTCCAGATAACCCTGGATGTGTTGGCTGACATGGGGCATGAGGAGCTTAAAGAAATTGGGATCAATGCTTATGGACACCGCCACAAATTAATAAAGGGTGTGGAGAGACTTCTAGGAGGTCAGCAAGGTAAATATGACACTTTTACTGGCTAGTCTAAGTGTAGCACACAACAGGCTCCCATAAGTAACTCTCTAAATGTTGTAGGCATTGTCACCAGGACTTGAAAGAATCTGAGTGTCAGGAAAGTGTATTTGCTGCAGCCATGGTGGCTGAGTGGGTTGTGATAGGTAAAGACAATATGACAGAGGTACCAGACCAAGTGAAAACTTGCTTTTTCAGAGAGTGGATACCCCAGAGGCAGCTTTGAAAGCTGTGCCCATTTCTCAAGACCATGTTTCACCCAAGAGAGGAGCTTTTTGATTGATTGGCCCTAATGCCTACCCACAAGCCAGTTATAACCTGAAGGATAGGCCTGATAGGGTTTTAGCTGCCCCATGCTTCTGAGATGTTTCTATGGAAAGAGGAAGCAATAAAGGGCAATTATGTCCCACATGCATTTTTCTTCTCTCTTTTAAAGCCTCTGCTGCTAAGGAAAGCACTTTTATCTTTCTGAGCTTGTGCTTATGCCTTGTGTTTATTTTGCATTTCCTGCTGTACTGGCATTGTTTAAGACCAGTGATGATGATGGATACAAATAGAGCTGGTATTGGTTTTTCCTGTTGATTTTTGCTCCTTTTCATTTCTTCTCTTTGCAGGTACCAATCCTTATTTGACTTTCCACTGTGTGAGTCAGGGGACCATTCTCCTTGACCTTGCTCCTGACGATAAGGAGTATCAGTCTGTAGAAGAGGAGGTAATCCAAGTCCCTTTCTTAATGCTTCAGGGGCCATATATTTTTCTTTCCACTGATAACCTGTCAGAGCCAAAGTGTGCAACGCATGTTGAAAGTGCTAAAATAGACTTTGGTGTATTGTGAATGTACTGTGAATTGCATAGATCTGACATGAAGTTTAGGGTTTTTCATTTGTCTTTTCATATAGAACAACAATAGAAATTATTTTGCTATGTCCCGACAATTTTTTTAATAAGTGGTCTCTGCTCACTTAGTTTTACCCCAGTTTTATTTTATTGTGTTTTGGATCTTGTCTCGATATTGTCTCATAGGGAGGATTTGCACAGCTTTCTGTGGATAGATGTGAAAATTAAAAGCTGTGTTTGAAACCAAGGCATCAAGGCCTTGCAATTCTCCAGGCATTTTCTGTGAACCAGCTTTTCTCTTGCTCAGTGGCTTAGTTAATCTGTAACCCAGATAAACAGCTCTTGGATAATTGAGAATTGACTGTAATTTTTCCTCCCACACACACACATGCTCTTTTATTTAAGTAAACTACAGGCACATGCCATTTTGAAAGCAAAAATCATAACAGAAAAGAGACTTCCTGAAGAGTTGTGTTTGGTAGAAACTCCATTTTACAGTGCATTTGCTATTTGTGTCATGTTCCTACACTATAGCACAGAAGTGTTTCGAGTCTTTTAAAAAGTCAGGAATGCTGCCAGCTTAGATGGGCATATTTTTTATTAGTAGCTTCATTAAACTGGAGTTTGTGCAGATCTTTTTTATAAACTTTTCTGAAATAAAGGGTCACTAGTCTGCCATAGTAAATTGGAATATTTATTTGAACTTTTACAAAATATTGTTGCTGTAGCTATAAGTATTTCTATAAAAGACATAATGAAACTATGTCGGAGGGAATCAGAAATGTTCTTCTAATGACATAGGAGAATTTACAGTGCAGCTATTTCCCTAATACTAAGAAAAGCAAACTAAACTCAGTAAAATCACATCTGTTATTACTGTGAAGTAATCTTTTTGTATATTAATTTTCAAAGATTGTTTTTTCTAATTTAAAGAAGGTTTTCTAGCTGTGTATCATTTTGATAGCAAGTACCATTATTCTCCTTTTTCTTACATGGACTTCTTTTATGAGATTTGATAATTGCATCATCCAGCTTCCCTGTTGTGGATAGCATAATGTGTTGGATGCTTGAGAAATTAGGGTGTACCTCAATTTAAAATTGAGAGATTTGGGGGTTTTTTTACACCTTTTAATTCACTTTCCATCAAGATTGTCTGTTGTTGCCAGTGATACACTGAGACATTGCATGGATACTTTGCCCTGCTAGGAAGGCTTATGTGCTGAACATTCAGTTTTGGTTTTTTCTGTAGATGCAAAGTACAATCCGGGAGCATCGGGATGGTGGAAATGCTGGTGGGATCTTCAACAGATACAATGTCATCAGGGTGAGTTCCAAAGCCTCTCAGTTTCCTATGGTAAAGTATGTTAGTGTTTACACCAGCAGGCAGAATCGGTTTAATGGTTTGCCCTTTTATATTCAAAGTTCTTTGTTGAAATGATATGTAGGAGTAGAGTTAACCAAGTGCTAAAATGAATGTGTGCTCTGCACAGGGAATGAGGGAGAAGTGTGCACTCGGGCTCCTAAAGGAGTCTGAAGAACTGATGTGGAAGACAGAGGTGGTGAAGAATCTGATTGAATTTCAGAGGCCTATAACTTCTGTGTTTGACCCTTGCAACACAGATTTTTTTTTTTTTTCTCAGTGTAGTCTTTTCTTGCTGTTTTAAAGGAGATTTGGGGGTGTGTGTGAAAGGATGATCATGACCTCTAATAAGAAGTTTGTCTCCCCATGCAAGTTCCCAGCTTAACACCACCTCCTTTGTCCTTGCCAACTAGAAAAATGCATTTTCCAAGCCATGCTATTCCAGAAAATAGCGTTGGCTTTCTGAGGGGAAGTACATTTTCTGCTTTCTTTTTCTGGGGAGAAGGAAATAGAGGGAATCAGAACAGAACTTGGTTTCTGAGCTCCAGCAAACCTATGCTGCCTGTCTCTTTGAGAAATAAGCCTGTGCAGATCCTTTGCAACTTGATCCAATAGACCATGTGTCCTGAAGTAAACTCTGCTTCCATTCTACTCCAACCAGTGGTGAAGTCCTGTACAGTTAGTGGTATTTATGCAAAGAACCAAAATTTGGTGCTTTTCATAAAAGATAAACCTAAACTAGACAGCAAGTTTCACAGAGCTAGATGAGATCAGTCAACAGAGCTCAAAGCTGAGAGGGAAGGAGTTTCAGACAGTTTGTAGTTCTTTGTGGTATTGCAGGCTCTGTAAGAAGAGGCCTGAGCTGTATTTAAACCTGAGAACTCAGGCTTCAGTTCCACAGTAGTTTTAACCATTTGTAGGTGTGTGCTACAGAATTGTTTGCATCAGCCTTCCGTGCAGAGCTGCCATGGGGTTTCTTCATAGTGTTCACGTCTTGCTGTCAGTTTCCCTGTCAAATCAATGTGAACTTCATGAAACTATATTTCATTTCAATTGCAATTCAAGTATGTGTGAGAGATTGAAGTGTTATGGTGACAGCATGGTTGGGTCTGTTGTTCTACTGCAGATTCAAAAGGTAGTGAACAAGAAGTTGCGGGAGAGATTCTGTCACAGGCAGAAGGAGGTCTCGGAGGAGAATCATAATCATCACAATGAGCGCATGTTGTTTCATGGTAAGGAAATGTTGCCTCTTTGTATCTATTGGTATTTAACAAAAAGCCCCCAAACCTTGCAAGGACCCACAGGCAATATTATTGTTGCTGTGTCACCATCCTATGCAAGTAATTGTGTTTCTGCACTAGAAATACAGGGGGGTGCATTGGGGGTGTGGGAGTGGTGGAGTTACTCTGTGTGGTTGCTGCGATCCAACAAGCTAGACTAGATAAGAAATAGTTTTAATATGTTTCGGTTTTTTAAGAAAGAGGAAGGTTGCTTTGCCAAGCTGTATCTTAGTCATTTCCAGTAAAGCTGCTGGGATGAGGTTACATTGCTGGGAGAAAGACATGGTGTCTTCTAGATCAGGGGAGCAGCACACAATAAAAGCGTTTTACCCTGCTGCTTCAGGCAAGCATCAGGAAAAGGAATCAAAACCAACCGTGAGTTTCAGCAAGAAGACTCTAGAAATGCCTTCAAATGACAATTGCCTGAAGGTCCTTCTGTCCTAGATTCTTCTATGATTCTATATAGGAAATTGGTTTTGGGTATGATTGACCTGACACCTTGCCCCACCTTAACCAGTGCTGACTCCTGGAGAGAGTGTGCATTGACAAGATAAATTGCATTGAAAAGTGAGTGGGGGGAAAGCCATTTAATGAGATCTGTGAAATGAGTAAGAAATGAGTCACACGTGGGATTTTGGTATATAATGATAAATCCCACACATCACTGCATCCTGCTGGGTATCGCCCCCTTCCAGCTGACTGAGCACACTTTCTGGTATTTAATGGTCTATTTGAGGCAGATAAACTCCTCTTGACATTGAGGCTTGTATTACTATACAACTTAACAAGTATGTGTCTTTTTGTGTCACTGTTCTAGGGTCTCCTTTTATTAATGCTATCATTCACAAAGGATTTGATGAAAGGCATGCATACATTGGAGGAATGTTTGGAGCTGGAATTTACTTTGCTGAGAACTCCTCAAAAAGCAACCAGTATGTGTATGGAATAGGGGGAGGAACTGGCTGCCCCACACATAAAGACAGGTCCTGTTACATCTGCCACAGGTAGGAGTCCAGCAGAATTCCGCACACATAATTCTGGCTGTCCTGTTTTTTGTGATCTTGGCATAGGCAAAGAATGGCCACTTGAGCTTGGTCATGGCAGGAAAAATGCAGTTTTCCATTTGTCAAGGCTGAATAAAAACAAATATAAATGCAGCAAGTCCCACAGGAAGGGACTCAAAAATTACATCTAAGCATGCAGTGAATATAAATCAAAGTGAGCTCTGGCTCAGGAAAGAGGCTTGAAACAGCAAGTTTGAAAATGAAGAGTCAGGGGAAAATAGCAATTAAACTCCAGGCACTCTCAGGACAAACTGCAGTGCAAAGTGGTGGTCAACACTACAGTGTTGTACTGTGCATCAGATAATTTTGGAAGTAGATAATTTTGGAACAGGACTTAATCACAACTTTGTTTTGTCCTGGAGTATATCAGTGTGTTTCTCACACTTTGACACCTGTCCATTCCCTGCTGGTAGGAACACAGAGAGTTTCAGCTTCTTTCAGCAGCTTTATACCAAACAAAGTAGAACAGACTTCCGTGTGAGGGCTAAAGAAACTGTGTGTTTTCCTTTCTGTGTGTTACGAAAGATTTTTTGTTACAGGTTTTATACGGTCTTAGAACTGGTTTCTAAAAGTGCTTCTCTAAAAAGCCTTGAGAAAATAATTGTAATGAAATAAACTCAAAAGACCGAAGTCATTCTGGAAGCATACAACTCCTAGTAAGATATTTGAAAATGATACTCTCTTTTTTCTGTTTTAGACAAATGCTCTTCTGTAGAGTGACCCTTGGGAAATCCTTTCTTCAGTTCAGCACAATGAAAATGGCTCATGCCCCTCCCGGGCACCATTCTGTTATCGGCAGGCCAAGCGTGAACGGACTGGCTTACGCCGAGTACGTTATCTACAGAGGAGAGCAGGTAGGTGTGTTAGCAAGGACTGCCTGTACAGAAGAACAGAGCTGGGAGCTGCAGATGGGGTGTGGCTGCTTTCCAGACCGAGTGCTGTGTTAATGCTGCTGATTGGTTTGTTGGGGTTTTTTTCATTTAAGTGGGGAAATAAACTGTGAACTGTATCTAGACAGCAAATGCTACTCCTGCCCACTGATCTGCTCTGATTTATACCACACAGAATTGCCTAATTTCACCTGTACAGCACTGATGGGGTCTATTAAGAATTGTAGCTTCTCTCAGTAAGCTGTCTTTCTCCCATTTCGTTTTACTGGCATTACTGCAGTATCAAAGTCACATGCATTTCTGGGGCTCTAGTATGTGAGGATTCTGGGCTTTTTACCTGTAGATCCACAGCAGTGACAGAAACTACTCTTAAATGGCAGCTGGAGTAGTACAGGAGTCTTCAAAAGTTGATTTTTAATCTGAATAACTCGGCTAGAGCTTGACTCTAGAAAAATGTTTTTCCTTACTACCGTGGGTGGCTCCCAGATCACCTGGTGAAACTGAATAACCACAAATCTGTGGAGTTTGATGACAAATATCCCAGGTCCTGAGGGAGCTAGCTGATGGTGTTGCCAAGCCACTCTCCATCATACATGATTATCTCAGTTGACTGGGGCATGCTGCTAATAATACCAAGGTCATGGGTTTGATCCTTGTATGGGCCATTCACTTAAGAGTTGGACTTGATGGTATCCTTGCAGGTCCCTTCCAACTGAGAATATTCTCTGGTTCTGTGATATTTGAAAAGTCATGGCACTCAGGCAAGGACCCCAGTGAATGGAAAAAGGGAGACATCACTCGTATTTTTTAAAAGGGGAGTAAAGTAGACACAAGGGAACTACAGATAGATGAGCCTCACCTCTGTGCCTGGGAAGATCATGGAACAGATCCTCATGGAGGGCACATGCAAGACAAGGAGGTGATTCAAGACAGCCAGCACAGTTTCAGTAAGCACAGATTGTGCCTGACCAGTTTGGTGACTTTCTGTGATAGAGTGACAATGATGGTCCCACCAGGCCTTCTCTTTTCTGAACCAAACAAGCCCATCTCTCTCAGCATCTTCTTCTTTATCCTGTACTCTCTCTCCCCCTGACTATCTTATTGGTCCTTTGCTGAACTTGGCTCCCACTTGTTGGCATCTTTCTTGTATTGGAGAGCCTAAAAGTTGTGTGTGGTTTTCTAGATGTGGTCAAGTGAGTACTGAATAAACAGCAGTCACTGCTACACCTGGTGATTTACCACAGGATGTTCATAGCCTTTATTGCTGCCAGGACATACTATTGACTCTGCTTAGCTTTCTGTCTCCCAAGGACCCCCTTTTCAGCTGAGTGGCTTCTCATTCTGCAGTGTTACAAGGAATTCACCTCAGGTGTCCTTGCTGGATTCCATGAGGCTTCTGTAGGCCCAGTCTTCTCTCATCTGTTGATGTTCCTCTGAATGGGGCCCTGCCCTCTATCAAGTTTAGCTTTGTTCTGGGAGTGAACTGGCTATCAGCTGTCTCCAGGAAACACTGGACAGGTGGACAGATGACTGACTTGAGTCATGTTCTTTGGGTGGGCCAGGTATTGTAGTGCCAGTAAAGGCAGTTGCAGGTTACATGGCAAGTTACTGATCCTTTTGAGGTCAGACTTTATCAGTCATCTAAGATTTTTGAGTAACTTAACAGGCACTGACCGATTTGTAGGATTGGCTAACAAGGAGAGTAACTCTGAATTTCTGTTGCACACAATTTCTGGCAGTGACTGTGTGGAAGAAACATCTTTGTGTATTAACCAAGGCGTTAAGTACATCCAGCAGATCTACATAGTGCTGGCTAGGTTTGAAATCCACTTTTTCTTGCATGTTGTGACATAGAGCTGATTCTTGTGCTGTCCTTTCTAGTTGCTGTTTGGTGAAATGCAAAAACTGGAACCTGTGGAGTTACCCTTGCATAAACCAGGGCTTTTTTTCTTATTTTACTTTCAGGCATACCCAGAATATCTCATTACATACCAGATTGTGAAACCAGAAGCTCCCTCACAGACAGCAACAGCAGCAGAACAAAAGACCTAGTAGCTTCAGAGCAGTGGAGAAGGATGTGACTTCAATCTTGGACTGGATGGATACGTGTTTCAGAAAATCAGTATCACATAAAATTCTTAACAACGTGGAAATAAGCTGTATGTCTTTTATAAAGTATTGCTGTCTTGATGAATATGATATGAGTAACTCTTGCATACTCAACTGCTACTGTTCCTCTTGAGGGAAGTTTACAAGGGACTGCCTTTTAATAACATATCTCAGGCTCCTAGTCTCTGCAGTTACCATGTGTAAAATAATATTGTTTTGATCTAGACCTTGGGAACATTATTGTGCAAATGGAAGTCTTTATTGGTGCCATCTCACATGTTAAAATTTCAGACACTACTTTTCTAGTTATTTCATTTGCAGATAAATTGCATTAAGCCCATAAGTTTCTTTTCAGCATACGCCATTCATTTCCTGTTTTCAAGAGATCCTATTTATTCTCCTTTTGTATTCTGAAGTTGAGCCGGAACCTTCTTGAAGATATTTTGCACAAAGTCGAGTCGACTGAAATCATTAACAATGCAATATAAATTTCATCTGAGGAGGCGCTAGGCCAAGTTCTTCAATATAAGGGTTTTTTTTGCACACCTCTGAGCAAACAGTAACATGAGTGAGTGTAACTTTAGAGTGGAAACAAATGATGTCAGTTTGCAGCCTTGTCTGTGTGAGTTTTCTGGGGGAAGCCCTGGGAAGTGTTTGCAAGGGTAAAACCAGCTCTTGTGCTTAGAACAACTTCATGAAACAGATCCATGCCCTCTGCTAGCATCTCTGAAAGAACATTTTCTAAGGCTCCTGTAAAGTACGTGCAGCTTGTGAAATGTTCTCCAGTTACAGCAGTGTATGGTTTTGCTGGGAGAAGCAGGTGAAAAGTCACAAGATTTCATACAGGAGGGTGTATCTGGGTCATGTCCCTCTGTAAGATGAGACCCAGTAAATGGGTTTCAGGCTGGTAAGGGAGAGTGTATTACAACAGTTTCCTGTCACATCTTTGTGTGTGACATCACAGTTGAAGAGCTTAAGGGATTTACAAAAGTAATAATTTTTTTAAATATCAATTTTACATTTTGATGAGAACAAAATTTTAAAGTATCAGTTGGCAGGCGGATTTGTTTGCAGGTGTACCAGAGAACAAAGTTAGGATTTATTCACTTAATACCCTTCTTCCCAAAGTCCCAGGTTTATTTTGCTGGGTAGGAGAAAGTTATTTTTAAGCATTGCATAGCACAGCATCAAACAGTTTCAAAAGTCCCCTCCATGGTGGATATGCATTTAACTAAAGTAGAAACTGTTTCTTTTTAGTGGTGTTATACAGTTTCAGAGAAGGTTGAAAATCAAGACCTGTTAATTTTTTTGCTAACAACCAATACCAGGAGATGTGCTTCAGTGTTGACCATGTAACAACTGGAGGAAAAAAATGTTCCTTTGGATGCAACATGTTGTGCATTACCCTATCGACCAGCACTATTTAGTATCTGATGATCCAGCTCATGCATTCAGGTTTTATCCCCCTTAAAGCAAGAAAGCAACAGAATAGTGTGCTCTTAGTTCATAAAATACACGTGCTCCCCACAAGTGGGATTTTGCTAACATGTTTGTATAAAACAGATCTAATCCTGAAGAGTGTTTCACTTTCAGCATTAAGACACAACTTTTTTATTTTTAACATTAAAGCATTAATGTTAAAGCAAGTCATCCTCGTAAGAAATACCACCCACTGTAAAATCAGTCATTTGAGGAATATGGCTACCTGGAAATCATCTGTTTGTAATATCTCTAAAGAAAACCTTAGAAATAGCAATACTCCAACAGAACTTGAACTCTGAGTTTTACTTTTCTTGAGCTGACAGTGGATATATGGTTCTTGCTTCATTTTGTGACCTAATTAAATATGTAGCTTTGAAGTCCCAGCCAGGCTCTAGCCTAGTTGTCCTTTTAAACAAGTTTCATTGATAAAACTGGGTGCTTGTATTTTGGCTACTTGTTTCATAGTGTTAGGATTACAAAGATCACCACTAGGCTTTGAAGCTTTGTAGTCACCATTTAAGTTTGGGGTTTGTTTTTCATTTAGTTAATAATTCAGTGAGGGGATGTGCCTATCTGCACTAGGGTTTCAGATAGCGACCAGAGCGAGTGCTGCTCTCCATCCCCAGTTAGACATAGTTTTAAATGGTGAAACAGCTGTGCTGCTTAGGTAAGCAAAATGGTTAATGTGGGTGTGAAAGTTAAAAGCTTTACATCTTTCAAAAACAAGAACAAATATAAAAAGAAAAACCCCACTGAGCCCACACCAGATGCTGTTCTTGCTTGTTGTTTCCTGTGTGCTGGTTGAACTAATGGCTAGTCTGAATTCCTTTTACAGCCTGAAATTTCTAGAGGATAAAAATAGGCTGGAGGAGACTGAGACCTCATTGGGGTCTTCCACATCCTCACGAGAGGAAGTGGAGAGGCAGGTGCCAATATCACTCCTGTGACAAGTAACAAAGACTGGAGGAAACAGCATGAAGCTGAGTCAGGGGAGATTTAGGTTGGTTAGAGAAAGGATTTTCAGCCAGAGGGTGGTTGGGCACTGAACAGGCTCCCCTGGGAAGTGGTCATCACAGCACCAAGCCTGACAGAGTTCAAGAAGCATTTGGAAAACACTCTCAGGCACGTGGTGTGACTCTTGGGGCTGTCCTGTGCAGAGCCAGGAGTTGGACTCAAAGATCCTGACGGGTCCCTCCCAACTCAGCATATTCTGTGATTCTACTTTCCAGTATCTTTGAACTGCCAGTGTTAATGTTTCTGATGTTCTGTGCAGACTAAAGGTGCTGTGTGAGGAAATAATTTTGCGGTGGTTTTTGTCTCGTAATGACATGACCTCATATCCGTTTGTGGCCAGACACAGAGGAATACCCAGGCCTGATGATGCATCTGTGTGTTGTAGACACCTGTGCCCGAGTAGCGTGTGTTGTCATGGCTCCTCTTACAGTGCAAAACAAAGTGAGGATCTGCCCATCAGTATCAAAGTTACCTGTGAAAAACCCGGTCGTGGTTGTGGTGGTAGAGCTGCGTTTGGCAGGCTGTTCACGGTACAGACGCTGCTGCTTTAGCTGGGGGAGTTAACTACAATGGAACATTAAAAATGCCCTGACCCCATAACCAGGCAGTTGCTGCCTCCTGAGAAATGAAGTTTTTGACCTCCTGAGAAGAGCAGTTCCCTGCACACTGGGATGCTCGTTTGCAGCATTGGATCACCAGTGGAGGCACGGTGGGAGCTGAGGATGTAAAAACCCTGAGCTAGGCCCTCCTAGGCTTGGGAGACCAGGGACAGAACTTGGTGTCTGCTGGCACAAGGGACAACGTGTCTCTCAGGCTTGTTGATTTTTGTCAGTGTCCCTTTGAAACTTCTTTGTAGTTTTGCGACAGGACATTAATAAGCGAAACAGACAGAAAAGTCACCGTCTAACAAAGGAGGGAGGGTTCTGCTCTCCATTGCTGAAACTGTTTCCATGAGACTGATGACTTAGATACCTGGTGCAGAGTGACACTGCAGTCTGATTGCTGTCAACAAAACTTTTGTTAGGATTAAAAGCAGACAGTACAGTACCTTAATAAGGTATATTTTATTTTCTCATTCTTATTTTTATCTACCAGTTTGTGTTTGATCCCAGCTCCACAGAGACTGTTACAAACCTCTTATACTAGTTCTACCATGTTGCAGTCAGTATTGGTTTTCTAACCTCTGTTTCAAGTGTTTGCCTGTGATGCAATTGAATCCCACTGCATTATGTAGCAGGAATTTATTTTGCCTGCAAACTTAAACTTTGCTTATTTGTTATGGGAATACCCCAAAAGAAAATTCTATGCTGAAGCAAAGAGAAATCATCAGTTTCTGCACAGTTCATGCACTGCCTGCAATCTCCATATGGGACTGTTAACAGAAATTGCCCTGAACAGGATTTTTCAGCACGGGTAAAAGGAAGGATCCAGCCACACACAACAGATTAGTTTGAACATTGCTAATCATTCTCAGAAGTTGAATGTCAGGAAACGTGTGAATTTACTTTCAGTAGGATTTCTCTGTTTCCATGCTTTGGATTTCCATGCTTTCCATTCCTTTGCCACAGAAAGTCTAGCTCAGAAATCTCAGGACATGCATCTAATGCATGCTTGAGTTATGTTAAGCTGAATATTTGTGCAGCATTGTAAGCTATGCTGCAGCCCGGCTAGGGAAGACCTGGGAAAGCACATCTTTGGTTCTTGCCTCACGTAGCAAGTGGCTTGTGAAGCTCCACAGCTTGAATCCATTGGCCATCAGAGGTGGTGGCTTGGCAGAGTCCAGAGCATGTTCTCCTGGTCTTTCTGAGAGGGGCAGGACAGATGTGCAGAGAGGGAGGGGCAGTGTTCCCACCTCTCTGAACACACAGTAGGTGTGAAACCCAGGGCACTGGGGAACACTGTATGTGTGTTAAAATCTCTGAAGCAAGGTGCATGAGCTTGGGAATCTGTAGGGGACGTGGGAAGCAAATGCATTTCCATTACACTGACACATATGCCTGTCAAGTCACATTACATGACTGGTTTTGATGTATTGGTCTTGCTGAACCTGTTGGTGGCAAGTTTTAGTGCTGGTCCCATTAATTACTAATGTAGATTATTAGAATCTCTGTTATTACAGGATGATTTTGACACTTCCTTAACATCTGCAGGACTTGCTTCAGCTGTGGAAATTGAAGTGGGGGTTTTCTGTGCTGCAGTCCCCTGAGCTTGTGCTTTGTCATTCCTAATTGCTTTCTCTGGCAACCCAGATGGCAGTGTAGCTGGGGGTTGAATTTCTAGGCCTTTTTTTGTGTAACTTGTTTTCATAACTAGCCCTGTATGTGTCCTCTCTTGATTGCCAATTACCTGGAGTTGGGATATCATTTATTTATTTCTTCTTTTACCTTCTCTCTCAAAGTTGAAGACGATGGGCAGTTTCTCAGCCTACCTACATGGTGGACTTTAGGTAACATCTCTGTAACAACTGAGTTTGATCTATAAATGTGCTTGGCTAAATGTCTGATCTGCAATACTTGTAATAGTTTAAAAGTCAATAAATACATTTTTAACAGTTGATCTGTGAAAATGGAATGTGTGCACAACCTGCTATTCTGTCTTGGTCTTAAGACAAATTTGCTCCAGCCAAACTGTTGAAAACGGTTTTATTTTTATTTTCTCCAAACAATGTTTTCTCCCTCCCTCAGGCAATAAATAAAAAGTTAATTTCTAGAAAACAAAAACAAAAACAAAACCATACATATGTACATCAGCCACACAGGCATCTTGTGTGTTGGACTGGACTGGAGGGAAGGACAGAGGTAGGGTGGGAAATAAGGCTCCAGGTGGGTTGAAGATGAGGCATTTTCAAGGCTTGGACCAAAAGCTGCAGAAATGTTGCACAGGTGAACAAGACTGAGCACAGGAAAAGGGCTGGTCATGAGGTGGGATAAGCTTGAAAATGCTGGATGAATGACACCTCTGGGCCAGCCTGTCCTCCACTCCACAGCTTCTGTCTTCCATTATAGCCCACCCATGTCCCATCCTGCTTCTTCTGGAAGAAGAGCAGCAGTGGGACAGGTGAAGAGGAAACTGAACAGAGTAATCAAAAGCAGCCCAGACTGCTGCCCCACCCCTTCTTTCTCATCTTAACACCACAGGAGATTGGACCTAAGTTCTGTAGAAACCAGTAATCCACAGAGGCAAGAAAAGAGGCATTTCAGACTACATCTCTTCCTCCAAACCACTTCCCAACCACAGAGATTGCTCTCCCCCACTGGAATAGGCTCAGCTGGTGACTTGACAGGTGCCTGCCAGCTCCTGCCTCCTGTCCCCAGCCACTGGCAGGGCTCAGGTTGGGTGCAGGCAGCCCTGTGCCACCACTCCTGCCCACAGCTCTGCTTGTCCCATGTGTACCTGGCTCAGGTAAGCAGCATCCACCACACACACTGGTCTCTCTGCTAGGGGAAGGCTGCTGCACAATAAAACCAGGGTATGCTCCCTTGTCAACCTACATGAGCTGGGGGCAGAAACATGGGGAGAAGGGGAAGTGTAAAAAAGACAGTAAAATAGGGATGGAAACACATGAAGACCAGGCACTTGAGGAAACCCAGTACACTATTCTTTTCCTCCCCCAAAGAGCCTGGACGATGTCAAGGTTTGTGGCTTTTACAACTTGGTGCTTTCAAAACATAACAGTAAAAAGCAAACAAACCGAGATGAGGTAAGAAATTTCTCTACGAAAAAGATGTTGAGTCCAGGGTGAACGGCAGTGTCCGGCACTATTGCTTAACATCACAGGGCTCCACGCCCTGCCCGGCTGGCCTCGGCCCTGAGCTAACAGCTGGGCGACGTGGTGATGGGGCTGTGCAGGTAGGGGAGGCTGCTGGGGGTGGCATGGACACCGACAGACACTGGGAAGCTGAAGACAAACTGCGAGGTGGGGGTGGAGGTGGCCTTGCCCCGCTCCCGCAGCGTCCCCGAGGGGCTGACGGCCTCCACCGCGTATGAAGTGGCCAACACCTGCGACTCGAACTGCAGCAGCTGCCCCATGAAGCTGAAGTTGGGGGAGATGATGCTGCGGCGCTGCTTGACAAACTCGAAGGCCTCCTCTAGCCTGACACGCTTCTTCATCATCAGGTACGCCAAGCAGATGGTGGCTGAGCGGGAGATGCCAGCCTGGCAGTGCACCAGGACCCGGCCACAGCACTCCTTCACTGAGTCTGGAGGGCGACAGGGGCGAGACATGAGACCCACACTCCGTCACCACGGCCCAAGCCCTCACCAAACCTGCAGGTGGCGGCTGACCTCCCTCCCACCGGTGCCACCAGTGGACACAACATCTCTGCAAAGACACTCACCAATGTACTCAATTGCCTCCATGAACCAGGAGCTGATGTCAGCTTTGTGGTTATCCTCCACGGGGATACACTTGTACTGGTAGTGCCCCTCAAAGTGGTTGGGGCAGTCTGAGGAGACGTTCAGCAGGGCTGTGATGCCCAGTGCATCGAGCATGTCCCGCCGGGCCGCGTGGTAGGCGCTGCCAAGGTAGAGGAAGGGAAGGATTTCCACAGGCCCACCCTGTTGCAGAGAAAAACAACAGATACGGAGTTGACCAGGGGACAGTGGCAGGCAGGACACACATCCAGATGGCTTGGAAACGTTGAGCTGTGCAGCAACCTGGCACCTGATCCAGGGCCCTCACGGGAGGGAGCAGAGGCTGCCCTCCGGAGGTGCTAAACCAATTTCAGCCCTTCCTCTCCCTCTCTTTGGCCTCTTCAGAAATAGGCAGGTGTGGGTTAACAGGATTTTTGGGCTTGTCCACTCCTTGGGGCACACAAATACCCTGGGATTAGGAGGACCGACATGCTTTCCCATGACAGGAAAGGAAGCAGGGCTCTGGCTCTGCAAGCCCCAGCTAAGGGAGAGCGGAGAGACTCCCACTGGAGCAGGTTGCAATGCTGGAAGGGCAGTCAAAATAGCTAAAGCTCCAGGCTTTTAGACATACCTGGTCATGAAAGGGGGTCCCACAGGAACTGCAGCCCAAATCCAGGGGCTCAGCACTGGTGGGGGGTGACACATTGCTCAGGGACTTGGTTTTTGCACAGAATTCAGGGTACTCTGAGGAGAAGCGCTCGTAGCCCCCTGCAATGAAAGAGAGGCACAAAGTGTTATCCCAGACTGCGCTCACAGGACTGCAGAACGGCACAGCTGGAGATGCCCTTGGCCACTAGATGATGCTACAGCGATGGAGAGTGGCCTCCTGCCCCAGGAGGAGCAGCCATGCTCTCAGCAGCAAGGGGGAATCCCTGAAGCCCCACCATTCCCTTGGAGCAAGAACTACCACCAAGAGCAATGATCCTGACCACCCAAAGTCTCTGGTCTAGGGTTTGGTCCCCTGCATACTGCTGGCCAAAACCCCAGACTGAGGCCAAGGTTGCTCTCTGAGACAATGAAGAGAGGATTTATTTCTGGCATACTTAGACTTAAATGGGAAAAGCTGCTCCAAGGCCAAAGACTGTTCAGTTCTCACCTTGCCTTGACACATCATATTGTCACAAAAGACAGGCAGGTCTCCTGTTCCCAGCTTGACCCTCCAACTCAGAGGTCTCAAAACCAGGAAAGCCCTGGCTGTGGCCAGGTTTAGCCAAGCTGACCCCACAGCCAAGCTGCCCTCAGAGAGAGAGGTCTGCTGCATCCCACAGACACAGGTGCAAGCTGACATGCAAGGACACAAGGAGCAGCTTGTTCCTCTGACCTGCTGCCAGGGGATAAGCACAGGGGGTGTCAGGGCTTCATCATGGCAGGCAACACAAGAGCAAACCCCCCTGAGCTCCCGGGACAGGGAAACTGCAGTGTTGATTTGCCAATAAACACTTGTGGTGAGATTTCCTTCTCTCATTGAAATCAAATCAACAACCCTGACATCTTTGTAGGGTCTGGCTTTGAGCCTCAAAATGAGTGAAAATCAAGTATTTTACTGTCACCACAGGACTCCAGCTAGATCAAGCCCTGACTCCCAGGATGGTTCTTGAAGACTCAAACCAACTCCAGGACCTATGCCTGCAGATTTCAGCTTAGCAGGGCATACAGCAGGGCACATCTTTCTTATCCAGCCTTAGCTCTGAGACTGCCCCGAAGAAGGCTGGATATTCAAAACAATGGATGCAAGCGTCTCAAGCAGCCCAGGAGCCCTTAGGCAGCTAGAGCCTGATACTGCCAGCATCCCAGTGTCTTCTGTGGTTTCCTCTCCCTAAAAAAGGAAGGGCTCTAGTACCTTAAAGCAGAACTGTGCAGATGCATCACTGCATTTGCACTGTCCCTCCCACGCAGCCAGGACAGCTTGCAGAGGCTTCATTTCCCTGGCCTGATATCCCTTTACAGTGCAACTGTTTTGATTTGAAAGAGTGTCCAAAACCAAGAGCCCTTGTTAAACAGTTTCCAGGGATCCTAAAAATCCCTGGATCTACTACCTCTCATAGCACCATGAGAGGCAAAAGCTGCCCAGGGTGATGGGCAGAAACATCTTGGAAAGAATGGTTCTTGGAAAGAGAAAGAGACCTTTTCAAATGTTTCTCTTCAATGAATCTCATCAGATTCATTGATCCAGCAGCTCCTGGCTGTGCACGCCAGCCCTGCCCAGCGCAGGAGCCAGGCAGAGCAGGTGCCCACGGCCAAGCAACACCCAGCCAGGCTGTTTCACAGGGAACCTGGCAGCAGCCTGACCTGCACGAAACACATCTGGATCTTCACACTGTGACATGCACATCTGGAACTTCACACTGTGACATGCACCCACGAAATGTGCACTTGGGCATGCACAGCTCTGGGTTAGTGTAGCTCTCATGGAATCAGAGCAGGATCATTTCAGTAGCTCTGTGGTACATAAGAAGAAGACTGCAGTGCTGAGACTGAGTCTCTCGGAGCCCATTCCTTAAAAGGGCTCCCATTCCAACCAGCCTCCCACGAGAACCACAGAGGCACCAGAAACTCTCAGCTGACAAAGGCCACCCCTGAAGCAGAGCAGCATTTCAGCATTTCCTGCCACATGCGTGGCTCCAGCACCTCGCTGGTTCATGGTGAAGGAGCCTGCTCCTGAGCGAGCCCTTGCTGTGCAGGCACTCCCGCAGCAGCACATCGTATCGCATCCTTGGAACAGCTCCTGCTGCTTTTACTGTATCTAGTACAACTGAAGTGCTAGTTCCTCCATCTATCAAGCCTCTTAATGGATTTGCTACTCTACATACACATCCTCACCCCTGCTGTAAGTAAGCCAAGGAATAAATTGACTCTCAGGCTGTAAACAAAAAAGAAAAAGCCCCACGGAGCTCATGCAGGAACCCCAGCTGAGCATCCCCCGCCCGTAAATCATCTCACGGCAATTCACAGGACCAGCAGCTCCAAATGCGCACAGCTTCTTATTTAATACACGGCAGAGGAGGGGGGGAAGCCCCGATCCCTACTGTAGTCGCAAAAGGAGCAGAGGTACCCCCGCGTTTTCTGCCCGCTGCAAGGGGACATCGCCGCGCCAGCGGGTCTCTGACCCTGCACAAACACCTTCTCTGCACCGCGGGGCCGGGGCCGAACTCGGACAAAGCTCGGGGCGGGGTTTCCCCCCACACAGGCAGGACCACGGTGCCCGCTC